>PYHX02000467.1:73555148-74068580 GCA_004302925.2 Cochliomyia hominivorax
CTTTAAAGTTTCACCAATTGTATTTGTAGTTGTTTCAACAGCAGTTGTAGTGGTTGGTTTGAGATAAAACTTTTTGTGGTTATATTAGAGGTTTGTTTTTCATTTGAAATGCTTGACTGCATTGTACTCATTGTAGTTGTAGTGGTGGTGGTGGTGGTAGTAGCAGTTGTAGTTGGCAAAGTTTCTATGGGTTTTGTTATGTTAATTGTTTTTACTGCAGTTTCATCTTCAGATTCTCCTTCCACTTTTTCTTCAGCAAAATTTTTATCTAAATCTATTTGTTTCCCATTGTCTTGTATTAAAGTTTTGTCAATAATTAAATTTTGATTTAATTTTATTTCCTTTAAATCTTCCCCCGCCTCCAGTTTATCACTATTATCCCTTGTTTGCCCGTTACTTAAACTCTCTTTTACACAAGTCGGCTCTCTCAACTCAATCAATAAACTGTTATTTATATAACTCTCATTTAAACCAAATTGTTCATAAAAATTATGCATTTTTTCGAATTTATTCTTTAAATCTTGTATTCTTATCACAAAATTCTCTTCATTCTCTCGATCCTCTTCATTTCCTTCTTCTCCTTCATCATCTTTTTCGCCTCTTAAACGACAAGTGCTGGCCCACTCCGCTATACCCAACAGATCCGAACATTTAATGGGATTATCTTCCAACATCAAATCATTGAGTTTAGGTAAAGAGTGTATAATGCCCTGACTTATTCCTCTTATTTCGGAAGATTGTAGGTTGAGGGTTTGTAATTTAGGCAGCATTATATCTGGTAGATATAATAATTTGTTGTGTGACAAATCCAAAGTTTTTAAATTGTTAAGACCTTGAAAAGCTTGTAGAGGTATTTCCATTATGTCATTGTTTTGCAAAAATAAATGTTCCAGGGAAACGGGTAAACTATATGGTACTTTACGCAATTTGTTGTGATCCAACATGAGAATTTCTAATATTTCCAAACGCCCTAAGGCGTCATCTTCGATATGTTCTATGTGACTAAAGGATAAGTCCAAGTATTGCAGTAAGGGGTAACTGTCCAAGTCGCCACAGTTGATTATCTGGAAGAGAGAAATGAAAGGGAATTTTATTAAAGAGTTTGGAAAATTTCCAGATTTAGAAATGAACGAGAACTGAAGTTGAACAGAATACGAGTTGAACTAGAAGTGAAGTAAAACTGAACTGGAATCCAACTAGAACTTAATTTGAACTGAACCAGAACTGAACTAGAACTGAACTAGAACTGAACTAGAACTGAACGACAACTGAACTGAAACTGAATTAGAACTGAACCAAAACTGAACTAGGTTGAACCAGAGCTGAACTAGAACTCAAATGGAACTGAATTAGAACTGAACTTGAACAGAACTTGAACTGAACTAGAACTGAACTAGAACTGAACAAGAACTGAACTAGAACTGAATTGGAATTCCACAAGAACTCAACTTGAACTGAACCAGAACTGAAATAGAAGTGAACTAGAACTGAACTGGAATTCAACTAGAACTGAACTGGAATTGAACTAAAACTGAATCAGAATGAACCAGAACGGAACTGGAACTGAACTAGAACTGAACTACAACTGAACTGAAACTGAATTAGAACTGAACCAAAACTGAATTAGAAGTGAACTAGAACGGAACTAGAACTGATCTAGAATGAACCAGAGTTGAACTAGAACTCAACTGGAACTGAATTAGAACTGAACTTGAACAGAACTTGAACTGAACTAGAACTGAACTAGAACTGAACAAGAACTGAACTAGAACTGAACTCCAATGAACTAGAACGGAACTAGAACTGAATTGGAATTCCACAAGAACTCAACTTGAACTGAACCAGAACTGAAATAGAAGTGAACTAGAACTGAACAAGAACTGATTTAAAACTGAACTTGAACTGAACTGAACTAAAACTGAATCAGATTGAGCCAGAACGGAACTGGAATTGAACTTAAATTGAAATAGAATTCAACTAGAATTTCATGTAAATACTGTTAGAAAATTGTAAAAAATTACAACTTATATTTAATAAATTTCTCATCCGCTAAAAGAAAGAGTGAATATTTTCCGGAACCTTAAATTTTTCTTTAGAAATTAATTTAGTTTTAATGTTGTTTATACACAAACACAAAATCTTATTTAGCAAAGTTTGGCACCTACAGGATTCTTAGAAAAAGAATAAAAATAAGGAAAACTCAGACATTTTAATGTCTTAAGGAAATGTTTGTTGTTGTTGTTAATGTTAAATAAACAACAAAGTTTAAACAAGACAAAACAGTAGTTAAAACAACAAGACGTAAATAGAACAAAAACCCCCAAAAATAAAGAAACAAACAAAAAAGAATTATGACAGAGTTTTACAAACAAAGACAGCTACAATAACAACAACAATAAAATTCATGTTTAACAACAAAAAAATAACAATAAAAACAAAAAAACCGAAACGGTAATAGGCAAATACGATACAGTACATAAGATAATGTAAACATGAAACGGTATAAATTCATATACTTCACATCCTCTCCAAAAACACATACACATACATAAACATAAAGCCCAAACGCATTATAATACGCTGCTAAGCCTCAACCCAACGGATGTTAAGGAAAGTGAGAGAAATCTCGAGCAAACAAAACAAGAGAACGAAAGAAAAAAATATTACTTTAAGCTACAAAACAGCAAACAAAATTTGTTAAGAAACTGTTTTGTTTTTCAACATCTTTCCTGCATATGTTTGTGTTTAAAAATTAAACCACATACATACAAACATTACAACAACTAACACTCATACACATACACATTTGAAACACACAAAAATACTGAGGGGAAAAGAAGCAGCAACAAACAGTAAATTGGTTGAGGTTTAATTAAATAAATGATAAATTTTTTCATTTATTCAAGAGCTTCATTTATTTATTTTCATCTCAAAGCCTGTGGAAGGATATACGAAAGATAAAAGGAGCGAACAAGAAAAGGAAGTCAAAAGGAAAATTTGATTATAAGCCGATGATTCTTAAGATAGACAAAGTTCTGAATGCCTAAATGAAAAACAAAAATATTTAAAAAAAACGTGTTTAATTAAATTTCGGAAGAAATTTATTTCAAGTTGCAATAAATTAACTCTTTCAAGTTTTTAAGAACAAAAAAAAAAATACCGAAATCAAAACTGAAGACGAAAAATTTAGAAAAATTATAATTTAGAAAGTTTTCTATAGAATCAAGTTGTTAATTTCAATTAATTTCTATCTTTTTTAGTTCAATTTTAGTTCAGTTGTAATTCAGTTCTAGTTCAGTTTGTAGTTTAGGAGCAGTTCAGTTTATTTCAGCTCTAGTTCAGTTCAAGTTCAATTTTGGTTCACTTTTATTTCAGTTCTTCTTCAGTTATAACTTCAGTTCAAATTCAGTTCCAGTTCAGTTCTAGTTCAGTTCTAGTACAGATTCGTCAGTTTTAGTTCAGTTGTGGTTTAGCTCAAATTCAGTTCTGGTTGAATTCCAGTTCAGTTCTAGTTTAGATCTAGTTCAGTTTAAATGCAGGTTCACTTCGGGTTCAGTTCTGTTTCATTTCTAGTAGTTCTATTTCAGTTCTAGTCAAGCTCTGGTTTAGTTCCATTACAATCTAGTTCAGTTCAGTTCAGCTCTACTTTCGTTTCTCGTTCAGTTCTTGTTCTAGTTCAGTTTTAGCTCAGTTTTGGTTCATTTCTACTACAGTTCTCTTGCAGTAGCAGTACACTTCCGGTTGAATTTCAGTTTAGAACTGTTTGCGTTTTTAATCGATTTTTGATCTTATTCTTCCTTTCTAAATACAGTTCGTTGTCTTTACTTTGAGTATAATTTTATGGGTTTTAAATTGTTGTTGTTTTTTTCTGTACGAAATCATAATCGTCTTTATTTATTCAAGAAATTTAATATTTTTATTTATTTTGCTTCATGATTTATATTTTTAAGATCCTACAAATGTAAACATCTTCTGAGTTGTTCTTGGCGACTGTCTGACATTGTCTGGATGAAATTATATTTGTTTGTTTTTATGTTCAAAAATATCTTGATTGATAACAATATTTTTTGTAGGCTTTTGTGTTCATATATGATTATGAACTTTAATTTGGCATTAAGAAATAATTTCAATTGAATAAACATTCAAAAGTTTGTAGAGAAATTTGGATTCCTGAAAAAACTAAAACACTTTTTTCTTAAGTTCTTCTTCTTTTCTTAATTTTTAAAATTTCCACTAAATAGATTTTGCCTCTTATCTTCCTCCCATAGGAAACTATTATCGTAATTACTCTAAAACTAATCGTAATTTTCAACATTTTTTTGTCTTTTTTATGTTTCCCGGAGAAAAGATATAAAAAACTCTAATAAAGTTTTGAAAGGGAAATTTTAACATATTGAAAGGATTCGTAATCCAGATTTCACCACCCTTTAATTTCATTTTTGTTGTTGTTGTAGGGGAAATTGTTTATGTGAAACCATATTTAAATAGAAATATTTTTTAAATACCAAAAATTATCATTATCCTTATGAACACATTTACAAACTCATATCATTGATATGTAAATAATATCTTGCACACATACACACTTCTACACTCATAAGGAAACGCATTATCTAAAATAATCCTTGTTCATAAGTAAGTACTCACACACATACAATTAAAAACATGTATAAATGATTAGAATAAAATGGTGGAGAGAATTTAATATCCCCTTCTTCCTTCATCTCTTCTGGTTTCCTAACACTTAAACAAATGAGAATTCCATCTAAATTAATACAAAAAATAAACTTATATTTAGTATGTGTATGTGAGTGTGTGTGTGTATTTGTGAAAGTAAAAGTTGTTGTTTTTGTTCATAACCACAAAGAACAACAACACAAAAACAATAGAAAATTTAAATAGAAAAAAATTTGGAAAAATGTGAAAAAAACTTGTGTTAACAAAAAAATGTTTACTTAGACCTAGAACAAGGAGTGAGATCGATAAAATCTTAACACACGTTTTTCTTTAAAATTTTTAATACTAACATTACTTGGAGTTTTTTGTTCAAGTTACCTCTGTCATATAGAGATGAGCGATACCGTGATTTTTGAATAATGTCGTTCCCAGTGAAAGCGATTTTTAAATCACTGTTTTGTGAAACAGTGAGAGTGATCTCGGTATTAAAAAAAAGATAAAAGATATTGTTTTCTGGGAGACTCTATTAGAGTTCGCACTGTGAACCGTAGGAAATAATTTTCATATAAGATGAATCGCGAATTGATAGTATCACCACCTTTAAGTAGTTTTCCTAGTTCAATAACTCTTATTTCATAATTTCAGTCGTTGTAGTTATCAGTGATTTACCAATAGTCGTGATATTATCGCTCATCTCTAATTTTAAAAGATTTTTCAAAACTTCCTGGTAAAAATTTTATGTTGCTGATGGTCGATGTTAAAGAAAAGTTAAGGACCCAAATACAGTCAACATCGAAAACAATAAAAAGCATTGTCATGCCGAGCAATACGCAGTTACGCCAAAAAAAGTCAATCGTAATGTTACAACGGTTTCTATATTTCTATATTATTTTCATTAAGGAATGAATATAAAAAGGATGCTTCTATTCATAAGGCTTCATAGTGCGCCTTAAAAAAAATTGGCCTGACTTGGTATTCTGACATTATGGTAAATATGCCTTGAGATTTTTGTATCAAGAAAGGCAAATCCTCCGAACTGCCTGAAATTAAGGTTAGTGAACCGATATTGGGTTCTGGTGAAAAGAGAATTGAAAATCACAAACATTTAGGTTTCCAGAGGGGAAAGAAAGCACCACAAATACATTAGTGGAAGAGTTTCCGAAAAGGCTTCAAAATTTCATTTCTAGTGATTAAAACTAAAAATATTTTGTTTGTAATTTGTAATAAATATTTCACTCAAAAGAAAAATGAAAACTGTAAGTTTAGTGTTTTCGTTTTCATTACTACATATGTATGTTAAGAATTTTTCTATCTCACTCCTTATGTTTAGCATAAGCAGCAGGCGGAGAATATATGTGTTGTTTTCAAAAGATTTGAGAATAACAAAAATGTAGACCAGAAAAAGGAAAATATAACTAAATTATTATCCTTATTTATGAGTTACAGAGAAGAGAAGAGGAGAACCAAAAAGCAGCAGAAAGAGAGAAAATTGTTGTTGAATATTAAATAAAGCATAAATATTTAAATGAATTTTCTAAGTAAACATTTCTCAAACTCATTCATTCATTCCCACTCATCCATTCATTCTACCAACATCTTTTTTTTTTTATTCACTTAACCAAATATATTACCAGAGGGGAGGCCTAAGACTGATGCCATATAAAATAGAAATTAAATGCTCATGGAATTTAAAAATTTAACCCTTTAAGCAGAGAAAAGTCTAAAGAAAAAATTATTTAATCAGCAAAAAAAAAAAAAAAAAAAAAAAAAAACGGAAAAAACAGAGTTTAATATTTGATGCTCTTTTTTTTTGAAAGGATAATAACGGAAAAAGGTGAAAAATCTAAACAAATTAAATTTTAATTATTTATACAACAAAATTAATTTAATTTCCTTGGAAAAAATGGAGAAAATGAGTTTTTTCTTTATTGAAATATTTAGAGTTTGAATGGGTTTTGAAATTTTCAGAAATTTGAAATGTCCCGTTTGTGGTTTATTAAATCTTTATCCGGTTAAGCCTGAGTTCGAAAAAAATATTAACACACTTATTGGCACTTTAATACTTCGGTAGTAATATCTTACATATTTGGACCCTATTGAACGGTTCGTTGTTGGAGGTAAAAAATCGTTTTAATTTTTAATATCCAGAATGCCTTCTTGAATCAAGTCATACATAAAATTTTGAGGATTTTCTTTTAAATAATTTCGTACTCTAGGTAACCAATTTTGTAGATCATTTTCCTTAGCCTAGGACCCACTAGAGGCATATCATTCTCCCAATCAGTTGGAAACATTTTAAACATTTTTGTGGAAAATTTCGTTGAAAAATATTGAATATTTTCAAAGTTTCAGGACTATTTCTAAAAAGCGATTTGGGACCACTGTAGTTTATCTGGCCCGATTTCAAAAACTCATAATTTTAATACATTTAGCACAAAGTACAATTTTGATTATTTTCGTACATTATTATTATTATTAATATTATTATTAATATTATTATTATTATTATTATTATTATTATTATTATTATTATTATTATTATTATTATTATTATTATTAATATTATTATTTAATTATTATTATTATTGCTATTTTACTTGGTGCGCTTTATTTGAGTTGATAAAGATTTCTTAAGTATTTCTGAAATCTGTAAAATATATTTCAAACAATTTTGGTGCAAAAATGTACATCAGTGTCGATCCGATAAATATTGAAAAAAAAATCCGCTAAAGGAGTAAACAAGTGGCTGTGAGGAGGCCATGTGTTTGTAAATTTTTATATATGTGTTTAGTATCGTTGGAAAGAACTTGGATATTATGAAATTTGAACTTAATGTTGACAAAGTTGTCCTAAATATCGAACAAGAAAATAATTCCACTTTTTTATATCAAAATACCCTTAATTCCAATCCGGGGAATACTTGTTTTAGAAATTTACTTTTTTAGTTAATTGCTCACCCTACCGTTCGCAGAGGTTTGGCCCATGACAGATTTCTAAAGTGTACACCTAATAACTGTAGTTATATAATCAAACCACCTTTTTGAAGTTTTTAGTTTTGACAAAAAAAAGTAAAAAAAAATATTTTAAAATTAACGAAATTTCGATAGGACTAGTGGAGAAGTTGTTTCCCCTAATGTCCTGGCATTTGCTTCATATGTATTTAATTTAGAAATTCTTTCAGAATTGAGAGAAAACTTCTTGTATAATTCTTAAGAAAATAGTTGATTTTAAAGTGAAGAAATGTTACCACCTTTTTGAAAAAGAAAAATCAGAAAAAATCACACGTTTTTTCTAAATTTAATTTTTTTAAATTATAGAACTTTTTATTGAATCCATATAGATATACGATTCTTGCATAAAGATTACTTAAAATTTTGCACATAATCCAGTCTATATTTTTAAAAAATTTTTGGACCCAAAAAAAGAGTCCACCAAGTTCAAAAAAAAAAAAAAAAAAAAAAAAAAAAAAAAAAAAATGGGGAAAAAATGGGTAAAAATTGAGAGAGAGAATTATGAGGGATATATGTATGTAAAATATTTCTTGGTGAACAATTTTAGAGATTCACTTTGCGACCTCAGACCTCACTAGAAATGCATATTTCTCCAAATCGGTTGAAAAACACCTCAAAAATTTCTATAAAAATGTTGAGAAGTTCCAAACTTACAAAATCGAATAGAATCCGAATGAAGAAGTGTTTCCAAAGACGTTTTAGGCTTAAATATTGATCGCCCGATCAATAATAATCTTTATTAAAAAATTGTATTTTTGAAGCCGCCATTTTTTTATTCTAGAAACTGAATTATTACTTCTCTCAATTCATTACAATTTTCCAGAACTCAAAACATTCGGAAAGCGACCAATTTTAAATACATTCCAATCACATTGACCTCTTTCTTTCAAATGTTTTTATTTATTTTTATTATCATTTCTTTATTCGTTTAATCATTGAGGTTCATTATACTAAAGTGTTGTCCTTTAGACCGGATGTAAGTCAGTCTGTCTGTGTGTATGAGCTAGAGGAAACCAGTGACAGTGTATGAGTATTCATAGCCTGAAATTAACACTTGTCTGTGCTCACATTTCAAGTTATTTACAAAAGTCTTATAACAAAAATACACACACTAATACTCAAAATAAGGCCTTTATCTTTATTATCCTTAAACCAATTATCCTAAATTATAATATGGCTCGAACATAATAGTTTTTGTCGAAAAACTCCTTTGTGTATTTTAGAAACCAAACAAAACTCTTCACTTTATCTAAAGCTTTTCGTAAACAAATAAATGTCTGCGTCTAAATTTGAAAACTGTTAATCTGGCGTCCCTTAACACGTAGACGAATTTATGAATCTCCTGAATATTTTTTTGCTCAAAAATTATATTTGTGTTTAAGGTGGTTATGACTTTTATGTTTCACTCATTTAGCATGGCATTGGATGGTCTTAATTTGGCTGCTCTTTTAGTTGTATTTTTCTGTTAACGTAAACAATTTTCCATCTTAACAAGTTATTAAGTTGAGATATTTTGCCTTCATTTGCTATTTAATTCTCTAACAATGAATTGTTAAGTAAAAAAGTACGACAATTTGGCGGGGATTAAGAAACACATGAGGTCCTTTACAGGTCTTTGTTGTACTGCGGTTGTTAAATTTTGCGGAAAAGCGGTTTTGTTTAGATTTAAATTCAAATGACGGTTCTAAAGACAACTTCTTATAAAAAGTTTGAATTGTTTTGAAAGTAAAAAATGGACTAAACGATTAATCAAACGTCTCAAAACTCCTTTTTTTGTTTTAAATTTTAAACTAAAGAAATAGTAAAATTTAAATAAAAAAATAAATCAGACCTAAACTAAAACCGAAGAAGAATTAAATTAGAATTGAATCAGAACTGAATTAGAACTTAACTAAAACTAAGTGAGAACTGAACAAGAACTAGAACTGAACTAGAACTGAACTAGAACTGACCTATAACTGAACTAGAACTGAACTAGAACTGAGCCGGAACTAGAACTGAACTAGAATTGAACTTGAAAAGAACTATAACTCAACTAGAACTGAGCTAAAACGGAACTAGAACTGACCTAAAACTGAACTAGAACTGAACTAGAACTGAACTAGAACTGAACTAGAACTGAACAAGAACTGAAGTAGAACTGAACTGGAACTGAACTGGAATTGAGCAAAAACGGAACTAGAACTGACCTAGAACTGAACTAGAACTGAGCCAGAACTAGAACTGAACTAGAATTGAACTAGAACTGAGCCAGAACTAGAACTGAACTAGAACTGAGCCAGAACTAGAACTGAATTAGAACTGAACTAGAACTGAGCCAGAACTAGAACTGAACTAGAATTGAACTAGAACTGAACTACAACAGAACTAGTACTGAACTAGACCTGAAGTAGAAGTGAACTGGAATAGTTTGTGGATATCGGATAAGACAACCATATGAAACCTGTAGACTTCAATAACCAAAAATAATGACCAAAAACAAGACCATAACCTTTCATCATGAGAGCGCTGGCTCAAACGTAAAAAAAACTTGTCGATAATAATTAGAAAATTAGTCATAGAGAGGTAAGGGCTCACCCGAAGCAGATTTTCTCGGAAACGATATGATACTTGAAAATTTTCAGATCACGTTATGGAAAACGAGTTCATTTTCAAATATAACAGGAGGTTGAATAAAGCTTTCATATTACTTTATTTTGCATTTTATCATAATTTGAGTTCTCTGTTGTGTGCACTACTATAAGTAGAAAGATATCGGGTATCTGTGTGTCCGTCCAGTTTGTTTGGCGTTGTTCTTATGTAAAATCAGCCAGTTATGATCCGTCTTCCGAGACAACTTCTAAACTCCAGCAAAGAACTTTTGTAATCTTTTCAATTAAAATTTAAATTGATGTGTATAACATGATGTTGTTACTTCATACATAGTCATGTATATAGATTTCAGCACAAGCGAATACAGTACTTTTACTTATTAGATATTTCCTTTTTTCAAGTAAAATAATATCAATGTGGTTTATATATTAAACCCAGTATTAAGTAGGTCTCCTCCTCCCCTTCCCTATTTCCTCCCTAATTTTAATTTTTCATATGATTTTAATTAGCACAAAAAACATACTTTTACATATATTTTAACCATTACAAACATATTTCTCTTGTATTTATTATTTATATGAAAATCTTTTTATATATTTTTGTGTATAAAAAAACATGTTTAAATGTGTGTGTGTATATAGTAGATACATGAATGTATGTGTAGCAGTTGTTTGTGGTTGTGTCTATTTTACAATAATGAAAAATTAACATGGTTTTAAGGGAGAAAACAATTAAAATTTTCAACTAAAAACCAAAAAGGAAAAAAAAGAAAACATTTCCCACACCCACACACATACACAAAAAATACATTAAATTGCGTGTAGTTGAAAAAGAAATGTTGAGTAGATAAAATGGACTAGTATCTAATATAAAATACACTTGAAGAAAAATCTCTGGTAATGGAAATTTATATTTATTTCCTTTTTAAACAGCAAAATAATCTGACTTATTTTGTAATTTTCGTTCTATTTTTAAATTTTCCTTTATTTTCTTTTTCAATTTCTTTCAGTGTATTTAATTTAAAAATTCATTTATTTAGAAAAAAAATAACATTCAGTTTTATTTTCGGTTTCATTTTTTTTGTGTTAACAGACTATTACGCATATGGCTTAGAGAGCATATAATTTTAAATGGCATTATGCATATGTATGCATATATTACACACACACACCCACAAGTTTAATATGCACACGCATACGCATATACACATAAGTATAAACATATGCAAACATAATAAGCAAAATTAACATTTTTAGAATGTATAGGTTGAGTATTTGTGAATATTTCGGTTTGTAGCAATAAAATGTAAATTGGAGAAAAGGATATACTGCATGACTGCATGTAAACCGATATTATTTTCAAGGTTTTTAGTCCAAAAAATATGTTTCCAAAAATAAATAATGAATGTTGAAAGATGTTTACTTTATTTTTAATATTTTTTGGACAATTGTGTCTCAATTAATATTCATTTAGGTCCAGTATAAAATAAACTTTAAGAAAAATATTAATTTGAAAATAAATTTAAATTGTATCGATTAATGTCGTCCCGGAACGAGAACTGGAATTAGAACTTAAACTTAACTTAAACTGAAATAGAACTGAACTAAAACTGAACTAAAACTGAACTGTAAATGAAATAATTCTGAAACAGAGCTGAACCAGAACTGAAGTAGAACCTAACAAGAACTGAAATAGAACTGAACCAGAACTAAACTGTAACAGAAATAAAACTGAAATAGAACTGAATTAGAATTGAACTAGAACTGAACCAGAATTGAACGAGAACTAAATGGAAACTGAATTAGAGCTGAACTAGAATTGAACCAGAAAACTTAATTGGAACTGATCTAGAATTCAACTAATACTGAAACCAGAACTGAACTAGAACTGGACTGGAGCTGAACTAGAATTGAAGCAGAACTGTACTAGAACTCGAACCGAAATGAAATTGAAATAAAACTGAGCTAAAACTTCTCATTGAAAACTATTTGATTGCAATTTGTATTGTTTATTCTCTTTTCGTGTTCATTGTAAGTCCTGTCAGCTTTTATATATAAAAGTAGTTCAGTTTTTTTTTAATATTCCGATTTTTCTCTTGTTTGTTTTTCATTTTAGAAAGTGAAAATAAAAAGGAAAATTGCTCAAATATTAAAGTTTTATAAAATTTGAAATGTTAGAAAAATATTCTTGCTATTGACAGACCAAAATAGTTTTTGATGAACAAAACAAACAGTTCTTGAGTGCAGCACTTGCAACACTTTGAATTTTTCTAGGTCAAATAAATGATGAAAATATTTAAATTTGAATTGCAGTTGGAATTTCAAGAAGTAAAAAAAATTAAATTTCCATAACAATATTTATGAGAGAGAGAGACAGTAATATAAGAAAGTGTTGTACCTCTTTTTATGTCAGAGTTATCTATGCAACAGTTTTAAAATCTTCACTTACCTTTAACCAGTTGTGCGTTAGCTTAAGCGATCTCACTGACTGTGCCAAAGCAGCTGGTATTTGACATAAACCCGTACCACTAGCATCCAGTTCTTTTAAACTCCATGAGGCCACAAATTCTTGCATGAAGGGACCTATATCTGGATTGAATGCTATATTTAAAGCCACTAACCCAGTTATGCCTTGCAAAGCTCTTATAGATTTTCCTTTCAGATCATTAAATGATAAATCCAAATATTGAAGATTCGGTAAAGCCAAAAATGTTTCATAATCAATATCGGTTATATTATTATGTGACAGCAATAGAGTATTCAAACTCAAGAGATTATAAAATGCCTCCCGATATATGGGGCCCAATTGATTATAGGCCAAGTTTAAATGCTTCAAATTATGCATACGTTCAATAAACAGAGAGTTCTCGGTACTTTGCAATTGATTGTGAGAAATGTCTAAGGACTCTAAATTTTTCAGCAGGGAGAAAGGTATAGCGGAGAGATTTTCTATGAGATTCGAAGAGAGATATAGATTACGCAAATAAATATTGGCTTGTAGTGCGGAAGTTTTGATCAAATTATTATTGAGATTAAGAGTTCTCAATTGTGTTGCTGAAGACAGAGGTATAGAGGTAAATGAGTTGTTAAGTAAAATGAGGCTGCAAAGAGATGATATATTGTTAAGGAGTGATATATTGAGTTGAGCTATATAGTTATCGCTTAAATCTAAAGAAGATACCAAACCCAAACGCTGTTGTAATTGAGGAGTGATTATGAATTCTGTTAGATTACGTGAACTTAAGTTTAATATGATCTCCTTTGCTTTGGCCGAACGTTTTATTAGCTGATGACTCTCTTCATAGCTGGGGGAACGTTTTTGATAGTATCTCAATTCGGTATCTTCTCGACGATAACTCGGCTCATTTTCATCTCTAAGAATACGATGTATTGTCTCATATGACAGTCTCTTTAACTCACTACGATACAAATTAAAATGTTCGCCACTGTTATCATGTTGAGGCGCCACAGCCGATGAACCAGCCGCCTCATGGATATTGGTTTTCTCTTGCAGCAGATCATCATCGTTGATGAGTAATCTAATTTGGGGATTCTCTAATTTGGCACATTTTATGATTGGCAATATGGCGCTAATAATAATACATAAAATTATTATTAATCTAACATCACAGTTTTTTACAAAGACATTTTTGTTAAATGTCAATCTTGTTTGAAAAATTTGGCATTTAAATGACATGTTTATGTTTTCTGTTTTCTGTTTTTTTTTTTACAAATGTAAAATGGGTTTTAAAATAAAATCCTGGCAAAAAGGATGAAGAGTTGTGTGGGGAGAAAATAATCCTGTTTGGTGGTTGTTTTTTTTTGTTTTTTTCTTTTAAAAAAGCTCGTTTTTTCTTTTGTTTTTGTTGTTGATTGTATTAATTTGACAGCAATTTTTATTCTTAATTTAAATTTAACATTTTGTTAATGTCTCTCGCTCACTCTCTCTCTCTTTCTCACTTGTTCTCTTGTTTGTTCTTTGTGTGTAGGTTACCAGGTAACAGTAAATTTCTTTTGCTTAAGAGTATGAAAAAAATGTCGGTAGAATTTTTAAGTAAAAATTGTTGTATTTACTCAACGTGCTGTTCATTAGTTGTTGTACTACAACAGGATTTTCCTTTTTGGTTATTTTTTTGGTTTTCTTTCTTGTAACCGTGTTGAAGAAGTTGACAAATTTGCTAAGGAATCAAAAATTTAAGTCACGTTTCTCTTGTATTCCTCCTTTTTCTCTTGGTCTCAAGCGTTTTATTCAATATTAATATTATTGTTGTTTTAACACCATATCGCTACCATGCTTCCTTTTTTAATATTCTCTTCTTTCATTTTTATGTTTAAGACAAAAATAAGGTTTTTCTTGTTATTAACAAAATTTCCATTAAAATATTTCCACGTAACAGCAGAAAAGAAAATATTATAAACGTTTCAGCTTATCCAGCAAAACAAAAGAAAAAATACTTGGTTTTTCAATTAAACATCAAATAAAATGTTTATTTCCAAATAAAAGTCCTTTTGAGGAAAAAAACCGTAAAAAAATAATCATAAAAAAGCTCCAGAACTCTCAGTTCTGCCAAGAAATTAATGATAAACGTTTGACTTTGTTAATGATGTCGTCGTCGTTGTCGTCGCCTCTTGACTTTTATTTCATTAACATTTGCTTAATTTGAAATTATCATTAATTTTGCTTTTTTCCACTTTTACTTCCTTTCTAATATTTCTGTCACTTTCTCTCTATCACCTTTATCCTTATTAATCTAACTTTAACTTCAGCGACATTTATTTTATTGTTGTTTTAAATAAACAATTTTTGACATGTTTTTTCCGTTATAATTTCTCCAAATAATTGCACGTTTTTCATTAAGCATACACACACACACATACGCAATTTTTTTTACACTCCCTTTAATTTCAATCAACTTTCTCTTTAATTCCTCAGGCAGTTGCTTCCTTTCTTCCCGGAATGTTCAATTACGTTTATTGTTGCCTTTCTTGACTTTATATATTTTCTCTTTTATTAGTTTTTCATCAGCCACCGCCTCATTAGAAATGTTTTAGCACCTGTTTGGTAGCTTTTCCTATGCCTTTAAACCTTTCGTCCTTTTCTGCAATAAAAAAGAAAGTAAAAAATGTATTTTTAACTATAATTAACATTCATTTTGAGGGAATAACAAGCAAAACGTTTGAAAATAAATTTGATTTTAAATCATCATTTAAAAAGTTATTTTAAATTTTATGTTCGTTTTTTGTTATAAATTAGTTGTTCCTATTAAATTTAAGTTATACTGTTTAACTCTACTCTGCTGACGTTTTTTATAGTTAATTGGGAAATCAAGATGAAAATTGAAAATGGGAAAATATGACAGTGGAACAAGAACATGAATGGTCGATTTTAAACGGAGAGCATAGTGACAGAAATCACTATGGAAACGGAACAGAGGTAGAACCAGAACATAGTTGGAATAGAATTAGAACAAAACTAGAACAGAACCACGGAACCAGAATAGAACTAGAACAGAATTAGAACAGAATTGGAACAGAACTAGAACAGAACTAAAACTGAACTACAACGGAACTAAAACGGAAATAGAACAGAACTAAAACTGAACTAGAACAGAACTTGATCAGAACTAGAACAAAGCTAACACAGAACCAGAACAAAACTGGAACTGAACTAGAACAGAATTAGAACAGAACTAGAACAGGACTAGATCAGAATTGGAACTGCATAAGAATTGGAACAGAACTAGAACGGAACTATAACGGAAGTAGAACAGAACTAGAACAGAACTTGAACAGAAATAGAAGAGAACTAACACATAACCAGAACAAAACTGGAACTGAACTAGAACAGAACTAGAACAGGACTAGATAAGAATTAGAACTGCATAAGAACTCAACTAGAACTGAACTAGAATAGAAATTGAACTAGAACTGAACTACAACTAAACTGGAACTGTAGTAGAACTGAACAGAACTGAAGCAGATCCAAAACTGGACTAGAACAGAACTAGAATAGAACTGAAGCAAATTTAAAACGGAATAAATACAGAAGCTGTTGTATAAATAGAACAGAAATGGAACATAACAAAAACAGGAAAAAATTGATCTAAAACAAAACTATAACAAAAGTACTGTAGAAATAGAACCAAAGCAAAATAGAACTTGAACTAAACTTATGCTTGTTCAGCGCAAGTGTAGCTGAACAACCGAATTGTAACTAAACTAGGGCTTAATTAGGGCTGAGCTAGAACTGAACTAAAACTGTACCAAACGCAATGGAAACTGATCTATTACTGTACTTCAAGTTATACAGTTTAGTTTCATTTTATGTAAAAGAACTTAGTAAACTTAAACATGAATTCTTATTACAATTACGAGTTTTCTGCTAAATTAGTTTCATCCTAAAACTATGCAACATAAATATTAGCACATTTTCTCATAATAATTATTACTATAAAAACAAAATGACATTTTAACATTAATTAAAATTTGCTATTAATACGAATTCGTGTGCAAACATTTGAATTTATTTTAAATATTTTTTATTTGCATTTTCTTAATTACTTTGCCACACTAACACACATACAATTACACACAAACACAATAAATTCCCAAAATGTAAACACTAATACTTATGCGAACAATATTGTAACATTTAAATTTACCAAAGAGATTTTAACCACAATAGAAAGAGGGAGAGAGAGAGAGAATTTTCGTAATAGAGAAAATAAATAACAACAAAAAAAATTTACATAACAATAACTAGAACAAGCAACTATATTTGCTAGTAATTGTAAATGCATAATTTTAATACAAATGCAAATAACCAATACTATTGCATACAAAAAACTATACACATACTAAAGTTAACCAACCAACCAACCAAACTATGATAATAATTATTAAAATAAAACACACATACACACACACATACAAACACACATTTGGTATTAATGTTAATGCATGAAAGCAAACCACTTGCTAAAAATTACTCTGGGGTATTAAATTGTTACAAATAGAGAATTGTGCAGAGCTTAGTTAATAAGTTGGAAAAAGAGCTTTTAATTGCCACAATTTTTAATGCAAAATTAACTTTAATCTAATTGTTCGTTCGATTTCAGATCGTTTTGAGAACAATTTAAATTTACTGAATTTTTCAAAATTATAGTAATAGTTTTGTGCCATAATTCCCCATGGCAGTTTTAAGGAGAATAGAACATTCATAGCTTTAGATTTAATCTGCGAAGAAAATAAACTAAATAATTCTTCTTCATCATTGTAATATTTTCCTTTTAATGTTTATTTGATAA
Organism: Cochliomyia hominivorax; assembly: GCA_004302925.2. Taxonomy (NCBI): domain Eukaryota; kingdom Metazoa; phylum Arthropoda; class Insecta; order Diptera; family Calliphoridae; genus Cochliomyia; species Cochliomyia hominivorax. The sequence goes on from PYHX02000467.1 coordinate 73,572,735, forward strand.
AATTAATATTATTTGAAATTATTTATTTAATAAAGTTTGTTAATATAAATAAATAAACATTTTTGATCCTGGAGACGTATGATTGATGTGTGTATATGTTTTACTTTTACATCCATCATACGTTCAGGTGGTAAATAAAATATAAAATAAATAATAAAATACACTAGAGCCCCGACTTACATCGTCCTGATTTGCTTAGCGTTTAAAGAACTGAAAAAAATTCGAGTTTCGAGTTGCTTAGGTTCGATTTGCGTCGTTTTGGTCCCGATTTGCACCGCTATCGTCACATGTACGTAAAATTTTCAAATTACTTGAAATAAGAGGAATTTCCCTTTTCTTTGCTAAGACCAAGTGTCTGATTATGATAAGAATGAAGTATGTGATTCGCCAAGGTACATTAAGGACGTAAAAATTGCATCAAGGAAAAAAATTAATTTGGTATTAAAATTATTGCGTATACTTTAATTCCAAACATTGTAAATCATGCAAAAAGGCTGCTTATATAGGAAGAGCTCTTGAACTAGCACCTACAACAGCAGGAACAAGAGGGACCGTTATAAAATAAATGAATTACCTAAAATGGTCACCCCACTCCAATCTAAACAGGATGCTATAGAAAGAGATTCCTTATTAGTTAATCTGAAGTCCGTTCTTAAAATTTAGATACATGATCGAACTAAGAAAAAAAATGCCACTGTGCAAGGCCGTTATAAAAATTAAAGAGGTTTTACTTTTACTCCGACCATAAGAAAACGATTACTTCTAGTTGTAATGGAAATTTTGATGAATTCGAAACCAGGTATAACTTGTTTTTTCGATTTGCTTCGCGTTTCTCTTTAACTACACAAATCGGGGCTCTGGTGTATTGGGATAAAGCACAATTATTTGTCGGCACGTGTTCTAAGATATATTTTTAGAAATTTTGTCATTAATTCGTAGTTAAAACTTATAGTTATCACATATAAGGTAACTTATGTTACACTTCTCTCCAAGAGATTATCTCAAGTTTGTAAATTTCCATTTAAAGATACAAATTTTCCTTAATTGTTTCACTGGAAAATTTATAAATTTCCATATTTTATTTTTATTTGAAAGGTTTTCAATATCTATTTTTGAATTCTTCCTACGATTTGATTAAGTGAGAAAGGGAGAGAGAGAAAGAGAGAGGGAAGAAGAGAGAGAGAGAAATATCCTTAAAGAAAATAATTTACTTAAATATTCATTGAACACCAACCAACATTTATATAAAAAGATATAAAATAACAAAAGCACATTAAAATTTATAACATTATTATTATACATATGTACACACACTGTTATGTACATGTATGTGTAAGTGTTTATATAAACTTTTTCAGTTCGAACACAAATAAACATATTTTGGCCATTATTTTTTTTGTTTGTTTGTTATCTTTTTATTTCTTATTTGAATCGATAAAGTTCAATTTTATGTTAAAGTCATGTATGTGTGTGTGTATGTGTTAGCGTATTTGGGCATTGGAATATGTGAATATATGTTTATAAGTTTCTGTATAAAAATTATCTAATTTGTTAAATCTTACAGTAAAGTAAGAGCTGGATCCGGGGGAAGTGATGTAAACCAGAATTGGAGTCTAAATTTTATTTTAATTTAAATGCTCCGGGAAAACAAATTTTTACATTTATAAAGCTTTGGTTCAGTTATAGTTGAGTTAAAGTTCTGTACTACTAAATCTAGCTTAATTTTTGTTCAATTCCAGCTTTACTTCAGTTCAAGTTCAGTTCAAATTCACTTCAGTTCAAGTTCACTTCAAGTTTAGTTCAAGTTAAGTTCAAGTTCAGTTGTAGTTCACTTCTAGTTCAGTTTTGATTCAGTTTTAGTACAGTTCTAGTTCTAGTTTAGTTCAAGTTCAGTTCAAGTTCAGTTCAAGTTCATTTCCAGTTAAGTTTAAGTTCAGTTCTAGTTCATTTCTGGTTCAGTTCTAGTTCAGTTTTAGTTCAGTTCTAGTTCTAGTTTAGTTCAAGTTCAGTTAATGTTCAGTTCAAGTTCAAGTTCAGTTCAAGTTTAGTTCTAGTTTAGTTCTATTTCAGTTCAAATTCAGCTTTAATTCATTTCTTGTTCATTTGGTTCAGTTCTGTTTCTAATTCAATTTCAAGTGGAGATTTAGTTCAGGTCAAGTTCTGTTCTAGTTTGATTCTAGTCCTGGCTGCGTTCTACTTCATTTCTTTAATTATAGTTAAGTTCTGCTTAAGTTATGTTCTAGTTCTATTCTGGTTCTCTTCGAGCTTAGTTTTAGTTCTTTTCTAATTTAATTCTCATTAAATTAAAAAAAAATCTTTTAAATGTTTGTACTGAATATTTTGCTTCATCTGAAGTTCTTTTAGTCGAAAATATATACCACCTCCCTCTTTGAAGTCTTATCAGGATTTTGGGAATATTTTATATATGTCCTATTGAAAATTTCAGTCTTTTCTTTTTAATTTCTAATTCAGAGAATTATTTTTATTTAAGTTTTTGTTTATCTTTCTTAAAATTTTAGTTCGTAGACATTTTACTTATTACTTTATTAATTCTTAGAATTAAATAATAAACCCAAAACTATGCTATGATTTTACTAATAAATGACATCTATAAGTAGGCTTTAGTTTTTAAAAAACAATTAATACATGTTTTCTTTAACCTCAATTTTGTGTTCTAGCGTTTGGCTGATAATTTTTAATGTAAGAATTGATCTGTTTTTCGATGTTGCCCCTAAATAACCCCCTTTTTATTTTATAGACTAAAAACAAACAAATGGTCGCAAAGACACAAACATGTGATTATTTTTTATATTTATTACTTCATTTATTGACTTTTTATGCGAAAGAGTTTTCTTTTATTTTCATTTGTCTTTCAGCTTTTGGCATAAAGAATTCAGAATTTTTATATAAATATTTGTTATTTTGATAACTATTTTTTGGTACCACTTTTTGGGTCCCATTTTTTAAATTTGTTTTTTTTTTTATTTTTATTGCAGGTACGTATCACAGAGGTAAAGATAAAAGGAAGAGGAATTATATAAAATGGTAATAAATCGCATAGAGAACATATGACACAAGAAAGTTTTAGAGATAAGTACTCGACATTAAAATGTTTTTTTCAAATATTTTTCCCTTTAAATCTTAAAGTTAGAAATTGAGAGAAAATAGTAAAACATTTAAATTTCTGGAAACTTTATCGTTGTTTTCTCCTAAATCTTCATTTCCATTGTTACGATTTAATTTGCTCTTTTAGTCACAGAAATATTTTAAACTATTTTTAGGCGTTTATATATTTAGACTTGATAAACTTTTGTCTAAAATTCAGTGTGTTTGAGTGAACAAATTTTCCATAGCATGATTTCGCTTTGGAAAATCTTTTTATAGAACATTTAAGTTTAAACTAAACGAATTTATTTATCATAAGAAAAGGTCACAGAATTGACATTTAAAAATGTCACATGTCTAAAAATAGTAAAGTTTTATATGAATCACAGAATTTAAAAGTAATTTAATTTAAGATTTATTTCATTTCTATTTTATTACATTTTGATTTCTTTGCTGAAATTCTAACAATTATAATTTTTGTGAAATTAAAAAATTAGTTACGTCTAAATACATACTTTGGTTTTAGCAGTAAATTTGCTTCCAAAAGTATGCTACATTTTTATCAAAGCAAATTTCTAACAGTAAATTTGCTTCCAAAAGTATGCTACATTTTTATCAGAGCAAATTTCTAAGATATTACTACTTATGTTCCATTTCAGTTCTAGTTTATTCCAAGCCCAGATCTAGTTTGCTTCTAGTGCTTTTATACTTCAGTTCTAATTAAGTTTTAGTTTATTTCTAGTTCAGTTCTGGTTCAGTTCTAGATTAGTTCTAGTTAATTTCTAGTTCAGTTCTGGTTCAGTTCTAGTTCAGTTCTAGTTCATTTTCCGTTCAGTTCTAATTTATTTCTAGTTCATTTCTAGTTCAGTTCTAGTTTACTTCTGGTTCAGTTATAGTTCAGTTCTAGTTCATTTCTAGTTTAGTTCTACTTCAGTTCTAGTATCTTTCTAGCTCAGTTTCAGTCCAGTTCTAGTTCACTTTTACTTTAGTTCTGGTTCACTTCTACTTCAGTTCTAGTTCAGTTCTAGTATTTTGCTAGTTCATTTCTAGTTTAGCTCGATTTAAGTCCTTTTCAAGACCAGTTTTACGTTGGTTGTGGCCAGTCCAAGTTCTGTTCCAGCTTTTTTTTGCACTTCTAATACAGTTCTAGTGTCTTGTGCAAAATAAACATTTATCTCACTGATGGTTTTTAATAAAAATTTACTGCCAAAGAAAATTCTCTTCAGTTTTAAGTAGTCTTCCTTCATGTCTTTGAAATGAAACCTTTTTGAGTGCATAATTTTTTCTTTTATCCATTTTTTCACTAAAATTGTTTTCGTATTAAATGAAATTTAATAATAAAACAAACAACAAATTGAAATGACAAGGGTTTTCATCCACATATGACATTAACAAACCCTCTTATTTGACTAAAGTCTGATTCCGGCCTGGAGATTTAGGTACATTTTACAGGTTTTCACTTTAATTTTAGCAATGTTTTCAAATTTGTTAGTTTTTTCTTTCATATATTTTTCCATTTAAGACTCTTTTTCCTTTTGTTTTTGGTCTAAACAAATAACGAAAAAGTGAAAACATATTTATAAAACCCTTGAGACATTAATATCATTGTTGACCCAAAATGGAAATAATAAAAATAGAAATTCTCTTAGAAATGAAGAAAAAGTATTGTTTTTTTGGTGAATGGAGGCCAATAGGAAAAGAATTTAATAAAAAGTGATAAAAACGAAAATTTAATCTTTAACAGGGAATTGTTATTCACTGTTCATTCACTTTAATGAAAGTTTTATTTTTATGGTTAATACTTTTTTACGATTTTAAGTTGATCGGTCTATATGGAAAATATATTTTTCCCATATGTAAAAACCCTAAAGTCAGTCACCACTAATCAGCAGTTTGATGATGATCAATAGAAAAAGAATCCTCAAACTTTATTTTTTATAATTTTTACTAAAATTATTTGAAGGAAACTAAAATGAACAGTGGCAGCAAAAACCTTTTTGCTTAAAAGGGAAGTATTCGCAATTGGAACTAAGGTAGTGCGGAACTTTAACCGAACGAGAACTCGACTAGAACTTAACAAGAACTGAACTTGAATCAGAACTGAAGTTAACTAGAACTGAACAAGAACTGAAGTAGAACTGAACTAAAACTGAAGTAGAACTGAACTAAAACTGAACCAGAACTGAACTAGAACTGAACTAAAACTGAACCAGAACTGAACTAAAACTGAACTAGAACTTAATTAGAACTAAACCGGAACTAGAATTCAACTGGAACTATAACTGAGCTTGAACTGAATTAGAATTGAATTAGGACCGAATGAGAACTGAACTGGAGATGAATTAGAACTAAACTAGAACTGAATTAGAATTGAACTAGAATTGAACCGGATCTAAATTTGAACTGAATTAGAGCCGAATTAGAACTTAATTGGATTTGAACTAAAACTGAACTAGAATTGAACTAGAATTGAACTAGAACTGAACTAGAACCGAACTAAAACTGAACTGGAACTGAATGATAACTGAACCAGAACTGAACTAGAACTGAACTAGAACAGGACTAGAACTAAAACTGAACTGGAATTGAATTAGAATGGAACTGGAGCTGAATTAGAACTGAGCTGGAAATGAACTTGAACCGAATTAGAACTGAACCAGAACTGTACTATAACTGAACTGAAACTGACTAGAACTGAACTAGAACAAACCTAGAACAGAACTAGAACTGAACTGGAACTGAATTAGAATTGAAATAGAATTGAATTAGAATTGAACTGGAACTGAATTAGAGCCGAATTGGAACTGAACTGGAGCTGAATTAGAACTGAACTGGAACTGAACTTGAACAGCGCTATAAAACTAATTTGAAACTTAAATAGAACTGAAATAGAATTGAGCAGATTTATATTGTTTTATCCCCACTGTGCAAGTGAGGGATTGGAGTAGGAAAATAAACTTTAATAGAACAAAAATGTTAATATTCGTAAAAAAAAGAAATCAAACAAAATTTTCATATAAAATTGAAAAATATCAGAAAAAAGAGTAACGTAAAAAACTTTTTCAATTTAGTAAAAAGCTTTTCATTTTTTTGCGTTTCTACTATTCAGTTCATTTGTAGTGGATGCTGGTGCTGGTATTTGTTTGTATGTTTGTTTTGTTACAACTTTAATACCGTCTCTAGAGATATGATACATTTATTGTTGGGTTTTTTTTTTTTGCAATTTTAACACAAATGTCATATGCTGAGTTCAAATTCATATGAGTATTCAAACTGTTAACAACATAAAGTGGGAAAAAAAGCGAGAGAGAGGAATGAAAGAAGGACCTCCCAACTTTTGCTTATTTTATCATTCATTCAATCACTCACCCTTCTAACAGCTAAGTTTATCGTCTTGTTAATAGTTTATATTTTTCTGATATTTTTGTCTTTGTGTTTGTTGCTAACATTCATAGAAATGACTTACATACTCACACACTTGCAACTTAATTTTTTTTTTCGAAAAAATATATCATTAATGATATGAATATTTTATATCATCAGAAAACCCCTTTTTCGATTCTCATACGCATTTACACAAAATAGATGTAAAATATATTTACATATATGTATATGTGTGTATATATGTATATGTGTTAGTTTGTGTGTATTTTATAAAGCCACCCCTTGTTCTGTTAGTTTGGGTTATAATCCTTCAAAAAGGATCATAGATAAATCTAAAGTTTTCAGTAAAGTTTTGTTTGTTAAAGTTTAAAAGTTCAATTTTAGCGTTCTCATTAATGAAACTGTAGCATATTTGTGGTTGCTGCACAAATTTTAATAGCATATTTTTGGGGATTTTAATATTTAGTTTTATGTTGTTTACTTAAAGGCTGAATACCGTAATTTTATAGTCCAGAAAAAGTGTGATCTATTAATGTTAATCTTACAAAATAATGTTTGTAATAAAAATTTAATTAATGAAAGTGATTTCTTGGTAAACATAATTTTCGGAAAGCGATACAATTTTTATAGTTCATTTTGTAAGAATTCTCTCTTATGCGAAATTTTAACTTTCTTGACTTGAGCCAGTCAGTACCGTTAGTCAACTTTAATATAACGTCAAATTTTACAAACATTTTTCCATAAACGCCTTGACATATTTCCCATTTTTTCTTAAATATGTCCTCCTAAAAATATGTCTTAGATTTTTTTCTCCCGATATTCATACAAGTGTTGATTCTATATTACTTAAGGTCATTCTTTTATATGGAGTTTTGTTTTTCCAAGAAAAAACAACAAAAATATGTTTTTATTATTGTTGCTTCATTTCCTTGTTTTGTATTGTGTGATTTTGACAAATAACAGTGACAAAAAGGAAATAAGGAAAACTTTTATCCTAAACAAATATCGGTGTTTATATTGTCAAGTCTAAAATAGAGAATTCTTTGTTGTTATTTTTATTGTTTTTCTTTCGTTATATGATATCGAGTCTTATTTCTCTAACTTTTAAGGATATTTGTTTATTGTTGTTGTTTTTGTTTTTGTAGTCACCTGCCATTTCTGAGAAAAATACCAACAGATTACGAAATAAATCGCTAAATTTGGATTTTTTTATGAATAATATTTTTGTGATGGTTTTTTCATTACACTGGCAGTTTTATGAGGGGTACAGTGGGTGAGAAAAATCTCAAAGATGAACAGAATTTTGAGAATGTGTTCGTTATTACGAGAATTAAAAAAAACTCTCTAAAATAAGAGAATTTAAGAGAATATACTCGATATAAAGAGATTGATCTAAAATTCTCTTAATAATGAGAATTTTGTAAAAATATGCTCTAAACTAATGAAATATTCAATAAAAATTTTCCTTTAATAGGAGAATTAGGAGAAATTTCTATATACAGATAATATTTCTATGTAAAGAGAATATATAAAAAATTCTCTAGGTAAAGAGTATTTGAAGAGAATTTATTCAATATTTCCTACATGAAGAGAATTTAGAAAACTTTAATTTAATTTAGAGAGTTAGAGAAAATTCTCAAAATAATTAAACAAAATTTCTAATAAAAAAATTATCATTAATCTTTTATAGAAAAAACAATTGGAAAATAATCTTAATAATAAGAACTTTTTAAAAATTCACTATTAAAAAAATTTATTAAAAATTCTCTATTTAAGTTTGATTATTAAAGACTCTTTACATAAAGAGAATTTAGGAAAACTCTCCAATTAAAGAGAATATAGATACCATTTTCTAAATAAAGAGAGAAAAATGTCTTAGAACTTAGAAAATCTTTTTAAAATAAAGAGAATTTAGGTAAATATTCTCTTATCAACAATTCTCTTTATAATAAGAATTTGGATAAATTCCTGTAAATTAAGAGAATTAATTTAAAGAGAATTAAGAGAAACTTCCCTTAATGAAAATAAGTTAGACAAACTTTTCTAAATTAAGAGAACTTTCAGATAATTTTTAAAATGACAAGTTCTTATAAAATATTCTCTAGTTAAAGAGAATTAACAGAAAATTCATTTTTAATGAAAAGTTCTCTTATTATTACATAAATACTTCTGATAAACGTAAATTGGAAAAAAATTCTCTAAATAAAGAAGCATTAGACAAAATTCTGTTAATAAAAAGAATTTGGAAAATATTTTCTAAACAAAGAAAATTCAGAGAAATTTTTCTAAGTAAAGAGAATTTATCAAAAATTCTCAATATGAAGAAAATTTAGTGATAATTCTGTAAGAGAATTTTGAGAAAATTTTATAAATCAAAAATATTTATCAACAATTTCTATATAAAAAATGTTAAAGTAATGAAAATCTATTGAACGTTTTCTTTATAAAGATAATTGAAAGCAATTTCCCCGAAAAGAGGAATTTCTGGAAAAATGGTTTTAAGAGAAAATCGTTTAAAATATAAAAGGAATTAAAAATTTTATAAATAAAGAGAATTAGAAATTCCTTAATTCTCTAAAAGAATTTTAAGGCAACATTATGGTTATAAAGATAATTTGGAGAAGATATAATAAATAAAGAGAACTTAAAGAAAATTCTGTTAAATAAGAAAAAAACAAAATTCCCTCAATAAAAAAATAGTATTATGATTATTCTCTTAACGAAGAAAACTAAACGAAAAGAAATATCCTCAATTAAGATAACGAACTCAATAAAGAGAAGAGAAGCAAATGTGAAGAGACTTGAGAGAAACGTCCTTTAGATTGAGATCATTTCGCGTAAAATTTCTTATATCGAAAAAAATGAGGAAATTTTTGTTCTCACTGTTATTTCCTCTTAAATTTCTACTTCATTCGATATTTTTTATGTTTTATTCTTTCACCTCTATAAAATCTACAGAAAATCACAGATTTTAGTTATTTTTTCTATTTACTCAATTCTTGGTATTAATAATTCTTCTTATAACATTTTTATATATGATTTGATGGCATCCATTTTTATTGATTCCATACCAAACATATTGTTGTTAAAACACACACACACACAATAATACACATGAGTATTTCAAATCGTATGTATAACATAACATTGTAACTGTCATTTTGTATTTCAATTTAATATTTTTGTTATTTCTCTTTTACCATCTTATTTGTTTTGTTGTCTTTTCTATTTTTTTATTATTTATTCCCTGTTTTATTTTTTATTTTCTATTTTTTATCTGTCCTATTTTTTATGAGGCGTTAAATGTGGAAACTTTGTGACTTTTTGATTGGATTTTCAGTTTGAATATTTCTTTTCATTCTGTGTGATTTTCTTCGTTTTTATTATTATTTTTACATTTTACTTCCAGATGACTTGAAAATTACATTAAAATAAAATAGAAATAAACAAGTAAGAATGTTGTAATCGGCTATGACGAATCTTCAATACCCTCCACTACAAGTAATAAAATACGTAAGTACGTGTACACTCACACATTCACTCACAAACGTATATAATTTATAAACTTTTTTTAAGCGCTTCACAGGAACACTTGATCAGTCATAAAATTAGTTATATTTTTGGCTATAACTTTTTTCTACTGAACCGATTTTGATAAGTTTATAATAAAATAATCTATTATGACAGAATCTTCTTCAAATTTTTCAATTTATAATTGACAACTTTACAAAAGCTTTTTGCTTCAACTTAGAAGTTGAATCAAATATCGGTCTATATATTTTAATATACACAACTAATTCTGTTGTATCTAATAGGAAAGTTCTCAGGACAATAAGAAATACTCAGGCCAAATTTCACTGAGCGCTGTCAATTGCTGTGGATGTGAGCTTGCCAACAACAGACAGACGGACAGACAAAGCTAAATCGATGCAGATTTTGATTTGATGCAAAATATATATACATTATGTGAGCTGAGCGTTACACACGGCATGGCAAAGCTAATATAACCTCTTCACCACATGTAGTGGTGGAGGGTATAAAAATACACAATATTGAAAAGTCGTCGTTAGAAAAACTTAAATTTGAAAAGTTTTTTTTTTTTTTTTTTTTTTTTTTTTTTAAATCTATAAATGAAAAATGAAACAAATCGTTATAAACACTTTTCTTATCGTGATTTTGCTATATTTGCAAAACGAAAAAAATATATAACAAATTATTGAGTAATAAAAAGTAAATTATGAAATAAATTTATAACTTTTCTATTGAGTGTTAAAATTTTGTTATCTTGAAAAATTAATTTTAGAGAAAAAGTTGGAAAAAGACTTTAATTCCCCAAATAGTTCGATTGCTTTTATTAAGGTTTAACCTTTTTTAATTGATTTTTTTATTAAAAAATTTAATATTTTTTTCGATCCAGGGTAGGAAGATCATTGAAATGTATTAAATGATTTATGGTGAGAAGATCACTATTTTAAGATTCATTCGTGATCGACTTCAATTTTTTTAAGTATTAGAAGAAAAGGTTTCTTAGCAATTCATTCGCAATTGAAAGAGTGATATTGATTTTTTTACTTTAAGAATTTTTTGAGACATTAGAAGGAAGAAAACAATTTAAAAAACGTTAATTAATGTGATCCAAATGGCTGGATTATTTAGTGATCGAATTCAATTTTCAAAAAAATGTAACTGTTAATCTTTGAAATATTACATTAAATTCTTTATTTGAATATTTCTAATGAAGATGTTATTATAAATAATATTTACCAGGGTAAGAAGATCACTATTTGAGGATTTATTCACGATCGAAAATTTAATATTGTTGAGTTTTATTTAATAATCCAAAAAATCTTAATAAGTCCACTATAGAAAACTCTTCATTTTTTAAATTCCTCGTGATCGAAATTAATTTTGAAGTTTCATATTGTAAATTCAACTTCTTTTAACTGTCAGTTGAAATTAACAATTAGTATACAAACTGTGCTGTCAGTGTATTAGTGTTGCAACGAAAAAAACAAGTTCTTTGAGGTAAAAACTTAATATTGATAAAATATACTGAGGTTGTATGGTAATCTGCGGTCAGCTTCCAAGTGTATCAAATAAAAAGAACAGGTAACGAATAAAATTTTATGTCCTGTATTTTCGATACCATTTAAGGAAAAATGTACTTCATATTCCTTGTTAAGAGATCAGCTAAATGAGTGAATTTAATTGATTTTTATCTCGATAATCGAATAGAAATGTCAGCAAGGATTTCTGACATAACTTTTTTACTCCCCATTACCTCGAAGACTCAGTCTTTTGTTTCCAGTTCAATAAAGTAAAAAAAACAGTTTGAGGGTCGACTTGTTGTCATCCTATTTTGTATATTCAAGACACTAGGACAAGTCCATGTTAAAATGACAAGTCATAACTTTATTTATGTAAAAGTGTCATTTTCGGACTGTCAAATGTATACGGATTACGGAGGATGTAAGAACAATCTATGTGAGATATTATATTCTAACTCTCCAAACTGTTTCACATGCTTAGAAGTGGTGGAAGTTGACTATATGGTATTTAGATGCTCCAGATTTGAAGGCTTTAGACGTACACCGGATTGTGAAATCCCGGACAATATAGTAGGTATAGTGGCCCTTCAGAGGGAGAATTCACGTCGGTTAATGGTTACGTTACACGATTGAACTTAACTTTAAGTTCACAAGAGAAACGACGAAAGGAGGAAGTAGACACATGTTGGTAGCATCGGCTCAAAGTTTTGTTTAACGCCAGTGGCGCGGAATATTCATGGCCTACCATTGTGACATGCTGGCAAGTCAGGTCAAAAATAAGTGGATGCATTATGAGGTGTTATGAATGCAAGCAGTCTTTTTATAAACATTCTTTGAAATAAATTTCGGTATCATAGAGCCCTCTAAAACAAGTGATTCTTTTGCTGCAACTGCATTTTGCTTGCCAAACCTAGAACTTTTTTGGAAATTTTAACTGTTTTCGGGTCCATTTACATTCCCTCGAGCATCAGAAACTTACAATTTTAATCCAGGAAGATGCGAAAAATCTGCCACAACATACTTTTCCTCATCCTTTATGCAGCAGAAGATTTTATTTTAGAAAACTTAACTTACACTTTTGTGTTTTGTTCTTTGACTCTAAATTTTTAGCAGCGTTCTTGTCAGAAACTCTTCAAGCCTTGTATGTTTTGAGCCCTGATCTGTGTTGTTTTAACTTTTGTCCGAGCTCTAAGCTAACCCGGCTACTTTCCTAGCTAATGTGTTGGAAGCTCTTTTGAAAATGTTTTCTATTTTTGGCTTTAGAAACATGTTTCTACCTGAACCAGATTTTTTCAAAAACGGACAAGTTTAAGCGGTACAGTTTATTTACATTGGAAAGAGTTTGATGTCAAACATTTAAATGCTTCGCCAACTTTTTTTAGAATCAAGTTATACTTTGTCAAAATGTTGTCTTGAAACTTGAAAAAGATTCCAGTTATACTGGAATAAAAAGTTTTAATGCAAAATGTGTGTGTTTTGAATCTTTCGATCTTACTCCTAAACTATGAATAGATATTGAAACTGTTGGTCTGGCACCACTCGTATAGAATTGAGTTTTATATTATAGTTCAAAAATAGAAATACCTGTCGGTATAAATGTCTCAATAATAATTTTCTATTAAAAACTTCACAAATTTTAATCCACTTAATTTCCTAAAAAAATAATCAAAAATTATTATTAAAAATTATTATAAATTTAAAAATAATATTGAAAACTAATCTCTCGAAATATAAAAGTTTTATCTCTCTTTTATAATCTGAAAGTAATATTTTATATATAATTATATTGCAAATTAGTTTTAAATCCCATAAAATGTTCTCTTTATAATTTAAAAATATTTGCAACATAAAAATTACAAAAACAAAACAAAAAAAAAAAGCGAAAACAACAAAACCATAAACACATTTTATAAAATATTTAATTTGTTAAATTATTATAGTGGTTATAAACCAATACAAATATATACACATAGACAAACACGTACACACTCCCAAAAAAAACTCTAAAACCACTACATACAAATACTTGTTTATGAATATGAGTATCTATATATATAAAATAGGATGTGTGTATGTTTGTATGTGACGTATATACTCCAAATTTGATGAAATTTCCACAGAAGGATCCTAATATTCCCGAAAGTATCATAGGCTATATAAAATTACGATAGGACCTGCGAATGGAGTACCTCCAATAAAAAAGCAAATATTGATTAACGAAAGTCTAAAGAATTATACAAATGAAAGTTCTGAAATTTGGTCTCAATCACCAAGGGGAGGAACTATTACTGATTACAGAACATCTAAAGAACTATAACGGCGACAATTTTCATATTTGGTCTCAATCACTTTCTCAGGGAACTGTTACTGACAAAATGTAGGTTGGATAGGATCAGGGGTAGAGGTAAGCCGCCTTACAAAGCAAATATTTATTATCGAATATTTGAAGAACTACTTTAGCGAGAATTTTTAAATTGATCCCAATTGCTTTCTAATACACATTGTGATTTGTAAAATTCTTTCGAGATCTTGGACTGAGGAAAATTTTTGAGCAGCAAAGCGCTCCGGGTAAAAGCCTGATTATATGTAACCTGTGTGAAAAATGGATTTTGAATTTGCGTACGTATGGCTGTTTCTTACTTTTGTATGTATGTATGTATGTATGTATGTATGTATGTATGTATGTATGTATGTATGTATGTATGTATGTGTGTATGTATGTTTGTATGTATGGCATGTATATGTATGTATGTATGTATGTATGTATGTATGTATGTATGTATGTATGTATGTATGCCTGTATGTATATGTATGTATGTGCATATGTATGTTTGTATGAATGTATGTATATATGTATGTATGTGTGTATGTATGTATGTATGTATGTATGTATGTATGTATGTATGTATGTATGTATGCATGTATGTATGTATGTATGCCTGTATGTATTTATGTTTATATGTATGTACGTATGTATGTATCTATGTATGTATGTACGTATGTATGTATGTATGTATGTATGTATGTATGTATGTATGTATGTATGTATGCTTATATGTATGTATGTAGATTTAAATAAAAAGGACAGATTACAATAGATTTGTTATTATAAAACTATTTATCTTCACATATAAACATGGTTTTAAGGTATTTTTTACCTTTTTTCCTCAATTTTTTTTCCCGACATGACTTTCCAAAGGAATGAACAATAGCTACATGCATGCATGAATAACATTCATTTATGAATAAACCAAATATTTTGTTTTCCTATAAATACACACAAACACATGTATATAATTTTTTGTTGCTCCATTGTATAGAATTTATAAATAAAACCATATTTTATGATTATAGTCTTTTTTCCCTTATTTAGCAAATAACCACAAAATACATTTACACAAACATCAATATCATTATCATCATAATCATAATCATTATTATTATCAGTTTTTAATATTAAAATATTTCTCTTCACACACACACACTCACACCCTAAGCCTTACATATACATATAAATTCTATTGGATTTATTAATGTTCAATATTTTTTCCGTATTTTTCTCTTCCCCTCCCTTTTGTCTATAGAAAATCTTGTGGGAATTTTCTAAAATTTATTTTATTTATTTGTCTTATAATGTAAAATGTCAAATATCTTTGGTAAAATACTCCTTTGTGTATTTACCTGTGTATGTGTGGTAGTGTGTGTGTGTGTGTATATATATGTGAAAAATAGTATTTGAAATTATATTCAATAGATTATGTTCAGTTAATATTTTATGGATTGTTGTGTAAATGTGATTGAAATATTTATTTAAATTATTGACAGTGAGTGGCAAAATTAAGATAATATTGATTAATTAAAAAATATCAAAATTAACTGTATTCATTCCGTCAATGGAAGGCTAAAAGAAAAGCTTAAATAGAACTGAACTCGAACTGAAATAGAACTGAACTTCGGCTTAACTAGAACTGAACGAGAACTGAACTAAAACTGAAAAAGAACTGAACTTCGGTTTAACTAGAACTGAACGAGAACTGCACTAGAACTGAAATAGAACTGAACTAGAACTGAACGAGAACTGAACTAGAACTGAACTTGGGCTTAACTAGAACTGAACGAGAACTGAACTAAAACTGAAAAAGATCTGAACTTCGGTTTAACTAGAACTGAACTAAAACTGAAAAAGAACTGAACTTCGGTTTAACTAGAACTGAACGAAAACTGAACAAAAACTGAAAGAGAACTGAACTTCGGCTTAACTAGAACTGAACGAGAACTGAACTTCGGCTTAACTAGAACTGAACGAGAACTGAACTAGAACAGAATTAGAAATGAACTTGTACTTAATTAGAACTGAACACGAACTGTACTAGAACTTTGCTGAAGCTGAACTGGAGCTGAATTGGAACTAAAATAGAACTGAACTAGAAGTAGAACAAAACCTAAATAGAACTAGAACTGATCTATATCTTAAATATAACTAGAATAAAAGTAAAACAGAACTTTTACTGAAATAGAACAGAATCACAAGAGACAAGAACTTTAATACAAATATAGATGAACTAGAATGGAACTGCATAAGAACTAGAGCAGAACTTAAACAGAATTATAGCAGAACTAGATGAGAATTAGAAGAGAAGTTGGTTAAAACTAGATTAGATTTAGAATTGAACTAGAAGAGGATCAGAACTGGAAAGGAACTAAAATGGGAATTATTTTAGTCACAATGCGATCGTTAAAAAAACGTGAAAAAGAACACCCATTTACATATTTCAGCAATAAGTTGCCAAAATATTGCAGTGTCTTGTAGTGACTAAAGTAGGATGATCAAAATGTTGGAGATCAAAACCATTTTAACGCAAAATTCTTATACATTTGAGGTAAATTTATAACATTTTCGTGTATACTGTAATAGAATAGAGTCAAAATCAAATTTCTAAAATCATTTGTAGCATAGGGGTCTTGCAAAAGCAAAGGGGGTTTCAAAAGATTGATCTTATAACTATTTTTTTTTCTTTGTATAGGTTCTTAGACTTATTATACTTTATGTATAGTATAAGACTTTAGTATTATATAAGAATTATTGCTGCCATTTGACTCCTCCAGTGTCATTTATATTATATCTATATATAAAATAGGATGTATGTATATATGTACTTATGTATGTATGTATGTATGTATGTATGTATGTATGTATGTATGTATGTATGTATGTAACGTATAGACTCCAAAACGGATGAGCCATTTTTGATCAAATTTTCACATAATAAGCCCAATATACCCGAAAGTAACATAAGCTACAAAATATTCCTATAGGATCAGGAAAAGGGGAACCCCTACACAAAGCAAATATTTATCTTAAGAATTGTACAAAGAAAAGTTCTAAAATTTGGTTTTAATCACTTCCTCAAGGATCTGTTCTACTACGCAAAATGCAGTGTGGATAGGACCAGGGAGTCCACCAGACAAATTAGTTATTGATTATCGAATATCTAAAGAACTATAACAGCGAAATTTTTTAAATTAGATCCCAAACACTTACTCAAGGAACTATTTTACTGGACAAGATCTAAGGCAGATAGGATCAGAGAAAGATCCTATCCTATGAGAGTAGCTATTGGAGCAAAAATTTTAAATTTGGCTTCAATTACTCTTTTTAATAAAGATCTAGAACTGAAGAATATTTTTGTGCAGCAAAGCGCACCGGGTAAAAGGTAGTATTTCAATAAATTGTATTTAAGTATAAATAAATTATCTTAAATTTAAGTTGTGTGATCTAAATTTTCAACAATTTATAAAGTTATTTACAGACATTTCCTTGATAAACTTTTACTTATGTCTCTTTTATTTAGTTACGTCACAAGTCATCAGGTCATCAGTTACTTAAATTTCAAATTATTCATTAAATATTTAATTAATCGAATGACTGAATAAACGATTTAAAGTTAAAGTGCAAGATTCATTAAGGCATTCAAATGAAACACACAAACACACACACTCACTAGCTCACACACATACATACATATACATGGAGACAGATGCGGAAACGTAGAGATGAACGATAATTCGATAACGTTATTGTTGAAAATATCGAATGTATATATATTTAACATTATTTTTTAATTAATTCCCTTAACAAAAGAAAAGAAGATAAAATATTTGAATAAAATTCATTATCGGAAAAAATATATTTTAATTAAAAGAGGATTTAATATATTTTATAGCAGTTTCAGCAATATTTTCTGAATAAATGATGAAGATGAAAAAGTAGTTTTCAATATGCATTTTAATGCAGTTAAATATGAAGATATAATTTGGTACAATATTGAAATTTAGTACTTTCAATTTAGTGATGGAAACCTCTTCTTAAATTACAAATATATTTTTTTTTTAAGGAGTGAGATTAAAAAATTCTTAACATACATATATGTTAGTAAAAAACTAAACCACTAAACTTGAACCTTTTTCGGAATACCGTTATAAACGTTTTTATAGTTTTTTCTATCAATTTGCTCATTAGAGGTAGACCATCTCCGTTGATAATCTACAACACCTTAAGACACCTATTTTGTGCTCTTGTATTCTCTTTTAACAAGAACAAAAAACCTCTCCATTGGGCTTAATTTCGGGCAGGTACAAATACCACACTTTTGTTCTTATACCACTCAAGGACTTGTTTACCATAGTGACAGGATGCCAAGTCAAAATAAGTGGAACACATTATGTATGGAAGCAGCCTTTTTTGCTTATATTTATTGATGTTTGTTTCGCTAGTTATAGATGACATTATTTGGGAATTTTTTTCTTGGTCCTAAGGTTTCCCTCGAGCAACAGCAACATAACATATTTAACCAGGATGTTTCGAAAAATCTGCGAAAACAAACGTATCGTCCTTTATAATGCAGCAAGAATATTTTTTTTAGAAAACTTGACTTTGTTTTTGGCTCCAGGAATTTGTTGAGCCTTTTATGTTTTTAAACCTGCATTAGCTGTAACTTTCCATACCGAACACTGAGCTAACCAGCCTGATTTTCTACCACATATGTTGGAAGCTCTTTTAGAAATGTTTGCTAATTTCTGGATTAAGAAACATCATGTGGATCATTCCTTCCACCTGAGCCAGGTTTTCTATCAGCGGACAAGTTCTGCCGGTACTGTTTGATAATATTGGAAACAATTTGATGGCAGATCTTTTAATGCTGGGCCAACGGTTGGACGAAGTTGGGTTTTGTTGAAAATACTTAATAAATTTAGAACACAAATTTTTCTGTGTCAGTTAAGATTTACAAAGGTAATTTGGGTTAAAAATTTTAATGAAAAACCTGTGTTTAGAATTTTTTGATTTTAGTCCTTATAGATAATTTATCATTTATAATTTCCCTTCCATCAGTTTGTTGAAAACATCACAATTCAATAAGATTTTTTATATTTTATTATTTTTTTTTAATTTTAATAAATAACCAATACACTGTCATTAACACAAACCTACACATATTTACATACCATCACATATATATGCTTAATATCTCATTAAGTTCATAAAATGTCATATTTATACGTAAAGTTGTGATGTCTGTATAAGAGATTTTTCATTGTACTTTATATCATATTATGACCTTCTTTTCGATTGTATTGCGAAAGCGAAACATACATTTCACGTTTTTTTATATAGAATTGGATTTCTATATACAAACGGTATTAATGTACAAATACACATTTATGGTACAAAAATACCAGTACAAAATCACTACAATTCATATTATAATTATTATACTCAGAGAGCTTAAATACTGTCCTCAGTTTACTCTCTTGTTGTTAAATATCACCAAATACATTTACATTTCAACACATATGCCAACATGTTTATATTTATAAAATCACGATTTTACCGTTAATACTATTGTAGTTTTTTACCAATACACAAATTTTATAGGGGGAATCGTGGAAATCGCTGTTGTGTATATAAATTCCACTATTTGTTGGTAATTTTGTATGTTGTGTGTAAAAGAATTTATATAATTTAAAATTCTCCTACATTTATATCCTTTTGTCAAGCAGACTTTGAAAGGAGTTTAAACTAGAAAAAGATTTGAACTAAAAGTGAAGAATTAGAACTGAACTAGAACAAAACTAGCACGGGAACAGAACCATAACGGGACTAACAGAGATCAAAAACAGAACTAGAAAAAGAACTAAAGTTAAACTGAACTAAAAATTATATAGCATTGGACATAGCAGAATTGGCAAAGAAGTAGCTTAAGTAAATTAATTGAAATGGAACTGAAACGGAACAGAACTAGAACAGAACTGGAGAGAAACTCCAACAGCTGTGAAACTAAGTTAAAGCGAAATGGAACTAGAATTGAATTGAACTAGTCAAGCTCTGAACTAGAACGGAACTATAGTAGAAGTAGAACCGCCCTGAGCTAGAAATGTACTACAGCTGAACTATTACACAACAAGACCAATCCTAGAGAAATGGAACAGAATAAAAACGAAACTAAAGTAAATAAGAAAACAGCATTAGAATAGAACCAAAATAGCTACAGACCACGAGCACATATGTTCAAAGGAACTCGAACTGGTTTTAAAAAAGGTGTTTCAAAGTTTCAAAGAACCAGAAGAGTACTAGAACAGAACTAGAACAGAATGAGAACAAAACTCAAAACAATATTAGAACTAAACTAGAACTCAAATGGAACTGAACTCCAATTAAAAATGATCTACAACTGTACTACAAATGAAATGGAGCGAAACTCGGTCTGAACTAAAAATAAACAAGAACTGGACCATATCGAAATAGGACTCTTCTTTAAATTTTAAGCAACGTTCCTGTCAGCTTGGAACTTTTTGAGCCTTTTATGTTTTTAACCCGGCATTAGCTCTGTGCTAACCCGTTTACTTTCCTGCCGGGTGTGTTGGCAGCTCTTTTGAAAATGATTTGTATGTTTTGGCTTTAGAAATACAATGTGGACCATTCATTCTACCTGAACTAGGTTTTCTATCAATGGACATGTTCTCCGGGTACTGTTTAACAACATTGGAAATAGTTTGACGGCGGACCTTTGAATGCTTAGCAAACTTTTTTTTGGACCAAACTGGGTTTTGCTAATAAAATTTAATAATTTTTGTGCTCAATTTTTGAGGTCAGTCATTTTAATCAGACTGATATCATTAAACGTGTAAATAAAAAACGTGTGTTAGGAATTTTTCGATCTCACTACTTAGAGCAGAATTAAAACAGAACTAGAAAATAATTAGATAAGAACTAGAACAGATTAAGAACAATACTAAAGAAGAATAAGAATAAAACTGGAACAGAACTAAAACAGAATTCGAACAGAGCCAAAACAGTTAACTGATCTAATACCATAAATGATGACCTAAAATATTTATCTTTCTCTTTAGTAATTTCATGCAATTTCAATTTCCTTTTCCTTTTAAATCTCTGTCATATTGAATCAATATTGTTCTATATAGGAATCCAATATTTTCGTTTATATACCAAATAAATGTTAAGTATTTCAAGTACATAATATTAAATTCCATGTACTCTTTGGTTGTTGTTGTTGTTGTGTTTGTACAACTCAATATTTCGATGATGCTTAAACAACAACAACAAAAGTTGCAATTCCCAAATAACAACCAACAACTTTTTGAACTCGAAACACATTTTAACACTTTAAACAACAAGATACAAAAAAAAAAGGACTCGAAGAATATATTGAAAAAGGTCAGGGTAAAATTAAATCGAAGTCTTAAAATGAAGAAAGAAATGATAATAAAAATTTGTGTTTAATAAAATTTAACCACAAGAAGGAAAATAATATAAAAGGGAAATTCAATTCCAAGAAAAATAACTGTAAAAATATATATAGTTTTTTTGAAATCATTTAATATTATTTCCTCTTCTCCTTTTATATACCCTACACCACCGTAGGTGTTATGCATTTGTGGTGACGTTTGCACCATACGGAAAAAATGGTGTAACTTACACTTTGAGGTGTAACGTTTGTGTCAGAATCACTTTATGACTCGATTTAACAATGTTCGTTTCGTCTGTAGGGCTGCTTGGCCATATAAACAGGTCGTAGTTTTAGAGATATTTGGATGAAATTTGGTAGATTTTTTTTTATCTTAAGGACGAAGTCTATTGGTCATATTCGATCGAATACTTCAAGTAGCTGACATACAAATATCTTCACGGAATAGAGGTTTATGTTATAAACATCCTAAATTTGAAGCAAATTCAACAAAATTCGGCGAAAATAAGTTTTTAGATATTCTTAATCGATGTGCCAAATTGTGCCAAAGTCGGTCCATTACTTCTCATAGGTTCTATACAAGCCCTCTTCCAAATATCACTTTGAAGTGCATAACAACTGGTTAAAATTAGGATTAATAAAATCTTAAATCGATGTTCGAAATATACGAGGGTCGGCCCATAATTTCTTCTATCTCCGTTATAATCCGCCGGAAGAAATCCTTTTAAAAACGCATAAATTTCACATACATTTTAGTATCATAATAATGTACATCAAATTTTATCATAAATCATAAAAGAAAATAATACGAGGGTTGTTCACAAATTTTATGTAGCTGACATTTACCACGAATATGCGGTGAAGGGTACAACATAGACGACTATAACATTTTTACTTCTTTGTATTTTGTTTGTATGAATAAGAACAAAAAAAAACGAAATTGTTAAAGTTAAATTTCTTTTATTAAAAATAATAAATAAGAAATAATAATAATGAAAAAGAATAGAAGGGAAATTTTGTAACTGAAAGAGAAATGTTGGATTTTTATTATGCCACAACAGCAATTTACATAAAGAATGAAAAAAATTAAATAAATAAAGTAGAGCAAAAGGAAGCAATCATCGTGCAACAATTGATTTTAACAAGGCCAAGACCAATATTCTATTATCTTCTTCTTCTTCTACTTCATAATTTTCTACTCATTTTATATATTCAATTGTTGGTCTTATCATCCTCCCCTCTACAATAACTAGTTTTTCCATCTGTTTTCTTCTTGATTGTTGTATGAAAATAAAGAAAAAATGTTATAAATTAAAGGAAACTAACGGAAAGGACATTGTGAATTGTTTCATCCTTATTTGCCAGAGGAGACCTCATTAAAATCTGGCCTACATACATGTCAATGTATGTGTATCTTTTGACTGATTTTGGCTAAGAGAAGAAAGAGAAAAGATTGAAATTAAAATATAAAAAAATAGTTTCTGTTTCCTTTAGATAGTTTTTCTGTAAATCCACTTTCTGCTTTTTTATTGTGTTTTAAATTAAGGAAAAAAAGGAAGAAAATTTAAATATGTTTCTTGGTTTTTATGCTTAAATGCAAATGAAGCTTTTTATTTGTGTTTTATACAATTTTTGCTTTTAAATGTGCTTCAAATATAAAATAAAACAATAATATCTGCAATGGCAGATGTCAAGTGGTTAAAAAAGGGGATGTTTAAAGCAATAGGAACGAGATTAGAGTTGAATCAAAACAAAACCGGAAGTGAAACTATAACTGAGAACAGGGAATAAAACTGGAACAGGAGTAGAACAGGACTAGATCAGATCTGGAATAGTACAAGAACCGAAATAGAACAGAACTAAAACTAATAGTTCTATTTCTGTTCTTGACTAGAACTGATCTAGAACTAAGTTAGAACTAAACTATAACTGCACTAGAACTGAACTAGAACTGAGCTAGAACTCTACTTGAGTTAAACTTGAATAGAACGATAACAGAAGTAAAACAGAACAAGAACAGAACTAAAACAGAACTAGAACGGAACAAGAACAGAACTAGAACAAAACTGGAAGAGAACTGAAACAGAATTAGAACAGGTCCATAACTTATCTAGAACAGAACTGAAATGGAACTCAAGTAGAATTGATTTTGATTTAAACTAGAACTTAACTGGAACTGGTCTAGAACTGAACTAGAATGGTCTAGAACTGAACTAGAACTGAGCTTGAACTGTACTTGAGTTAAACTTGAACAGAACGAGAACAGAACTAGAACAGAACTAGAACAGAACAAGAACAGAACAGAACAAGAACAGAACAAGAACACAACTAGAACTGAACAGAACAAGAGAATAAGAACGGAACTGGAAGAGAACTGAAACAGAATTAGAACAGGTGTACAACTAATCTAGAACAGAACTAGAATAGGAATAGAACAGAATTAAAATTGAAATGAAACTTAAGTAGAATTGATTTTGAACTAAACTAGAACTGAACTGGAACTGGTATAGAACAGAACTAGAACTGAATTAGAACTGAACTAGAACTAAACTAGAATCGAACTAGAACTTAGCTAGAACTAATCTAGAGAATTAGAATTAAACTGGAATTAAGAGGAACAGAATTGGATGGGACATGATTCTGATCAATCTATTTAACTAAAAATTTTATTTCAAAAGATTTTCTTACGAATTTACTACCACAAACACATTTCAATTTTGTTTCCATTAAATTCACTCACACAAAACTAAAATGTTTTATAATTTAACAATAATTTTCCATTTTATCATAAAACCATATGTGGAACGAAATAAAAAAAGAACGTTGAACAGTTGTCTTTCTGTTGTTATTATTTTTGCTAAAAAATGAAATGAAATTTATAAAATATTTACAAACTTCTTTGACAAGACATCATATATCATAAAAATGTAAATGTAACAAACTTACAACCGAAACATTGTGAAACAACAACAATAACACAAATTTCACCAAAAATATACAAAATGCAAAAAAAAGTGAAACACTTTTTGCTTCAACGAATTTATTTTAGTAAAATAATGAACTCTAGATGATGATGGCGGATGTGACAATAGCTTTGTTAGTGTGTGTGTGTGTGTGCGTTTGTGAATCTGTGTGTGAAGAAACTCAAGGACAACAACTCGCGTATGTTTACTTTCTACTACACATACATTTAAAAAGTAAATGATGTTAGTGGTATTAAATTTTAGCTGTAACATATGTCAAAAATAATGTAAAAGAAAAAATAAAGTTTAAAAAAAAAAAAAAAATATCCTTGATTTGTATGCGAAAATGTTGAAACCAAAATGACACAAATTTTAAGAAAAAAGTAAATAAATAAAATATAATTTATTTAGTGGATCTCACATATACACAAACATATTAGAAATTTAAAAATTACATTTTCATTTTACCCACTTAAAATGTAAGAAAATTTACTTTTATTTGGAAGGAAACTTCTTACTGAAAGTAACGTACAGTGGGACTGATGTTTTGTAAGTAAGTTAAATTATTCAAAAAATTTTTGTAATGTTCGCAACATGTTTACATTTAGCCTTCATCCCACCGTACTTTGTTATTATCACTATTGTCATACATGTCTGTTTTTTTTTTGCGTATTTTCCAACTTTAAGATGGAAAGTTGACAAGAAAAAATAAAAAAAAAAGATGTAAAATATGGAAAACAAACTACAGAGAAATATATCCTTGAAATAAATTAGTATTCTTTTTCACATATTCCTTCTACTTTGGAGTTGTTTTGTTTGTATTTCTACTCCTACTTCCTCTTCGTCCTAAAGTGTATGTGTTTGTATGCGGGTGCTACTTTAGCTTCTTAGAATATAAACAGAACAAAAGTTCTTGATACCAAATTATTTTAAAATTTTAGTTATGCAAAGAAATATTAGATGTTCTACTTCCATTTCTATAAACTCTACTTTATATGGTGATATATTCTCTTACACACACTGATGTAGTATGTGCTCACGTGTCATTATTTTTCATATTTTAGTTTCCAGTTTATTTGTGTAAGTATGAATATCTTTCACTTTATTTGGTGTTAGTGATAATATAATATTCTAAGTGGAACTATAATCTGAAGAAGAGGGCGAAAATGTATGGCGAAAAATTATGAATTTCAGTCTGAAATATTAATCTTATTCCTGGTCAGAATTAGTTGAGCTCTGGTTAAGTTCAAGCTTTGAGTTCTTCTTTAGTTCTAGTTCAGTTTTAGTTCAGTTTTAATTCAGTTACAGTTCTGCTCTAGTTCAGTTTTAATTCATTTCTGGTTCAGTTCTAGTTTAGTTCAGTTTTAATTCAAATTTAGTTCAGTTCCAGTTCAGTTCTAGCTCAGTTCCAGTTCAGTTCTAGCTCAGTTCTAGTTCAGTTCCAGTTCAGGTTTAGTTCAGTTTTAATTCATTTCTGGTTCAGTTCTAGTTCATTTGTAGTTCAGTTGTAGTTCAGTTTTAATTTAGTTTTAGTTCAGTTCGAGTTCAGTTCCAGTTCAGTTCTGGTTCAGTTTTAATTCACTTCTGGTTCAGTTCTATTTTAGTTCAGTTTTAATTCAGTTTTAGTTCAGTTCTAGTTCAGTTCCAGTTCAGTTCTAGTTCAGTTTTAATTCACTTCTGGTTCAGTTCTAGTTCAGTTGTAGTTCAGTTTTAGTTCAGTTCTTGTTCAGTTCTGGTTCAGTTGTAGTTCAGTTCCAGTTCAGTTCTAGTTCAGGTTTAGTTCAGTTTTAGTTCAGTTTTAGTTCAGTTCTTGTTCAGTTTTAATTCAGTTTTAATTCAGTTTTAATTCAGTTTTAGTTCAGTTCTAGTTCAGTTCTAGTTCAGTTCTATTTTTGTTCTACTTAAAATTCCGCTTCTTTTTTCGGTAAATATTCTGTCTCAAATTCAATTGCAGACTTTAATTCAGATTTTAGTTAGTTCTTATTCCAATAACAGTCTTAGTTAAACTATAGTTCAGATCCTGTTTCAGGTTCTTGTTCAGATTTTAGTTCAGGTTAGATTTTAGATTTTGGTTCACATTTTAGTTCTTGTTCCAGTAGGAATCTTAATTAAGACAATATTTCAGATTCTGTTTCAGATTCTAGTTTAGATTTTAATTCATAGTATAATTCAGTTTTAATTCCAATTTCTAACTCAGTTTTGGGTTCATATTCTAGTTCAGATTATAACATTATTTATTACAGATTTTAGTTATTTTTCCAGCACAGATCCTAGTAAGGATTTCGTTTTCAGATTAAAATTTCTAGTTCAGATTCAAAACCGAATTCTTGTTTATATTTTAGTTCATATTTTAGTCCAAATCTTAGTTGGGATTTTAGTTGTTATTATGTTTCGAGTTCTAGTTCAGATTCTGTTTTAAATTCTAGTTCTTATTCCAGTACAGTTTCAAATTATAATTTTACCCCAAATTCTACATCTGAGTTCAATTCAGACCCCAGTTTATGTTGTGTGAGATATTCTGGTTCAGATTCAATTTATTTTTCCAGTTCAGTTCCTTGTTGAGATGTTTGTTTTTTCTAACTCAACTCTAGTTCTCTTCTAGTTCAATTCAGTCTATTTTTCTTTCAAATTGAAATAAAATTGAATTTATGAAATATTTTTCTCTTTAATTTTAAAATTAAATTATTTTTCACATTTTACTTCAATTCGTTTTCCTTCACAGTTGTATTTAATTTTAGTTTCACTTTCATTTTGTCATAAGAAAACTTTGAACTATTGACCTTAACATTTCATGAAATAGATTCTCTTATCCTCTCGTTTCTATGCTCATGTTTCTTGTCTCTCTGAATAAAATATAGAATATCGCAAGAGTCCTTTTTTCTGCATTATTAATGTCATGTATGCTAATGTCATATTTATGGTTCGGAATATAAGTTTGTTTCGAAGATGTATATATGTATGTATGTATGTATGTATGTATGTATGTATGTATGTATGTATGTATGTATGTATGTATGTATGTATGTATGGGTATTTTTTGAATATAATATATATATATATATAAATAAGATAGAAACGAAAAAAGGACTATTTTTTCATGAAATAGACAAGAAGAAGAAAAAAAATGAAAACTACAATCCATACGTGACATTGGCAATAAATAATACTTAAAGTTGTACAAATAAACACATACGTGAGATAGACACTTCGTGAGAAAAACAAAACGTAATACCTAAATATTTAACATACAGTGGGTCCAAGATAAGAAAACTAAAACAAAATTTAGTTGAAAAGAAATGATTTCAAATTATATAAATTGTTCTTTCACATTTGTCACACTGTCATGACAGAAGGACCTTAAGATTTGGCTTTGAACCACAACTCTTAGAATAGTTGTATTTTTGCAAAATAGTAAAACCTAACGGTGATAAAGGTGCTAAATATGAGAAAAGGATAACAAAACTTTTAAATCCTTAAGACATCCCTGAACTTAATGCCTCCTTTACTTTAGTTTTCAAGTCTCTTTAAAGCACCGTTAGGCTCCTTTGGTATACTCATACTCGTATATGTATAAAGAAGTTATGTGTATGTATATATTAAAAGTACCGTTTATTATATTTCTGCTGGTGTTAGTTTGTGTAAGTGTATATGTTCTATTTTTGTTTTCTTTTTTTTAAATGTCTCCTAACATTTGATCAGGATGATGATGACAATGTTGGTGCGTGTATTTGTATCTGTGTATGTTATATTATATTAGTATTTGGTGTCTCAAGCACTATCATCTTTAAATAAATGTCTTTATTATTTTTTATGATATTTTTTTCTCTCTCTCTCCCCTTTTTCATATTCTTGTATGTTATTCTGCGTGTATATTTGCTCGTGTGCATGGAAAGAAAAAATGCTTATAAATGTAGTTTAAATTTGTATATGAAAATCGATTTTTATATATATAAAATCATTATTATTATGATTTGTATTCATTCATATTATTTAACCCCAAAGCGGTGAGAAGAAATTATTATAATTAATAATTTCTAATATTAACTAAAAATTTTCGTAGAACTATAATGAAAAAAGATGTTGAATAAACAAATAATTAAATTAAATAACATACAAAAATTAAATAAAATTCATCAATATAAAGAATTTATTTTTGTCAATTTGAATAATGAATTATTCGAATTGAATAAATTTTAATCAAATTAAGCAAATTTTTATTAACGAATTCAAATAGTTATATTTACGATTTTTCGTCAATTTGAAGAATTTGAGAAAAATATTTTATCTGCATTTCTCCAATTATACACCCCTTTTCGTTATATTTACCACCTTTTTCTGGTTCAGTGTATACGTAAAAGTTTTAATATTATGATTATTAGTACCGACCTGGCAGTGTTTTTTCAAATATAAGTTCTTTTAGAAATTTACCTGAAAAGAAAAATAAAATATGTCAGTTATTAACCAAAAAAAAATGTTAGATATCATTATCATTAGAATTCAATTCAAGTTCTATTCCAATTCAGTTCTATTTCGTATTCAGTTATAAATTAATTTTAGTTTAGTTTTATTTCAGTTCCATTTTTTCTAGTTAAATCCAGTTTATTTCCACTTCTATTCCGGTTCTATCTTTGCTCTTTTTTAGTTCAGCTCTACTTCAGTTCTAAATCAGCTTTAGTTTAGCTCGGTTCAGCTCCAGTATAGTTCTAGTTCCGTTCTAATTTAGTTTAAGTTCAATTCTAGTACAGTTATAGTTCAGTTCTAGTTCAAGTTCAATTTTAGTTCAGTTCTAGTTCAGTTCCAGTTTAGATCTACTTCAGTTCAAGTTCAGTTCTTGTTCAGTTCTAGTTCAGCTTTAGTTCAGTTTTAGTTCATTTCTAGTTCAGTTGTAGATCAGTTGTAGTTCAGTTCTAGTTCAGTTCCAGTTTAGATCTACTTCGGTTCAAGTTCAGTTCTTGTTCAGTTCAGTTGTAGATCAGTTGTAGTTCAGCTTTAGTTCAGTTTTAGTTCAGTTTTAGTTCAGTTCTAGTTCAGTTCTAGTTCAGTTCTAGTTCTAGTTCATTTCTAGTTCAGTTCTAGTTCATTTCTAGTTCAGTTTTAGTTCAGTTCTAGTTCGATTCCAGTTCAGTTCAAGTTCATTTCTTGTTTAGTTCTAGTTCAGTTTTAGCTTAGATCTACTTCGGTTCAAGTTCAGTTCTTGTTCAGTTCAGTTGTAGATCAGTTGTAGTTCAGCTTTAGTTCAGTTTTAGTTCAGTTTTAGTTCAGTTTTAGTTCAGTTCTAGTTCAGTTCTAGTTCTAGTTCATTTCTAGTTCAGTTCTAGTTCATTTCTAGTTCAGTTTTAGTTCAGTTCTAGTTCAATTCTAGTTCAGTTCAAGTTCATTTCTTGTTTAGTTCTAGTTCAGTTTTAGCTTAGATCTACTTCGGTTCAAGTTCAGTTCTTGTTCAGTTCTAGTTCAGCTTTAGTTCAGTTTTAGTTCAGTTCTAGTTCATTTCTAGTTCAGTTTTAGTTCAGTTCAGTTCTAGTTCAGTTCAAGTTCTGTTCTAGTTCATTTCTTGTTTAGTTCTAATTCAGTTCTAAATAAATTCTTTTTTTATTTTAAACTTTGAACTGAATATTTAAAAGTCTTAAACAAAATAATGTAAATTTTTATTGATTTAAAATTCTATCTCTAATTCCCTTATACATTGTTGGATCCCTATATAAAATGAACATAAACTCTAAAAATCATGATTTGTTCTTTAGCATATAATTGAGAGTTATTGAGAATCATTACAAAACCTATTTTACTCTCTGTATATGATAATCTGCTATAAATTATCGTAAATAGTTTAACAAAATCTTTAGAATTTATAATAAAATTGAATCTCTATAAAATTTATAGCACCTTCTAAGAATAAACATTAAGCAAAATCAGTAGCAACAACAATAACAAAGAAAGTGGAAGGAAAAGCGATGGGAAAAAAGGTTTCCTCTACTTCTAATGCACAGACGATTAGGAGAAATCAGCTTAAACTTTTTTTCGTATTTTTCTAAAATGTTTTAAAGTTTAAAAAACAATTTTAAAAATATCTGCAACAAAAGATTTCGAATTAAACATTTATATGTGGATGTATATTTGTTAAGGAAATTTTCTCTTAACCTTTTATAACCCACTTAAATGTTAAAATGAGTATTATAAGATGTTAAATTTTGTAGAGTAATTACTCCTTTTATTGAAATTCCTCTTTAGAGAAAAAGGAATCATTTTAATCATACATTATTGAAACAGTTCCTTTTATAAGCAGCTGAATTTTTTATATTTTTGGTCTTAACTGATTTAATACAGTTAGTACCCTAAATCAGTTCTATTTCACTTTTAGTTTAGTTCTAGTTCAGTTTCAGTTTAGTTCTAATTCGGCTTTAATTTAGTTGTAATTGTGTTCCAGGTTTGTTCTAGTTCAGTTCTGTTTTAGTTCTGTTCTAGTTCTGTTTTAGTGCTTTCTAGTGATTTTCTAGTTCAGTTCTAGTTCACTTTTAGTTCAGTTTCAGTTTAGTTCTGGTTCAGCTTTAATTTAATAGTAATTCTGTTCCAGTTCTGTTCTAGTTCAGTTCTAGTTCACTTTTAGTTCAGTTCTAGTTTAGTTTTAGTCGTCTGTTAGGTCTGTGCTAGTTCAGTTCTATTTTAGTTCAGTTCTAGCTTTGTTCTAGTTCTGTGTTAGATTTATTCCAGTTTTGTTCTAATTCTAGATCTGTTCTGGTTCAGTTCGAGTTCTCTTCTAATGCTGTTATAGTTCTAATATCTTTCTATTTATTATCTTGTTCTGTTCTAATTCTGCTCCAGATCTCTTCTAGTTCTGTTCTAATTCATTTCCGACACTTTAAATCGTTTCCTTTTTTAAATCGTTTCCGGAACAGTTTTCATGTTCCGTTCTAGCCTTTTAGTTCTAGATCTGTTCCATTTCAATTCTAATTTTGAGGGTACTTCGATTCTATTTAGTTCTTCATCTGTTTCAGTTCTATTCTAGATCTATTTTCAGAAATGATCTAGAATATTTCTAGCTTCAGTTGTCTTCTAGTTTAATTTACTCTGCAGTTCTAGTTCAATATCTCCTATCCAGTGTACGGTTTTGTAAAGTCGGTTTAAATTATTCTTTTTCAATGTTCAGTTGCTGTTGCTATTTTTATTATATTTTAAGAGTTAAAATAAGAAATAAAAGGAATAAATAAAAGATATATAAATAAAGCTCTCTTCTGCAACTATGCTGCTATAAAGACATTTTAAATTGCCATTTAAATGCCATAACATATGTGTCTTATTGAAATGTATGTATGAGAAAGTATGATTATGCATGTAAATTTATCCTTTACACACTCACTCTAAACACACACGCACTCTCATATATACACACTGACACATATAATTTATTTTGAAAAGAACGCACATATTCACGCGATAACTTAAATTCTTATACCAACATTTTTAAATGCGTATAAAAAAATTTTTGTAGGGGGATTTCATAACGAATATACTGTCAGTAATTTATTGGAACGGGGAACTTCCTGAGGCTTTCGAAAGTCTGATTCCTTTTATGGAATTTTGTAGCTTTAATATCGCTTATTTAGATTTTACATTTTGATTTCGTTTTTCGGCAGATATGGAATTTCCCCTTTTGAAAATAATACGCGTTACCCATACTGTCACATAAAATGCTTAATATAATATTCTTTGTAAGTATTAAATTGGGAGCCATATTGTTTGTCATTAGTTTAAACTTAAGACAATGAATCCCATTTATGGATGGGAAGAAATAAAGAGAGCAAGAAAAAACAAAAACAATGAAATATGTAAAAGAAAAAAACGAATCAAATATAATAGGAAAAGGATAATAGAGCCAGAGTGAAAGAGACGTTGTTACTTTATGTGATTGCTGATGAATACAAATGTCTAATTAAATACCATAATAAAATCATTTTAATCACGAATATTTCTTTACATAGTTTCATTTCCACTTCCATATGTTTATGTATATGTGCATGTGTACTAAATACAAATCCTGGCAATTTTCAAAAAAACTCCTACCAGCGATTTTTGTAATAACGACAAATGTTGTTGTCAAATTAATTTAAGTGCAAAATCTTTTTCAAATACTGAAAAGATAAGCTTTATGAAAAATTTCCCTTAAAACTAAAAGTTTTTAAAAATTATTTTTAAAAGGGAAATTTTATACAAATTTCTCTTTGGAAACAAATTTTTTAAAAATTTCTTTCAGAAGTCGAATTTTATGAAATTTCACTTAGAAGAGGAAACAAATATTATGAAAATTTCTGTTAAGAAACAAATTTTATGAAAATATTCTTTAAAAGGGAAATTTATTAAAAATTTCTCTTAAAAACCAAATTTGATGAAAATTTTTCTCTTTAAAACCAAATTTGATGATAATTTCAGTTAAAAAATTTCTTTTCTATTAAAACGGCAAATTTGATGAAAATTTCTCTTAAAAAGGAAATTCTGATGGAAATTTTTCTTAAAAAGGAAATTTTGAAGGAAATTTTTCTTAAAAAGTAAATGTTGATGAAATTTTTTTAAAGGAAATTTTGATGAAAATTTTTCTTTAAAACCATTTTTGATGAAATTAAAAAAGTAATTTTAATGAAAATTTTTCTTAAAAAGGAAATTTTATGAAAATTTCTCTTAAAAACCTTTTTGATGAAAATTTCTCTTAAAAACAATTTTTGATGAAAATTTCTCTTAAGAAGCCAAATTTGATGAAAATTTTTCTTTAAAAACCAAATTTGATGAAAATTTCTCTTAAAAAGGTAAATTTGATGAAAATTTCTCTTAAAAAGGCAAATTTGATGCAAATTTTTCTTTAAAACCATTTTTGATGAATTTTTTTTTTAAAGACGAATTTGATGAAATTTTTTGTTGAGAAGGCAAACTTGATAAAAATTTCTCTTAAAGACAAATTTGACCAAAAATTTTTCTTAAAAAAGGCAAATCTTGAGAAAATTTCTCTTAAAATGATGACTTCAAGAAAAATTCTCTTTCATGACAAAATTTTAAAAAAATTTCCTTTAATCACATGTTTTATGAAAATTTCCTTTAAATTAAAAGTGTTCTAAAATTTCCCTTAAATTTCAAATATCTTGAAAATTTCCCTCGATTGCAGGTACGATTTTAATATATATTTTTTCTGTGTATTTAAATGATTAAATGCTTTCAAAATTTTATTAACTCTTGAAATTACAAAAATATGTTTCATTTACGAGCTTCTTTTGGCGTTTTACAAAATTATGTGATTTCAGTCTTAATCAACCTAATAAATTGTCATTTTAAAAACATCATATAAAATCAATTTATTAAATAATTTCCTGCACAGCAACACATATAATAGCATACGCGGATTACAAAAATAAAAAAGAAACGTTAAAAATTCGTCAAGGATCATTATGAAAAACCCATAAAATGACACAACGAACACTCTCACTCTCATTCTCATGCATATAAACATTAAATGGGGATTTGGTGTTTTAATTTGTTTCCCCCCTAATTTTCATGTATTTTGTTTTTATTGCTTTTCCGTTTCGTTTTTTATTACAACTTTTTTCTATTTTAGTGAATTTTCTATTTTAAATCGTTTAACTAACTAATCCATGTGTAATTTGAGGGTTTAAAACATTTAAATAATTGAACCGAATCATTGCAAAATGTCATCTGCCTGAATGTTTTTTTTTATTTCTCTCCAATTTTTGAAAAAAGTTATGAACTTTATTATTTGTTGCTTTTGTTTCTATTTATTTGGGGTCTCACATTAACTCTCACTCTAATCTCCAACACACTTCCGGAAATGAAAAACAAATCACCCTCTTTAAATATTAAAATTATTTTGCCAGAATTGAATTTTTTTTGAATTTCTCCAAAGTTTGACTGCTTTTGCTTTGAAACACCCTTTTCAGGAGGGGGGGTGTGAATTTTGGAGAATCTATTGAGTTTTGGGTTCGTAAATGTTAAATGTCACTTATAAGCATTTTAATCAAGTTATAAATAAATGAAATTTTAGAAATGTATAAACGTATGTGTGTGTGTGATGTCATCAATTGCAGATAAAAAAAGTTTAAAAAATAGAAGAGAGAAAAAATCATGAAATCAAACAAAAATTGAAATGAAATTTTTATAAAAATTAAAGTAGTTTCAACAAAATTTGCTTAAAGCAATGCGTCATGTCAAAGTATTTAATGTTTTCAATTTATATTGAAAAAAAAACTAAATTAAAGCCCAAAACTGCCAGATTGTCAGAATTTTTATGAGACAACTAATTGTGTGTTTTAAGATACAAATTTGTGATTTAAGTGGAATTTTCAAAAAAATTGTTTTTTTTTAGACAAATTTGTCTTTTAAGAGAAATGTTCATCAAATTTGTCTTTTTAAGAGAAA
Source organism: Cochliomyia hominivorax (assembly GCA_004302925.2). Taxonomy (NCBI): domain Eukaryota; kingdom Metazoa; phylum Arthropoda; class Insecta; order Diptera; family Calliphoridae; genus Cochliomyia; species Cochliomyia hominivorax. The sequence goes on from PYHX02000467.1 coordinate 73,607,412, forward strand.
TTTTCATCAAATTTGTCTTTTTAAGAGAAGTTTTCATCAAATTTGTCTTCTAAGAGAAATTTTCATAAAATATGTCTTTTAAGAGAAATTTTCATCAAATTTGGCATATTAAGAGAAATTTTCATCAAATTTGTCTTTTAAGAGAAATTTTCATCAAATTTGTCTTTTAAAAGAAATTTTCATCAAATTTATCTTTTAAGAGAAATTTTCATAAAATATGTCTTTTAAGAGAAATTTTCATCAAATTTATCTCTTAAGAAAAATGTTCATCAGATTTGTCTTTTTACGAGAAATTTTCATCAAATTTGTCTTTTAAGAGAAATTTTCATCAAATTTGTCTTTTAAGAGAAATTTTCATCAAATTTGTCTTTTAAGAGAAATTTTCATCAAATTTGTCTTTTAAGAGAAATTTTCATCAAATTTGTCTTTTAAGAGAAATTTTCATCAAATTTGTATTTTCAGAGAAATTTTCATCAAATATGTCTTTTAGGAGAAATTTTCATCAAATTTGCCTTTTAAGAGAAATTTTCATATTTTTTTTTAACATAAATTTTCATCTAAATGTATATTTTAAGGAAAATTTTCATCAAATTTGTCTTATAAGAGAAATTTTCATCAAATTTGTCGTTTAAGATAAATTTTAAGTAAATTTGTTTTTTTTTAAGTTTTCCAGGTTATCATTTTTTCAACTCAGTTCAAGTTCTAGTTCAGTTCTATATCCGTTATTGAACAATTTAAATCTTAAATTGGAAAGTCGCTGGTAAATCCGAAAATTTTTAAAAATTTCCTTTATTATTATTTATTTTAAATAACACAAGCGATTTCATTTTGATAGAATATAAAATTAAATTTAAAAGCGTATGATTTTAAAGCCAATTTTAAAGATTTCATACTAATTAGACCCCATAGAAGCCTCCCGGGGAGATTCATCATCCATAAATTTGCCTGCTTAAATTTAAAAATCTATTTAAATTTAATTTTATTAGTTAATAAGTAATAAAATAATTTCCCTTCCAAAAATCAGCCTTCAAAGTTGATCTCTTCGCTTGACTGCTGCCACTAAAAAAATCTCTTATTTTAAAATTTGTTGTTGTTATTTTTTTTCCTTCTAAATAATTGAATTTATAAGCCGCTCTTATGGAAAATAACCTAATTGTTTATGGCAAGTACTTGTAAGTAATACTACCATTTACAAATTTATCTTCCCCGCCCTCTACACAAGTCTCCCCTTTTGTATTTTGTTTATTTTTCATAAATAATACTTACTTCCTCCGTACTCTCCAGTTGGCCCCCTCCCGTCTATATAGAAAATTATTAACCTTGTACTGTTTTATTTTGTTGTAAATCATAAAATATTTACGAGCTCTTTAGCATAAATTGCATATTTTTGTAGCAAAATTTTAATATTTTTTTATATTGTAAATTTGAATATGTTTGTTGTATGTGTGTGTATGTATGTGTGGGTTTCATAAAAAATCGTAATGAAAAATTTCTTTAAATTTCCGTTTGAGATTATAAAATAAGCTCAAACACACGCATTCAAACAAACACTTAAATTAACATATATTTATATACCATCAATTTTTCATGTTCTCTCTCTCTCTCTGTATCACTCTGCAGACTCTCTTTGTCTTTCGCAATCAATTTTTGTATTAGCAGTAGTAGTAGTGGTACAATCAGGATTTCATAGATTCTTTAATATGGAAATTTCTCCTACCACTACTCTGGCAATTTATAGGAAAATTATAAAACTGTTTTGGTTTTCCTCTTTTTTTGTTTTTTGTTGGTTCTGTTTTTCTTTTGTGTTGTTGTTCCGTCGCTTGCTGCTGTTAAGGAACTTTAATATCAGTCAGTGATTTTTTTGTTGCTATTTTTTTATAATGTAACAAATAAAATTGCTGTAGCATTTGCTTTCTAGAATTCTCTTTCTTCCAGTGTGAAAAAATAGACTTTTTCTATGAAAGATTTTTTTGCGAATAAGGAAAAAAATTGTAAAATTTGCATATTTATGAACATTTGTATAAAAGCTGAATTACACAACTAAACTAAAAGAAAAACAGTGATTTTCACCATGGGATGTTATCAAAATTATGGAGAAATATTCCCTTAAAATCTAAAAATTTTGAAAATTTCCCCTTAAACCTAAATATTATGAAAATTTTCCCTAAAAACTAAATATTATGAAAATTTCTCTTAAAAGACATATATTATGAAAATTTCTCTTAAAAGACAAATTTTATGAAAATTTCTCTAAAAAGACAAATTTTATGAAAATTTCTCTAAAAAGACAAATTTTATGAAAATTTCTCTAAAAAGACAAATTTTATGAAAATTTCTCTTAAAAGACAAATTTTACGAAAATTTCTCTTAAAAGACAAATTTTACGAAAATTTCTCTTAAAAGACAAATTTTACGAAAATTTCTCTTAAAAGACAAATTTTACGAAAATTTCTCTTAAAAGACAAATTTTACGAAAATTTCTCTTAAAAGACAAATTTTACGAAAATTTCTCTTAAAAGACAAATTTTACGAAAATTTCTCTTAAAAGACAAATTTTACGAAAATTTCTCTTAAAAGACAAATTTTACGAAAATTTCTCTTCTCTTAAAAGACAAATTTTACGAAAATTTCTCTTAAAAGACAAATTTTACGAAAATTTCTCTTAAAAGACAAATTTTACGAAAATTTCTCTTAAAAGACAAATTTTACGAAAATTTCTCTTAAAAGACAAATTTTACGAAAATTTCTCTTAAAAGACAAATTTTACGAAAATTTCTCTTAAAAGACAAATTTTATGAAAATTTCTCTTAAAAGACAAATTTTATGAAAATTTCTCTTAAAAGACAAATTTTATGAAAATTTCTCTTAAAAGACAAATTTTATGAAAATTTCTCTTAAAAGACAAATTTTATGAAAATTTCTCTTAAAAGACAAATTTTATGAAAATTTCTCTTAAAAGACAAATTTTATGAAAATTTCTCTTAAAAGACAAATTTTATGAAAATTTCTCTTAAAAGACAAATTTTATGAAAATTTCTCTTAAAAGACAAATTTTATGAAAATTTCTCTCAAAAGACAAATTTTATGAAAATTTCTCTTAAACTTCATATATGAAGAATTTTTGTGTTAAATTTCATTTCCGGCCCATAGTGCTTGAACATTTTCATATTACTTTTATAATAGTGTAACTACCAGGAATATTAGATTTTTGATATGAAATACAACTTAATATATATTTTTGTACTCTACTTCATATCAAATCAAAATGAAAAGAGAAAGAAAAGGAGTACAATTGCCTGATTTTAAAAATAATAAAAAACAAAATGTTGCATAAGTAATAGAAAAACTTGACTTGGTTTCGATGGAGGAGCTTTTACTATATTTCAAATATTTTTTCCTTTATAAAGCAACAATGGAAAAATATCTTCTTAAAAGAAGCCAGTTTCAAATACAGGATAAGATGTGCCACATTTCAATAGAAAAGTTAAGGAGAAAATAACAACAACAACAATATTAAAATAAAGCCAAACAATTCACGGGAAAAAATGTTGCTTCATAAAAATGGTTAAAAAAAAATAGAGGGACCAGGATGTTTAATTTTTTCTCCTTTTAGAGCTTTGTTATTCCGCCTTAAGAAGCAACGTTGTTAAATGAGTCCTTTGTAGCTCAAAAGCAACAAAAAAGTGTATAGAATAGTAAAAGGACCTATTTAGCATAAAACATGTAATCTGAGCTGATTTGCAAAAAATAAAAAAAACACACACACATAAACACTAAAGTACTTTTTCCCTTCAAAGATTGACAAAGTGTGTGGCAGGTTGTTGTTTTTTTCCAATGATGACTATACACCAACACGACGACAATAATGATGTGGATGATGGTGAAGAATATTAAAAACTCTCACTCTTTTTCTAATTTTACTTTAGAAGAAAGAAAGAAAAAAAGAAAGGAAAAAGGACCTGCTAAAATTTGAATTTTGATGCGTAAGAATGTGTATAAAGACTTCAAAGTGTGTCTGTGTATGTGTGATTGCAAAACAGTGGCTTAATTTCAAATGTGACAAGTAGCAGGAACAGCAGGATATAAAACTCTAGGAAATGGCAAAAATTTTAAATTTGTTATAACTTTCACTTTCGCTGTTTCTCTGTATTTGTTTTGGTGAACTGACTTAACGATTTTATGTTTAGCTGACTTTTTTTTTGTTGTCCTGACATTTGTGAAACGTTTTCTCAAGAATATAATTTACTTGTAAATTTTTAGCAATGAAATTGTAAAATTGTACATGTAAATGTCTAAATTCGTTTATGACTTTTGTTTATTAGAGAGGAAGTGTGAAAGAGAGAGAGAGAGAGAGAATCTACGATAGTCCAATGCGTTGTGAATAAAATTATTGTGTTTTTGTGAGTCCTTTAAGTGAAATAGACTTGTATTAATTTTCTTATGGGAAATGTTACATTAAGGTCTTGTCAGATTCAGAGGCGATTATTTTAAGTCCTTGTATATCTGGAAGTTTTTTCTAAAATATAACCAAAATATCTTATTGTTTGCCGTCATTGTAATATTTTTTCTAAATAATTCTGTAACTTTAGAACTTGTTTTTCAAGTGATTTTGAAAAGTTCATCTTTTTGCGGGTTCTGAGGTCGGGAATGATTTTGTTTTAAAATATATCTCCTCTTCAGGCTAAAGACTTCTGCTTAGAATGTTGGATACTGAATGACCCTTAGATTCTTCTGTGTATTAGAAACAATCATTTCCGATCTCTAAAGGATTCTAAAGTATCTACGGATCATTCAATATACGTGGAATGTGGAGGCCTCCGGAGAGTGTTTTCATATATTTTTCTGGTCTGTACAATTATTTGGAACAATTTACTAATGAATGACGCAGTGAAATATTCGTGCAGGTAATAACAGCTTAGTTGCTTTTTGGAAAATCTGTAATATGGCAAATTTGAGGGTGATAAAGGTAACAAAACCGCTATCTAACTTACATGGGAAGCGAAAATGGAATATTCGGTTCATAATGCCCGAAATTATGTAATGAAACTACTTTATTTCTTATGTGTTACAAAGTAAGAGTGAATGCACCTTATTGTCTTATTCCCCAGGGATGCGAAAACTGATGGCCTGGACTATGAAGCCCGAAATTGGTTGACTAATCGGTAGTAAACAATTAGAAATTCTTTATAGATTAACCCAAAGGGAAATAGAAATCAAGATCTTACTTTCTATATTCCCAAGGAAGGAAGGAAGAATGGAATGTGTTGGCTATTCAGCTCTTATATTAAAAATCCACCTCCAATTATCATTGAAGATTCGAAATAATTTTTAGGAAATCCTGACAAGATTAACGGCTCCTAAAGTTCGTTGTAGCCATTTCATTTTCCCCTAAAATAATTTTGTTTAAAAAAATTTCAGTAAAACAATTTTGGTCTTACAAAAAGAGGAGTTTAGGGAGAAAAAGGAGTAAATAGTCAAATTTATACAAAACATATCCCTATAAAGAATATGTAAATTTTTCTTCTAACACATAAAAGAAATCATAAAGAATAATAACATTGTGAATGTGTGGGTGTATGTTTATATATGTGTGTGTGTTTGTCAGAGAGTTTTTAATGTAAGAAGTTACTTGCTTTTTTATTCAGTATTATTTCCACTTTATTATACATTGACATAGAATTTTATTACATTTTTATTGGCTCTTTGTAGTTGTTATTGTTGTTGCTCTTTCTATTTTTCTCTTTTTATTATGATGGAATAATTTAAAACTACAAACACGAAATAAATCTTTAAAAACGTTTTATTATTATTTTTTTCATCTTCTAAACTTTCAAGTTCGTTTATATGATTTTTTTTTTGCATTAAAATACATTATTAAGGATTTTTGTTTGAAGTTTTAAAATATTTAGATTTATAACATTTGCATGTGATTTTATGCGAAAAAAAGAAGTGTAAAATTAATGTAAATTTTATATATTTTGCAAAAATGGAAAGAAATAAACTAAATGAAATTATTTATTATGGCAACATTAAAAAGAGATTTTTTATAGCATAGTTTTAGGGATTTCTGAAATTGATGTGATAATAAAATATTTATAAAATGTTCAGAGAAGAATAAAATATATGGAGTGAGATCGATAAAATTCTTAACATACATATATTTAAATAAAAATAGTATCCTTCCATGAACGTTTTTATAGTGCCTTCTGCCACTTTTCTCGAACTCGTAGTTCATTTTTGCTTAAAATCTATTACACTTCTGGATGCCATATATTTACTCTTTAATTCTCTTTTAGCAACAGTCCAATATATCACCGCTGTTCTTAGATCAGGGAAGCTTAGAGGATTTATTTTTCCTGTTCGTTCGGAAACTATGACTTGTTTACCATTATGACTGAATGCACAAACACGTAGTTCATCACCGTTTAAAATTAAACACTCTTTAGGATACCACTTCTGTGATTTTCATTTCTATTCTAACATGAACCCAATATCTCCCAACTTGCTTTAGCCTTTATTTCTATTATAACAAATACCACATTGCTGTTCTTGTACCACTCATGGGCTTGTTTACCAAAGGGACAGCATGACAAGTCAGGCTGTAAATTAGTGGATACATTATGAAGTTTTATGAATGGAAACAGCCTTTTTTGTAAACATTCCTGGATGTAAATTTCGGTATTTTTAGAGGCCGTTGTAACAGATGTTTGGCTTTTTTTGACGCAATTAACGCCTCTAGTTTCAACAACATACAATTTTTGATCAGAAAGTTGAGAAAAATCTCGTTTCTCCATCCAATAACGTGTGTTAGGAATTTTTCGATCTCACTCCTTATTTTATTGAGCTAAAATCCTCATTAAATTCAAACCAACTTAAATTCTTCTTTACAATACAGAAAAACAAACATATAAAATTTAAAGACTACTTATAGGCTGCTTCATCCAATATTATCCTTAGTACAGTTTTAGGGGCAAATAAAATCTTTAATCATTAATTACATAAATTTCAATAACGTTTGAAATTTTCTTAAATATGTAATTTTAACTTTACTTAATTACCTTTATATTATGCTTCAATTAAATCCTCAATTTTTCACTCTTTCAAAATCTTTTTCAGTTCTCATTCATTCCCTTTGACCTAATTACTATTTTACCCCTGCAAAAAAAACATGTTTTTTTATTACAATATAACATTTAAGCTTGATTAATTCAATTATTTTACAATTCACTTTGTTAATTAATTAATGTTTCGCTCTCGTTTATGTTCCCTCTTAAACGTCTATTTTAAGTTAAAATGTTCATTTTACCTTTTGGGGTTTTGCTCGTAAAGAAGAAGCCGCAATTATTTTGTTGAAATTAACAGCATCTGGAAAAAAGAAGAGAAATGTTAAAATGTAGAAAATTTACTATAAGAAATTTAAGATAATGAGAAGTTGGATGAAAAAAAGGTACAAAGGATCACAGCCACACAATTTCTATTAAGTTAAATATCAAATAACTAAGATAATTATCGTGATTAGGTAATAAAAGTGAAGTAAAATATAAGATAACATGTGCCCAAGGGTACGTACTGGGTGAAACCTTACTAACCACCTTACCAAGGAAGTGAGAATGGAATGTGTTGGGTGTTAAGCTGGAGAATAGGAAATGAAAAGTAGTTAACTATTAGAAAATATTTAATATAATTTAACTGTAGTGGAGGTAGCAGACAAAACACTTCGCTCTATGTTCCAATTAATCAAGAACGGAATGACAGTATACGAGATACCATTTTCAAAGTTTTTAATTATTATTTTGGAACTACATTTTCAATAAATCTTAATCACTTTCAAGCTTTTTAAGTTCTTTAATATATTTTCAATAAACTAAACTTCTACTTAGCTGGACCAAGTAATCTAAAGTGGGATATCGATCATATTTGAAAATGAAAACAGTCAAATATTTTTGAAAGGAATCGCTATTTTAAAGGCATTCAGCTGTTACAATAAACTGTTTAACTCTTTTATTCAGGATCTTATTTACTAAATAGCCCTAAAGGTTAGAACGAATGGCTATTGCGTTGCACGCACAAAAATAATGCTACAGCTTCCCTAAAGCATATTAATCGAGTCAGAATTACTAAATCTCAAAATTCTGAGTCAATTTAGTGAAAATTCGTCCGTCTAACTAATTGTTTATATAGCGTAATGCTGGTCTTCAGTCATTTTGAATGATCACAAGTTTTCTACCTGAATATAATTTTTTCGTTTTAGTGATTTTTTTAATTCTAAAGAAAATTTTCACTTTCTGGCGATTTTTTTTTCTTTTTTTTCAAAATTTGTGTTTTTAAAGATTTTTTTTTACATTTTGGAAATATTAAGAAAAAATTACGTCACAATATTTAAATAATTCCGCTGCTTAACACAAAATGAACCCCCAAAAAAAGTTGGCGTTTGCAGGCCATATTTTTTGCGTTTAAGTGACTTTTTAAATTATAAAACTCCTTCAATCAATTTCCTACTTATTGACAATTTTTTCCAAATTTGTCCTTTCAGAGTTTTTGTTATTTGAGTATAATTTTTAAGTTTTAAAGTAAATTGGCGATTTTTTAATATTTAAGCAATTTTTATTTTATTTTTATATTTTAGTGAATATTTGCAATTTTTGGTTTTTGGTGAAAGTTTTTTCCACAAAGAGGATTTAGTTACTTTATCATTCCGTGCGTTACATTAAGAAGGATTCATCCTGTAATATTTTAGTGAATATTTGTGATTTTTAGTTCAATTATTTACGGATAAATTTGAACTTTATCATTCCTAGTCTTTGGGTGTTTCAACTTTAAATCTGAGCAGATTTAGATAATTCCGTTTGTTCATCCATCTGTCTGTTGCTTTATTATTGTTTAAAAAAATTTGTACCGGATATTTGATATCGTCTTTAAAAAATCATTAAAAAATATGTTCTGCACATAAAAAGACCGATATCTGACAAAATGTGGTCTACCGATTTGTAGGATAGCGTTTTAGAGAACAAGGGCTAGAAGTGAGTACTTAAAATTGGTAATTGAAAAATAACAATATATAAGTTGTTCCGATAGGACTTGACATACCAGAGCTTTACACGTAAGACGAAAGAGATTTTTCGGCCGTATTTGCATTCCCAGAACTCACAATGACAGCTCCTTTATTGTCGTGTGTTTTTTGGAACCAACCTAATGTACCGGTAAGAGAGAGGCAGTAAAGTTTTACCTGTCAACTTACTGTACGCATAATTACCGTCAATTGTCACAAACCTATTTGGTGATCGTATATAAGAAAAATGCTTAAAGAAGTTCTATACTTTTTTGCTACGATAGACATTGGGGGTCTATGAATTGGTTAAACTCTTTCAGGCTTTGTGGGTGCTAAAAGATTTGAAACAGCTTTCGGACTACGTTCTAATTTCACTGTTTCAAATTTTAAGGACGAATTTCACCATTTTGTATGTTGCTCTCTTTTTACAGTAAATTTTCAACAAAATCTCTCTCTCTCTCTCTCTCTCTCTTTTACGTTGTTCACTCGTGCAAACAATTTAATTCCATAAACTAAACGAAAAATAATAATTAATTAATTTTTTTCATAAAAAAATAACTTTTGTTTTTTAAATATTCTTAAAATTTAATTAAACTAAAAGCAGCAGTGCCAAAAATACTTTTAAGTCTTAATTCTATTCTTCTTTTTCAATTTGTCCCAATTTCTTGTAGTTTTAATTATTTTTTCTACGAAATCTGTGACAAAATATTTCATACATATTTAAATTTATTTTATACATGACAAATTTTTAATTTTACTAAGCTGATTTACTCTCAATCTCTTCCTCTCACTCTCTTTCACTCTCACACCCTCTCTCTCTCTCTTTGAGAGCTTTCATATAAGAAAGATTATAATGGAAAAAGATGCTTATTTAAATACGATTCCACAAGACTATCAAATGAAAAATTAATAGAAAAGAAATTTTAAAACTACAAAAAAACAAAAATTCGTTAAAAAATAGAAAAAGATGAAAATGTAAATGAAGACTTAATATAAAATTTGAGAGAGAAGAAGAAGCTAATTAGTTGTAATTTAATTGGTAATAAAGAATAATGTAAAGCAGAGTATTACAGATGATACAACAGTGGTTGGCAGAAATAAGAACATTTATGAAAATTGTTACTTTATTCAAGATTTTTTCATAATGTTAACCTAATTTTGTGCCCCACTGTTCACAATATAAATTTTCCATTAAAATCATCTATAAAAACATAATAATGACAAAAAATTGTGCTCATAAACCTAATTTGAAGCAGAGAAATATCACAAATTTTATATTAAAAAAAATTGCTACTAAAAGTGACTTAAAACTACTGAAAACCACACATTCAAAATTACTTTAAGTGTCATGCTAAAAGGCCATATTAAGTAAGACCACCTTTACATAAGGTGTAGTAAGCAACCCATCAGCACTTGAGACAATAAAAACACAATTACAATCAAAAGCCACATTACACAAATGAATTCAAATTCCCCCCCTCCCCCCACACACACACACGAAAAAGAAAAGGCCGTGAGTGTGTGAGCAAGAGAGGGAGAAAAGTAAAGTCAAATAGCGCCAATACCGCAAGTAAAATTTTAATTAGACTTAATTAAGCGAAAATAAAACAAAATCTTATTTTGCCCTTTTTTTGGTGAAAATGAAACATATGTCGTTCCAAATGTCAGACACCAAAGAGGGGTAATACGAAAACGGATGATTGGTAAAGATAAGGAGTGAGTTCGAAAAAACCTCTAAGCTTACACTTTCTTTTTTTACTTAATTGAAATTATTATTAAATTTTGAACCATTTTCGGAAATCCTTTCATTAACATTTTTTTTCTTTTTTATTTCTGTCACTTTGCTCGAACAGGAAGTCCATCTACATTTAAAATCTATCAAAATTTAAAACACTTTTTATGCGCTCTTCAATTCCCTTTTAACAAGAACCCAATATCTCTCCATTGGCCTTATTTCTGAGCAGTTTTGCGGATTTGCCTCTCTTGGTACAAATACCACAGTATTGTTGTTGTATTACTCAGGGGCTTGTTAACCATAGTAACAGGATGCCAAGTCAGGCCTAAAATAATTGGGCATATTCTAAAGATAATAAGCTGAATATTCCTTAATGTAAATTATGGTATTTATGAGTCCATTGTCTTTTGCCGCAATTGCATATTGCTTTGCATACAAAGAACCTTTTTGAGAATTTTGACTGCTTTTGTGTTCTAAACTTTTCTTCAGCCTTTTCTTTGAGCATCAGCGACATCAAATATTTGACCAGGAATTTGCGAAAATTCTGCCAGTGCATACATTTCGCCATCCATTAGGCAACAAGAATATTTTTCTAGAAAAGTTGACATCAATTTCCTTGCTCTGCATTGGCCTCTAAATTTTAAGCAGCATTCCTATCCGCAACTTTTTGAACCTTATATGTTTGTAAGCCTGCATTATCTTTAACTTTTCGTACCAAAAAGTGCAATCACTGATTTCCTACCGGATGAGTTGGGAGCTCTATTGAAAATGCTTTCTATATATTTGGCCGTAGAAACATAAAGGAGATCGCTCCTTCTAACTGAACAAGATTTTCTATTAACGGACAAGTTCTTTGGTATTGTTTAATAACATTGGAAACAGTTTGACGGCAGCCTTTAAATGCTTCAGACAACTTTCTGGACCGAGGACCAAGTTGAAAATATTTCAACTAATTTTTTCAAATTTGAAAAACACATTTTTTCGATCTCACTCCTTACATATGTTAACTATCTTTACATACGATATTACAGCGTTTCTTCTTCTTCCTTTGCTGGTTGAAAAGTCATCAACTTTAAAAGAACGTTAAGTAAACTTTTTATATAGAAATAATCAACCCCTGTTTGTAGTATAAAATTGGCCAAAATGACATTCCAAAATACTTGAAATTTCTGCTCAATTTAAATCGCCCCCTCCTACTCTTCCCCACTATGATAGTATGTCCTTCCCCTTGTCATTTTCTGCTTTATCATATTTAAATGTTTTATGGAAAAAAAGGAACAGAACAGAAAACGCTATAAACGCTGACTGCAACAAAAATCACAAGAATAAAAACCATTAAGTCATGTTAATAAGCGAAATCATAATGTGGGTGAAATATATGATGTCTAGCGACAGAAAAGAGATGGATGTATATAAAATCAGAAGAATAAAAACCATTAAGTCATGTAAATAAGCGAAATCATAATGTGGGTGAAATATATGATGTCTAGCGACAGGAAAGAGATGGATGTATATAAGAATATGTAAAAGAAGGGGACCACAAATATTTTAATAATTTTTTACAATTATTTAATATATAATTTATGAAAGCTTTTCCACTCCCCTTTCATCTCTTTGTTCTACAACTATAATATTTGTTGGTATTTCATTATGATGAAGCAGAGGGACAACGAGTAAGAGAGGAGGGGGGCTGTATGAATATATTAAATACAAGCTCTTGTATGGTTAATGCTCATATTCATAATTATGGTAAATTACATATTGTGAATGATGTAATGAGTAATAAAATGAAAATCATACAGATCTGTAGAGAAAGAAAAGTTAAAGACGATTTGAAAAAAAATTAAATAAAAAGAATTAATGATTTATATATTTTTAAGATTTCTCTTAAGGTCAAGCATACGGGGGCAAAGTCGAAAATTTGGTCTTAGATCACTTATGATAAGAAGAAGAATTTTATTAAATCAAGTCAAGGTCAAGGATGACTTTATAATACCCTACACTACACTACACTACACTACACTACACTACACTACACTACACATTACAATACCCTACACTGTATCAAGGGCTTAAAAGGAATATAATTACAAAATAAATTGATACTCGATTTTAAGATTTAAACTTCTTCTAAACATAAATATGTTAGAAAGGTTTATGTGATACTGATATGATACTTGGAACTGATATATCACACCGATTCTGGTTTATATCGAAACCGTAATAGTTGCTTTTACAAATCTTAATTGAAACAGAAGTTATTACAATTTCAGCACGTTCTTACGACAATTGGATCTCAGCTCTAAACGACCCGAGTCACATTCAGTCAAAGAATGTCAATACAGCGACAGCTGTATCAATCGGTAGTATTTTCTCCAAGAAATAACAACCAGATACTGCTGAATTGGCAAATGTGTTTGAGTTATAATCATCGAAGATAGATTGAGGCTATAGAAAATTATGAACCGATTCTCAAGGCTTTTCGATTTCCAATAACGTATTTGATATTAATTATTTTGAATATTTAGACCAGAGAGTTTTTTAATTATTTTGAATATTTAGACCAGAGAGTTTTTATCTGATTATCTTTTATTATCTGATAAAGTTTCAAAATAGCGTGTCAATAAAATGGAATGTTTAAGACCCCAAAAGGCATATATAATATCAATAATATCAAAATCTGAGCTGATTTCTCTGTCTATGTGCCAAAAATATACAAACAATTTTTATTAGTAAAAAAATGACCTCATAATCTGTTATTCTCCTTAGAAGTTTCCTACTTAAAACCAACAAATTACATTAAATGATATAGACCGATATCAGAGAAAACCTCCTTATTTTATGAACAAATTCGAAACTTTGTTTAATACAAGCGACGAGAGAGATTTTATTAACTTTGTCATTGTGTTTGCCAAGAAAGAATATTTTAAGCCCTCTTAAAGTATAAAAGATATATCTATGTCCATTTGTCTGTCAGTCCGTGGGCCTGTTATTGGCTCATTGTAAAAGCACAATGAAATTTGTTCTCATTATTTGTTATTGTTTTGAGAAGTATTCCAAACTGCCAGATTGTTCAATAACCAATTTAAAAAGGGCATTGTCGCAAGAGCTAATCATAACAAAAGTTCAAATATCCCTATTTTATCGGAGGCGTTGTCGGTGACCCTCCAAAGTTGGTCGCTAGTGTTTATTATGTTTCTAAATTCGCCAAAGTTCTTTTATGGATTGAGACAAATAAATATATATATTGAGTCTTTTTAAGTTAATGGTCTTAATATAGATCCCATTTTTTAATATCTCTCAGATGCCTTATAATTTATTGACTCTTTAAGCGATTTGCGTACACTGTGCAATACACGATAGGAATATTGTACGCTGCAAGTTGTGACTTTAAAGTGGTGGAACGAATTGTATCTTATCACTCTTTTATGCATTTTTGGAGGGCGATTGTTTAAGCACACAAAGCCGTCCCTTTCCCCTTACGATACTCTTCAGAACGATGAAGTGGATGAACACATTTAGGTGTCAATCAATTATATCAATATCAAGACAATTCTACATCGAATATTCTTTGAGACTTTGAGTGATTTTTTTCTGATATGAAAAAAGGTGAAAATGATGTTTAGTTTCTTGAAGGTGGACGTGTTCACTATTTTTCTCATTGTTTTATATTACAAATTTAATGCAAATATAAAATTAAAAAATGCTAAAGTATTATTTTTTAATTAATAAAATTTGTTTAAAGAAAATTTATAAAAATATTTATCACATTTAATCCAAAATATTAAAGATAATAAAAACATCTATATCTTCAGGCTTCGATATGTAAAAAATTTAAGTCCTTCGAAACACATTTTAAATCACATTTGAATATTTTATTCTAAAATATTTAAATTTTTTTTGTTAAAGTTCAAATTAAATAAATAAATTTAATAAATTTTAAATATTTATAATTTATATTATTTATTAACTGTTCAAATTTAAATAAGAGTTTTTGTCTAAAATGAAGATAAATTGAATGACTTAATAATAAAATAGAAATTGTTAATAATGACTTTATTATATTTCTTGATAAATGTCAATTAAAATAAATTAAAATCGTATTAATAAATAGAAAATATATATGAAGGATATGAATCGATATAAGAAAAAGCCCGACAGTTCGGGTTATTAAATTGACACACAACATTATCGGGTGACTGAAAAGTAATCATATACAGGTCTACGTGGGAAAGAAATAGAAAACTGAAATACTTTTATAATATGACTTTTCTCCATAACCTTCGTCCCATTTTCAAATACATCAATCGACTCAAAGTCAATTTCTGATAATTTTCATTTGGTCAGCCATGTGTCTATGTAGCTAAAGGTCCCTATTTTTAGAGATATCTAGATGGAATTTAGTACAGATGATTTTAAGGACCAGAAACTTAGCTTATTTAAATTGTTGATTTCTTAAGATCGGAATTAACCTCTCATCTTCTAAATATATAAGTTTAATCACAAATCATATAATCAAATTATGCGATCATTTTTTAATGTTTAGTGTTGGTGTTATCGGTATAATATAGTCGGTCCTTATCGATAATTTCACTATTACTTGTTTTCCGTTGAATCGATTTGGAGTATTACTTATGCGTTTCTTCATATGATTGTTACTTTTGCAAAAATAATTCTGCCACGGATTTTAAAGTATACCGTTCTCTGGTCCCTCCGGCTGACTGCCCACGTAAATCTTTTGGTCAGAGTACAAGTCGCAGTCGTGAAAATATCTTGATGTAATTTTTTCTTAACTCAATTCAAATTGGGTATAATTGGTCCATTAATTCATATGGGCCCCCATAAAAATGATCCCTCAAAACTCTGGTTTTAAAAATTCTAAGTAAAATTCGATTTTAACCAAATTTTGTGCAAATATATGTTGTACGAGGATCCGTCTATAATTTCGTAGAGCTTTCATACAAGTTTCACTTTGAATACCAGTTTAAAGGGGGAATATTTTCACAACTTGTGTTGGTATTACTCTGTGTTAAATAAGAAACTATACGAGGTCAATAATTTCTCATAGCTCCCGTATAATCTTCCCCCAGAAAAATTCTTTTTGAAATGCATAAGTCTCCCACAAATGTTAGTATCATAATTATTAATTGAATTCTGTGGAGAAATCAGTAACTAACTAAATTATATTAGGGCTGTTCCATAATATTTCGTAGGTACTATTTATAACCAACAATAAGAGATATAACATAATCGGGTTTTTTGATATACTTCATTCCTGGTTAATAGCATTTTGAGATCTCGCATACCAATCAATAGCTCTCATCTCATTGGATTACACGCGGACAAAATTGACAAAAATTTTATACCATGGACAGACAAAAGAAAGTTACTTTGCAAGTGAGACTGATAGCAGACTGATAGAATTAGCTAGGGAATCGGATTTTTTTTTGGATGCCAAATGGACTTAGATGAATGACCCTTCTTCATTACTTGCTTTCATGAAGGGAAAAGTGTCACCTAAATATTTTGAAGACCTTTTTGACAAAATTAATTTTTGAAACGTTTTGGAAATTTTATATTGGTGAAATAAATATATTTTTGCCATCTCCGAAAAAAGGAGTCCTTTAAATATTTTATATTTTAATGTTTAACCAGATTATGAATGTCGGAAATGTTTTATTATGTTCATTTTAAATTTAAAACATTAAACAAGTCAAATATGTTGTGAAATTAATAATTTAAAATTTTAAAATAAGAAAAAAATATATATGAAATTGGAATTTTGTGACAAAAATTGTAACCACAAAATAAAATACCATAAAGAGAACAGGTTCACAAGGACAGAAGTACCAACAAAATTAAATAAAAAGAAAAATGTAAGGTCCTTCGAACTGGATACACATTTTAAGTATCGAGACTATCTAGATTCAGGTTACATATCCTACTAAAATAAAGGTTAAAGTTATTACATTCACTATAATTTATTTCCTAATCTGCCCACTGTTCACAGTTAAGGGAAATAATAAATTTATGCAACATCACTTGAATAAAACATAACACATGAATTAACCACATAATTTTAAAGCAGACATTAATATGAATTATGATTGTTTTATTATTTATTTACGTTTTCTTTTTTTAGTTACTGATTAACAAGTTTGTATAATTTTGTGGTATTTTAATAATTGACATCCCTTCCACTATTAGACGAAACAATCGGATTTATTTTGTATATAAATTTTATATAAAAAATTGCAGGTGTTCATTTTATGTAATCAATTATTTGTGATTATTCAAATCATAAATTTATTAATTGAAATTAAATGAATACGTTTAATCGAATATTCAATACCCTATCGAGTTTACCAACGAAGTACTTTGGCGATTCTTAAAAAATCTTACAACGATATTTTTGATTAACTCCACTCTGATTTCCGCTTTCAGTAAAAAAAAAATAATCTCAAAACGGAAATGAGATAAAGACAATTTTTTATACCCTGTTTTCCATTAAAGTCCATTCCTGTATAGAATGCAAGCCAAATGGGCTAAGATCATTATTGACCGATCATCACGTCAGCGTCGTTGGCCCAAAAAAAATCATACGCCCATTCTTTGATATAAGTCTAAAATTGCGACCTGTACAACCACAGACTGTCAACCAGATGGATGGACATCGTTAAATTGACTTAAGAAGTGATTCCGATTCGATTTGAAAACGTTACGAACATCTTCATTATCTCATATTACCCCAACCGCCTATGGAAGTGTAGGGTACCTTGGCGATATTGGAGAAAATATTGGTGTACGTAGTGTGTCCAATTCCATTCCTTGGAAATAATTCTGTAAGTTTGAGACATTTTAATGATAATTTCACAAAGTTATAGCTAAAGTACTTTCCTTTTGAGTTGGAAGAGCACAAGCCGCTATCTGGCCAGAGGAATAGTACGTGACCGTCAAAATTTGACCGTAGAAATGTGTAGAAAATTAGACTAGAAGAACCCAAAGGCAGGATTATAAACCAAATTATAAACTTCTTATACAAGTGTTTAGTATCTATGAAAACGTTACAATTTTCAAGTTGTAACGTTATAAGTAGAATATCACCTTTTTGCATGCTCTTCTACTGTTTTTGAACAAAAGCCCAATATCTCTCCAATAGCCTTAGCCGGGCAGTTTGTAGTATTTGCCTCTTTTGGCAAAAACACTATTATGAATTGAACTGTACCACTCAAGGGCTTGTTATCATGGCGACAGGAATCCAAGTCAGGACAAAAATATGTTGACACATGAAGTCTTATGAATGGAAGTGCCTTTTTAAAACATTCCTTTTCTTCGACATTCCCTGGAGCATCAACAACATAAAATTTTGGACGGAAGTTGATAGAAATCTGCTAGAACATACGTTTTCACATCCATTAGTAGGTAGAATATTTTTTTAGAAGACCATGACTTAAATTTCCATGCTTTGTTTTCAGCCTCTAAATTTTAAGTAGCGTTTAAGTGTTTTTTAAGTAATCAATATGCTGGGCTAACTGGGCTGCTTTCCTAGAAGCTCTTTTGAGAGGGATTTATATTTGTTTGGCTTTAAAAACATCATGCAGGGCATTCCTTCAACCTGAACCAGATTTTCTATTAAATATTCGAAACATTTTGACGGCAGACCTTTGGATGCTTGGTCAACATTTTGAAGGACTACGTTGGACATTGTTGAAAATATATAATAATTTTATTACACACATATTGACATATTTTACAAAGATAACTTGACGGAAATTTAAAAAAGTATTTGACTTAAAATTTTTAATTAAAAATGTGTGTTATGAATTTTTCGATTTCACTTTTTAATATAACATTATAACGGATTCATATATTTCTATGAATATTGCAATTATTTTGTCTAGAATCTGATGCACATTTAAAAACATTTAGTTCTGTATTAAGTCCGCTAACTTGAAGAGGCTACAGGAAATATATTTTGATATGAATATCTCTAAAACTGTGAGAGATAACTGAACGTGTAAGGGTAATTTGCATTGAGATTAACAAGGACTGTGTTTATACAAAATTTATTTTGTCTCAATTTATAAATTATTTGCATTTTTTACAAATATTTAAAAGGTTGGTCTGACCAATTAGGGGTCCGTGTTCCTTGAGAGGAACTCGAAATCAACTCGGCTCTAAATATGTGGAATTGAATTCAAAAGGTTCAAAAGTTAGAGAATTATTTTCATAAAATAAATATTTTGGATACACTGTGGGTCGTATACTTAACATAATTTGTAATCTATATAACTCATACGCAACCATGTTAAAGATTTATATTTATTTATTAAAAAACTGAATATTTAAAAAAGAAGCTGTTAACAAATGGAGCAGAAGTTCTTCTTCTTTAGAAGATGATTAGGGTTCCAAGGTAACTCTCTATGGGATTGTTTAAGCGCCATTAAAAGTCTTAAAATTTTTACAGTACAAAAGTGGCATAAAATTTTTATCTTGAATATTTTATTTTAAAATGCCACTTAAAAATTTAATGAAAATTTATTTAAATAAAAAAAAATATTATATTTCATTCCACAATTTCGTTATTACTCGTTTTTTTATTTTTTTATTTTTTATTTAATAAATATTAAAATATAAATAAATTCAAACGCACATAAATTTATTTAAGTCTATAAAATATATTTAATAAAATATTTTATATGAAGAAATTTTATAAAACAATTTAGCCTTTGTATATGTATTGAATTATGCAGATACACATACATGCAAATATATACTTATACATATACACACATGCATACATATATATATTTATGTATATAATAAAATAAATGATTATTTGATATGTTTGCATTTTATTGCATAAAAAAGGAAACATACACATACATGCACACATACACACTTGGCAAATATCTCTATTTAAAATTTGAAAATGAAAATTCAAATTCAAATAACAAGAAAAAGACAAACTCACTCTCTCTCTCTTTCTCTTATTTCTAATACTCATGTTACTCTTGAAAATATTCGTAAAATAAACTCATGTTATTGTTTGAATATGCATGAATATGTACTCATGCATATTATGTACAAGTATGTGTATTTATAGAAAATTCATATCCTTTTTTTTTTTGGAAAGGGGCTAAAACTACATATACACTTGTGTATTTATGTATGTATTAAAGAGTAAAATGTTCATACACTCGCATTTTCCTCTACCAATTCGAATATACTATATAAAAGCATACATACACATGCATACATATTTATTTATGTATGCAAAAATATAAATGTATTAAATGAAAACCCAGCATAAATTTTAATAAAATTTAATTCTACAAAGGATTTTAATTATACGAAAATAATCTAATTTATCTTAATCAAATTTCCCAAAGACAAGAAATTTATTAATATTTAATTTTAATTTATTTTTTTTTAATTTCTATCTAAATGTTTGCTGGGTTTATGTTATGAAAAACTTAAAATTCGTATTGTTGCTCTACAGCAACTACTACCACAACTACAAAAAAAAACTGCTTTGATGTTTGAAGTGGTTTTCATTCTCGTTCATTTTTTTCCTCTTTTACTGTTGTTTTTATCTTTTATTTTTTGTGATTTTTTCTTATTCGTTTTGTTTTCATTATTATTTTTTCTATGTTCAGCTCACATTCGTATACAAAACACATGGAAATGTTTGAATTATACTTGAGGCTATAATTTTGTTGCAATACAAAATGCTTTTCCCCCAAAAAATATTCATACATTCAAAATCATGTACGTATGGGTGTATATGTTTATATGCATGTATATATATTTATAAAGTGAAATAGGAATAATCATATCAGACAGTATTTACTATTTATTAAGGAGATACTGATCATAAGCAATTTTAGGAGACTGAAATGTGTCCATTTGAACAAAGTGTTAAGGAGGTTCTCCCAAAATAATCTTCATGAAATGATCAACATTTAGAGACTCTGCGAGTAACCAGAGCAGCTTTACTTCCCCTGCTAAGATTCTGATTTCAGCCTCCTTCAGCCAGAAATGTAGCTCTTTCTTTTTCTTCTTAGGAGTCTGAGATTTATCTTCCTCAGCAGACCGTAATCTCGGTGGAGGTGAAGTAAATGTCGTGTTGCTTCTGCTAATGAATTTGGTTGGTACAGCTCCGCGAGTTTTGTCGCTTCCAAACAGTCCCTTCTTTTTGGTAGGTAGGTTCTGCTATCACTGGCCTCATCAATCATTCTGCTAACTTACTTGAATTGTGGAAAGTTTTTGCCGGTACTGATAGGTTTTTTCCCAGAGGAACCTTTACTAGCAAATGATTGGTCCCATAACCTTTCAATGATCAAAGAAGGATTTTCACCCTTCTCCTATAGCTGATGATAAGGTTTCGCGATCACTACCTCATCCCCTATAATCCATCTTGGGACTCTCTCGTTAGGAGACCGTTACTCCCATGTGAATAAGTGTCCGAGATCGGCAATTTGTTATTGAGAAAGATTGAGATAAAATTTTGCACAATTACAAATTGCGTCGAAGAAGTAGCTTCAGTGGATGAAAACTTACCTATGTTCGATTCAATTTCGCTACGTGGTGTACGATTTTATTAGAATGACTCCCTTATACAGATTAAAATGTCATCTCATCTAGAAATACCTACTATTTTCAAAACCGTTCGGATGAACACCAATACGAAGAGGATTTTTATGCGGCTTGATTGCCTATTAAGATTAGACTATATTACATATTGCTCTACCACATACATACTGCTCAATAGTATGTATTGCTCTACCAATGGACCAAAATTTCCACCCTAATATTTATGCAGTGATCAGGCAGTTAAGAGGAAGCATGCTTCCCATTAGTCGGAATATAGAAACTACTACTCTCCTTTTTTCCACCATTATCCGAGAACTTCTCTCTATCATTGATACTCACTCGCTTCCCATTAGCGGGAAAATATATGAGCTACTTCCTACTTCATTTTAAGATTCAGATCAGTCTGGTTATGGAAGGTTCACTCGTTGACGAAAACGGAAATTAATGCCCGAAATTAGGACTCGTTTATTGGAGCCTTATTGCTGACCTTGTTGACGACTAAGGCAATGCTGCATAGATAAGCGATAAAGTTAATTTTTTTAGACTGACAATTTTTGTTTGATTTCAAATTCATTATCTTAAGGATCATGGGAAATGGGTATTTTAATGAATCGTATAGCGATACAAGTACAAGTAAAGCGTTTGGTTTAACCTCCAATAATATTTCCCTTAGTGCTAATTGGAAACACTTGAAAAAGAGATCGGACTAGCAACTTTCCTGCCATTAATACTAACTCAGCAAGATCAGGCAGGGATGTCAGATTATTTATCAATTGATACGGCGACTTTTTCAAATTTTTGTTGTAAATCAGAAAAAAACTCGTCAACTTATCGCAACAACCCTAATAATATAAATATTATATAAATGTCCATTTTGCGTTCTTTTTTCTAACTTACAAAAAGTGAGCAAATTTTACTCTTTTATTAAACAAATTTTATTTTTTCATGTGTGTATGTGTGTGTGTTTGGGTTTGTGTGTAATTGTAGCAGAAAAGGAAAAGAAAACAACATCCTGAAAATGTATATATCTCTAATAGTCAAATATTTAATATTTGCAAAGGGAAAATAATACATGATGAGATGAAATTAAACAAAACGATGAACGGTTTTTGCTTCCTCTCTTGTTCAGGGAGGAGAAAAGCTATTAAAAGATCCTAGAAATTGTGTAAAGTGGTTAAGGGGTTTTAATTAAAAAAAACTATTTAAATTATAATAAATTAAATGGATAGATAATAAGGTGCCCTTAATAGGTGAATTGGTGGGGAGAAATTTTATGTGAATATTTTGTATGAGTTGATGGATAAAATACTTGTTAAGTATTTTGAGTTTTTTGAAGAATGAATTAAAAAAGGGGTGTATTATGAGATACAACGTTATTTATTCCTCAAAATTTTTTTTTTTTTTGTAAACTTTAAAGAGGGAAAATGAGAGTAAATAAAATACAAATGGTAACTCGTACTGGATTAAGGAAAATAGATTTACTATGCGATGAAAAAAATAAAACCTATCGAAGAGAAATGTAAGCTTTAAGTGAAAACTCAGTTCTATACTCCTGTAATTCAATGTAAATTCGAAAAAGTAGCAGGATTGATATGAAATAATTAGATGTCTTAAATGGTGCACGAAAAACTTGGAAAATTGTGAAATTTTATGTTATGTACGACAGCGTCAGCAGCAGAACTAACTAGATAATCATTTGAAGGACAAGTTCCAGGTTTATGAAGATTGACACTTGATATCTCGGTTATATTCCCGCCGACTCTGTCAAGCACAGATCAAAGTGGGTAGTTATTGCATAAGTGACATATACAGATTGTTTTGAAATCTAACTATTGACCATCGCAAGGATTTTAATCAAATGTAACTGTTTAAAAAAATGTGGATCTCTATAACTGGTGCTCTATAATATTACACATTCTGTACAAATTTCGTTCACATATGAACCACCAGTAGTGTTCATCAATGGAGGGAAATAAATCTTCAGGCGTTACTAGGATTTTTGCAGAGATTATAACAACTATCCCAAAAAGAATATATGGAATCCGACCCCATAAGACTACCATTTAACACATAAATAGCCAACATGTTCAATATTATATATATACATTATAAAATTCATTAAGTCTTTCGATGGACTGAATCATATTATGATTTGAAATGAAATGAAATGTCATGTAGAAAAGTATCATTTAAACTCTTTTGGTTTAAAAAAAGGACAATATTATATATACATTATAGCCAGTATATTAACGCCACCTGTAGGTAAAGAATGGGATTAATCTGGGTTGAGATCTTTCACTACTCTTATTTCAAATACTTGGGGGAGTGTTCGGTTCTTCTAAAAAATTGATTGGAAAATTGAGTAGCGTAATTATGACGGTGGTCGTTCTGAAAAAAATTTTTCGAGATATAAAAAAATAAAATTAAACTACTCAAATGTCCCAACATTTGCAACAACAAATAAGAAAAAATCCCATTGATAAGTCAGATGTATATAGTTGGGTCTATAGACCAAAGTCTGATCAAACTATAGTGCTGCTGCTATGCAATTCTAATTCAAATCCATATTAGTTTAATTACAAAATACACTCGAGTTTGTCTGGAGTCCTGACTGTAGTAAATCTTGAGTACAAGTTATAGCTTTTACATGTGGCTTATTATAGCTATTTTTAAGGTCCCACAGTCATTATGAGACTAAAGTTAATCTGAAATCCAGACTGTAGATAAAAAATAGACCAGATATAAGTTAATTTAAAGATTATATTCTTGACTTGAGTTTAACTAGCGGCCAGACTGAAGTAAAACTAGAGATCAAACATTGGCTAATAACAGGCCAGATTATACATAATCCGTTGGCCTTGTCTGGCCAACTGATCTTCCTAAAAGATCAGTCTATAGGTAATCATGCTATAGTTAATTAAAAGACAAGGTTTTAGTTAATTTAAATAAAAGATAAAAATTTATCTGATCAGACTCGAGTTTAACTAGAGTGCCGATTTGTGTTTTTAGCTAGAGGGCAGTATATGAACCGTTGGCCAGATATTTAATTATCTATAAGTCAGACTGTAGTAAATATAGAGTCTAGAAAATAGTTAATTAACAGATTAGACTTAAGTTTACCTAAAGGTCTGTACATAATCAAATGGCCAAATTAGAGTTATTCTAAAGACCGAACTGTAGTTATAGGCAAAAACTATTTTAGAAAGAAATTATTTTACTTTCCTTTAAAGTTCTCCGTAAAGCTTTATAGTGCTGTTTATCTCTTATAGTTTTCGGGTTATTTACATTTGAAATTTTGAGATTCAGAACTGTTCATGACTTATACCTTCCGATTTTTTTATTTAAGAAGAACGAAGATATATGTATCAAATAAAAAATTGAAGACGATATCGCCACCCAGTCCAAAATTAAAAGATTTGAATTTCAAGATGGCAAAAATTTCGTTTGTTTTTTAACCAAAAAAATTATCAACCATCTTTCCAATTACAACACCGTTCTTCCCTGTTGTGATTCTTCAACGTGAAATTTTTTGAAAATCCATTCAGCCTACCAAAAGCTGCAACTTTAATTCCAGAAACAGAGATTAATTATTTTCTTTGCATAATTTATTTTTAATTATGAAAAATTATTTCTTTCTTTTAAATTATTTTTTCTTTCTCTTTAAATCCTGCCCTTTATTCATATTTTTATGTAAATTTTTCTTAATTAATAAAAAATGCTAAATTTCTGCTTAAATATTTATTTAAATCATAAATTTCTGAGGTTTTTACTTTAAAGCGCAGAATTCACTTTAAATGCCAAACATTTTACATTAAATCTTTTGAAATTATATTTTTTTAAGGCTTTAAATTCTGGGAAAAACCCTCAGTAGCGCTAATTATGAAAAATTAAAACAGTTTCCCCCCAAACCACCAACAAGATGTGGAAAGAGAAAAAAGGAAATAAATAAAGAAGAAATTTGCATATTTAATTTGAAAGATTTAGAAAAAAGAAAATTATAACCGACAAAAAAATGAATAAATTTTTAAACACACATAAATTGAAAAAATATTTTTTCAAAGTCATAGAAAAAAAAACCAGCAATGGAAATATGTTTTTGGCTTGATTTCCGTTTCAAAACCGGAAATGGTAACAACATAAAATTAAAGAAGCAAGAAAATAGAAAGAACTTTACACATACACAAGCACTAATTTAAATATACTCTGCAATTAACTCACAAATACTTATTGCAAAGTAAACACAGACTCACTCATACTAATAAAACATTGACACTGACAACACAGCAAAAGACGCAATGTCTTGTGTTAAGTCTTAATGATGGCGTTCGTTCGTCCTTCAAAGGAATTTTTTATTATTTTTTTGTTTCTTTTATTTATAAATTTACTCATTTGTTAAAATGTTATTTATTCTCTAAAAGAGAAAGAATGAATAAATGATATGAAATGTAAGCAAAAACAACAACAAAAAAAGATAAAAGTGAGAGTTTGTGTTTGTGTTTCTGTTGGCAATTTAAATGTAAATTGTCCTTATGAAATGCAAGAAGTTGGTTGGAAAAAAATTAAAAATTAATCAAAAATGAAATAAAACGTCCATATGATTTTTATTTTCGTCTTCTCTTTAAAATAACATTTACTTGTGCAATGTAGGATTTTAAATGTCCGTCTTTCCAGGCATAAAGATTAAATTCCGTGGACAACTTCTATGGCAACAAGAGTAAACAATTAAGTCTGTGTGTGATGACATAGTGAGGACGAAGTGACAAAAGGAAAAGTGAAAAATTACAAAAGATAAAAGCAAATTAAAGTTAAGAGAAATAAAAATAATAAATATTTAATTTAGAGAAGATAAATACGACTTTAGAATACTTTACAAGAAGGAGTTGGACAAAGACTTACTCTTACATATCGGCCTATAAGTTTCTGTTGAGCTAACCGATTTTTACATTTTACTGAGATCTGATTAGTCAATAACTGTCAGATGGACGGATCGACTTTTAAATTAAATCGGATTTTAAATCTGTTGCATAATATTGCAAATCTTTATGGTGTCTTAGTTGATTCTTGGCATTACGCAAGGAATGACAAGGAAATATGCCCTCATTGACTACTTTTAGTGGTTTATAGATCGCCTGAGACTAAGATAAAATATATATGCTCTTCTGAGTCTTTCTATCTTTCTTTTGTCGACATCTTCCCCATACAGGGATGACCAAAAATAATTCGCGATGTTAGACGTCAGCCATAGGTATATTAAGCTATAGCTTACGTAGACATTCAAAAGAGATTCCTTAATACACAATAGCGCGTTAAGATTGTTAAAAGTAAATGTTTTGAGATGGACTTCGTATACATCGCGATACAGTCAGCATAATCTGAATAACATAAGCTGAAGTTTTCATATTTATATAACTCCAAAGTAATTCATTTCGGGTTATCAGTGCACTTTTAACGACCACAGGTGATGCGTAAGGGTATGCGAACATTAAAGTTCCTTCGTCGATTCCCTTAAGTCTCTTGAAAACATCCCGCCAAATAATTTAACTGAATTTGACAAGAGGATTAGTTGTGCAAAGAAAATTTTTACTTAACGCCAGTAATATTGGGCCCACAAAAAAGTTATAAACCGATATCCCAGACAACCTCAATCATAATATGAGTCAACATGTATCTATTTAGTGAAAACATTATCACGGCAAAAAAAAATTTCCAAATACAATAAAATATGGGTCCAGTAGCAAAAAGTTGCGAACCGATATCCAATGCAGTCACAAATATCACAATTTCAGTCGATCCGTTTTTCTATTGAAAATATTATCACAGCTTGAGTATTTATCCAAATTTAATGAAATTTAGAGAGATTATTTGCTGTCATTTTAAGCAGTTTCTCAAACAAAACCAGTATAATCGGTCTAAAAAGAAAAAAGTTATATACCGATATACGAAGTTATCTTCGTATATCAGAATCTGTTGGTAACATTATCAAGTTTGTCCGAATTTAGTGACATTTTGTTAGGGTTTTTCTACTCTATCTATTGTTTTTAATAGTCGTAGACAGTTTCCCACTTAATGGCAATAAGAATATAATTATAATCCGACATTTAAGACAAAATCAAATATCAAGATACGTGTCGATTCACATATGTCCGTTGGATACATTACTACGATCTGACTGAAGAAATTCAATGAAATTTGGAAAAATTTTTTGCTCTTGTTCTAAGCAGCTACATCGGTACAATATTAAACAAATTATAATCCGATATCTGACTAAATCTCGAAATTCGAAAACTTAATCAAAAATTAATATTTTTTTTTTTTTTTTTTTTTTTTTTTTTTTTCAAAAAATATTTAAATTTGATTTTTGGATTGAAATATGTCTTCAACATTCCGAGAAATTTCGTCCATCACAAATTATGAATTTTGTATACAAACTTTGTCATCCTCGCAAGTAGAATTCACTAAAAATTCCGCAGAGTATAAAAATTCATGCTTCACCACAAATTGTGAATCGATTTATGTATGTCCGTCTATTCCACCGTCCATTTGTCTCTCTATTTTTTGCAAGTTTACTTCCCTATTAATGGTTCCACCTTAATAAAGTTTATCATATATTTTAACTATTGTCCTACGTAGATTGTTATGTAAAACCAACCCAAAGCGAAGCAGTACAAAGAAAGTTATAGATCGATGGACTTAAACGAGATTGGTCATAATATGGAACTTTATATACCCCCAACATTGTGTCAAAAATCATCAAAATGCGATAAATAAAAAAATGTTTCAGGCAAAAAAAAAAAAAAAAATGGAGAATTTTATTGACCCGCAACAAGCAGTTTCGCTGTAGAAAATAATTATCATGAGCACTTGTATATGTGAGTGTGTGTAAATTCAATTGAGAAAAA
This sequence comes from Cochliomyia hominivorax, assembly GCA_004302925.2. Classification (NCBI taxonomy): domain Eukaryota; kingdom Metazoa; phylum Arthropoda; class Insecta; order Diptera; family Calliphoridae; genus Cochliomyia; species Cochliomyia hominivorax. The sequence goes on from PYHX02000467.1 coordinate 73,635,691, forward strand.
GTAGTGGTTGTTATTACACACTGTGATGGAGGTTACACAAGAATCGGCACGGTCGAATATTGAATTCTTTTACTTTTTTTATCAAAATTTGTACTTTAACCTCGTTATCTTGAAATCTCAGAAAGTAGATTTTAAAGGAAAAAGGGCTTTAGAATCCTTAATAAGTTTTTAACCATTTTAGTAAAAGCTTTTTTCAGAGCTCCCACTCATGTAGTTTCTATAGACTAAATCTTGCAAATCTCATTTTTTTCAATATTTTTTTTTTGATCTTAAGAACATTTTTATCAATTCCAAAATTTTTTAAAGTAAATTTTATTTAGAAAAATATAATTCCAATTTTCTGAAAACATCAGCCCGATATCTTTATTAATAAATATTTTATGTTAATCCAGAGATAAATTAAGTACCAATCTTCCTGTCTTATTTAAAAAAACTATCACATATGAAGCAGAGTGTCCTTAGCACGAGAAGAACATAAAGTCTGAAAGCTTTAAAAACATGCCAGCATTTTATCTAATTAACATAATCCTGTGCCATCCTGAGTCACTATATTATTTCCTTTTCCTTTTTTCGTCGTTTGCTTTAATTTTTTTTTGTACTTTTAACAAAATTGTTTTATTGTTGATTTTTAGTTGTTGGTAGTTGCTCCTGACAATGTTGCTGATGATGTTAAAGACTTTGAATTTTTTTTTGTCTCTGTTTTCTTTTTTCCATCATGATTCTTAAAAATCAAATAACTAAGATTAATTTTACTTTATTTTATCAGATTTTTCGTTACTAGAAAAAAGCGAAAAAAAAAACAAACGATGAATATTTTTACAGTCCTCTTTGGCGACTTTCAATGTCACTAGCTGAGTGTTATTTGTCAGCAGATACGTTCTTCTTTCGGATTTTTCTTTAAAGAAAAAAATCTTTAGAAAAAAAAATTAGAAATATAAAGTTACTTTGTATTATTTTGCTTCTTTTTGATAAATAAACGTTTCTAAAATGTGGGGGGAGGGGGTGTAGAAGACTCTGAAGAATAACTCTGGGCTTTTTTCCCCTAGAAAAATAAATTTTGTCGTCTTAATTTTTTCTTTACTTTTTATACCCTCCACTACCATAGTGGTATTAAGCTTGTCATTCGTGTAACCTAAGAAGGAGTCATCTCAAACTCCATAATGTTTATATGTTCTTGCATCAAATCAATATCCGATTAGATTTAGTTATATCCTTCAGTTCTGTCTATCGGTCAGTCCGTCCGTCTGTTTGTCTCTCTGTTTTGGACAAGCTCAAGTTGAAAGAGCTCAATGATATTTGGCCTAAGTATTTGCTACAGTGCTGAGAAGATTCCTATTTAAAGTCAGTAAACTTGGTTTTGTGTATTAAAATATATAGGCCGATATCTGATGCAACCTCTCAGTTCAAACCAAAATCTTTCGTAAAATTGTCTGTTATAAATCGGCAAATTGAAATAAAATTTTTTATTATATTTAATTTTATGTACTTCATTATCATTCCAAAAAATCGGTTTAGCAGAGAAAAAGCTATGGCCAGGAATATAAAAAATTTTATGACTCATTCAGATTTCCTGCGTTATACTTAAGAAGAACTTTTTATATATTGAATACTTCTGTGAGTGTATGTGGGCGTATATACGAAATACAATGTATTTGCTTCACACACATTAGGGTGGAGGGTATAGAAGCTTCGGCATAGCATTCCAAAATTTTTTTCGTTTTAAAAAATTTTTCTTTTTATTTGACAAATTACTCGTGTAGAATTTTTGATATTTTTATTTTTTTTTTAATAATTTTCTTTATTTTTTAGAATTTTCTCTCAACTTAATTTTTAATTTTTGAAAATATTTTTTTTTATTTTATTTTCATATAATTTTTACAACGTTAAATTTTCTTTTTAATATAAATTGTTTATGCGAGTTGATTTAATTAATGAGTTTTTATACGTATTTTATTTTATAGCATTTGTTTTAGGTGCTATATACTGTGTTTATTTGAAGTATACTTTTAGGCGTTGTGCTTTAGTGCTTATATTTTGTTGTTGCCATTTACGTTTGTTAAAGAATATGTCATTTCAAGCGGAAGTTTCATAGAAAATTTACAGTTGTTTGCTTTCATGCCTTTCCAAAACTAATGTTTCACTTTATTTTTAGCCTTTTTTCCTTAGTTTTTATTTTTGCTTTAGGAATTTATATATACATATTTATAGAAATTATATTTTGCTGCCATACTTATGAATTTACGTGTAGGGAGTCCCAATAAAAGAAATGTTAATTTTCAATTGAAAGGTGTTTACAACACCCAGATTTAGCTTTTTTAACAAGAGAAAATCTATTAATGAAAGAATTAAAAGGTTTCATATCGGTTCTATTACGTCAACTCTAAAGTTTTCAGGGACATGAGACTTTAGAAGAAAAGCTCTATAAAATAAAGAAAATATATGGTCATGATATGGGTAATAAATAGAAAACAATAGTTCAAGGAAATAAAATTACCAGGGTTTTTATCCCTAAGGATATAATCGGAAACAATGTCCTTTTGAAATTTTTATATTTCATTACCTCTGTAAGTTTCAAATTGTGTTTAAATTTGCTAACAACATAAATTTCATTCAAAATATTAAGTTGGAAAGGATTTTTTTGTATTATTATCCTGGATTGCTTCAAAAATAACTTTAATATAATGCTTATTGATTTGGAGCCAAAGCGGTAAATCAATAAGGATTTGTAAGAAAATCTATCAGATTTTTTATTATCGTGAAACATATCGATTATTGTATCATAGAAGCTTCCTTCTTTATAACATTATCTACAACAAATTTCTAACGAATCCCCTTAAGTTATGCTATATTTTTCGCAACTCATATTTTTTCTAGTATCCTAAATGAGCATTATTTAATTTAATTTTCTAAGGAACTCCCTACAATTTTCTTTTTGTTCAACAACATTTTTTTTGCGGCCTATAATCAGGCTGCCTGGCAGCCAGGCTGTCTGGCTGTACTCATTAAAGAGCAAAAGAACACAAAAAGAGTGAAAAGGAGAACACACAAACATGAAAAAAATGAAAGTCTCTGTAGTAACGAGCATTGGCTTTATTATTCCATTGTTATTGAAGAAAAAATAGAACGGAAATATGGAAATAAGTTTTTAAATGTTTCACAATTTAAATCTTGATATTGAACTTTAAGTAAAGTTATATTTTTCTACAACCTAATAATCAAATAAAGTCTTAAGTATCTAAGGAAATTTTCATTTTAATTAGTAAAACTATGGCAAACAACCGATAGATAGGCTATGGAATTTTAATAAAGGAAAGCAGCCTGTAAGGTATGCTAAAGTTATGACAAACAAACAGAATTGAATTAAAGTAATTTGAAACTTTTTAGCATTTAAAATTTAATATAGAATTCTTTTAAGTGACAGCCTTGTGCATATGCTAAAGTATTTTTATTAAATTTAAAAATTTGTAGTTTATAAAAAATAATTTTTAAATTGTTAAAATTGTATTTTCATTATTAAAAATATTAAACAATTTTAAAACCATTATTTTGTTATTAATTTTTAATTATGTTTGATAAAGTTATTCGTTTCCGCCTAAAATTATGCCACATAATAAAATTTTACATTTTTTTAGGTGGCACTTTTGCCAACATAATTTAACAAAATATTTATGAAATCATAATTAACCACGAAATAATTGATAAAATTTAATTTATAGAACTTTATTAAACAAGTAGAAAAATATTAATAAAGTAAAAATTAAATTTTTATTATATTTTATTTTTTACCCCTTGCAGGTATGTTAAATTTACTTGTGTTAATTAAACCAAATAAATATAAGGTTTCATTTGTAAGTATGCAATATATATTTTCCATTAAACTTTAATATTATTTAAGAATTTACTCATATAAAAGTTCTGGTACTAAATTAATTAAAAATCTTTTAAATTCTTTGGAAAAAAGTCTAAAGATTAAATAACCAACTAATACAATACAAAGAAACCCTGATAAAATATGCTATATATTTTGTTTTAATTAGACTCCTTAGAGTAGACTTTAAACAACAGAATTTTTAATATTAATTTTAAAGCTAAATAGGTTTTAAAGTTTATTATAAAACTTTATCTTTTATTTATATTTTTTTACAAAAAAGAAACTATTATCTCTTAAAAAAATAGTTTAAGCTGAAAAGTATGCAGTACTTTTAGTTGTTAATTATTTTCTTGAGAGTATGCAATTAAATATAAATTGTTGGATGTTAACAACTGTTAATAATGTTAATAGAGTGAAAAAAATATATTTAATATAATTTTTCCAGAATTAACACCCAAATAATATTATTTTCAAAAAAAATTATTGACAAGTTTTTTATAATAAACCAAAAAAAAAAAAACTGAAAAGTATGCAAAAGTTCTATTCTGCAATTCTTAAAATTCGTTAATCTTAATATTAACTTTTTTCCTTACTTGGTAGTATTTTTGAACATTTATTTTGTTTATATTACTATTTTTAAATTTTTTTAAAAACTAAGAAAAATTGCTTTTTAGCTTAAATTTACTCCTAAAACTATGCAACTTAATTTACATAAACATCATTATTAGAAACAGACTTGTAGGTTTAATAAGCATTTTTCCCCAAAAATTGTTTTGAAAGTTTTGTCATATTAACCCTTATTTTTAATTAATTTTATGAACACATTGTTACATTAGTTTATTAATATTTACTCTGAAAAGTATGTAATATTTTTCATATTTATTATATGACTTAAAGCATGCCACATGACACAAATAAAGCTGGTTTCTAAATGAAGTTTACAATAATGTGAATGTAGTAATATTTAATACAGAACTACAACAGATTTTTATATAATACAATTTAATCGATCTATTAAAAAAATTAAAAATTGTTTTAAATCCTAACAAAAATTCCTTAAACGAGTGGAGAAGACTTCAGATATTAATCGACTTTAAAACTTTAGACAATATCCGACAAAATCTGTGTTAAATATGGAAAATACATGCTCTTGTGATAAAAATAATCAAATAAAATCGAGGAGTTCAAAATGAAAATATTTTTAATCGCTCTGGATGTGGGCTGAAGATGTCCTTTTAAATTTATTCATAAAAGTATTCTATTAAAATTTACTAGAACGTTAAGGCAACAAATTTAGAAGGGATATTTATTTATTTTTTATCCTCGCTGTTTTAAACAAATATTTTTTGAATATCTACTTGTCTAGTATTGAAAGCCATTTCCAACTATTAGTTATATTTTCTGAAAGTTACATAACCTTAAACATAATTTGGTTCAGAACTGTTCGTAGTTGTGATTTTATCAAATTTTGTACATTTTGTACAAATAATGATTTCCTTCACAATTTAAAGTCTGTTCATTTCGGCTGCTTCGGGCTATTTTAATAATAAACTAAATTAATTATTCAAGGTTATGCAATATAAAATTCATTTCATTTATCGCTTTCAAAATAATCTAAAACTTAAAAAAGAAAAAATAATTTAAAAAATCAAAAATTAAAAAGGTCTTAATTAATTCCGTTTTTTGATATATAATAATAATTGACAATTTGCTAACATCTTAATAAAACTCCCAAATGTATGCAATAAATTTAGTAAACTTTTCAGCCTTAAAATAGGCACTTGAAATTTATAGAAAATCAAACTGTTTTAGGATTTTAATAATCTCTCACTCAAATTTTAAAAGCGATAACTTTTTCGACATTTATTTTCTATTTACAAAAAGAATTTTAGCATTAAAAATAGGAATATTGACTTAAATAAAGCCAATTTAAAATTAGCAATAAAAATTTTTGAATTTCAATTTTAAGAACCAAATAAATATTTCTTTATGTTGAAAAAAATTTCTACAAGTTTAAATCAACATTTAAAGTAATTAAAAATATTAGGGGAAATAGTTCTTTATAAATCACATAATAAAGCAATAAAATTAAATTCTCTTAAGTGTAAAAATGTTTAAATCGATTTTTGCCTGCACAAAATTTGAAGTTCTTCTAAATTTTAAAACCTCCAACAGATTTCAATTAAAAGCATTTTTTTCATAATTAAATAAACTTTATCGATTGAATAGAATTCGGAAATTGTACGTAAAGCTAAAAAATATTAGTTCATCATACTGAACATATATGGAATACTGAAATTATGACCTAAATTGATGTAGATTTTAGAATCGCTTATATATCAACGTATGAATTTAATCAACCAAAAAATGTATAATTGTTTTATAACTCTTAAACTTATACAGAAAATTAGAAAAATAATTTTAAAATCAACATTGTTAGATATTAATTTAAAAATGTTTTCCTTAAATTTTGAAACAATTTTAAATAAGTAAAAAATGTATGATTGCGAAACAGAAACAAAATTTTTGAAATTAGGTAATCGAACAACATCGTTTTATGTTGATTTAAAATTGTTTCCATATAATTTTAAAACCTCTTTTAATTAACAATTTTTTGCCTTGTTCTATCGAATTCCAAAAAATATATAAAAGAAATAAATTTATATGAAATTAAATGGATTATATGATTTTAAATCAAAATCGCTATATGTTGATTTAAAATTGTTTTCTTACATTTTTAAACAATTTTGTGTAATTAATTATTGTGTGATAATGGATCAAAGTTCACTATTTTTTTAACTGTTTTTGAGATTTAAATGATATTAGACTTAAATGAGAGATAACTTCCATTTTGTATCTTTAATACAACTTCGTTTCTTGTTGTCCAGTTTATAAGAAAGTTAACCCAAAGAAGTTTTTAAAATTACTTCTGTAACTGTAAAAATTGTTACAAATAATTGTTTTAAAAAGTTAAATCAATATTGTTACATGTTAATTTAAATTTATTTTTATACAATTTTCTGTATGATCAACATCGTAATATGTTGATTTAATATTGTTTCTATAATTTTGAACCGTTTTTAATGAATATTCTATCGAATTCCGAATGATAAACTTAAAGGAAATTTAATGGATTTTATGATGCTAAATCAAAATCGCTATATGTTAATTAAAAATTGCGTTCTTATATTTCTTATACACTGTTATATAACTAATTTTTGTATAAAAACTTATTAAAGTTCATAATTTTGTTAAACTGATTATGAGATTTGAACACTGTTGGACTTAAATGATAGTCTGGTAAATGTATTTTTATAATTAATTAAAAAATTAAAAGGAAACCATTTTAATATAACAAAATTTTTAAAAAAGTTATTGCATCGAAAAACCCCCAATTTCAGTCTTTTATAGAAATTCGTTTTTTTTTGTTATACAGTTTATAAAAAAGTGATCCCAAAAAAATTGAAAAGTTGTCTTGTTGTTCTAAAAATTATTTAGAATGTTAATAATAAAAAAAATATTTAAACAGTTAAATCAATATCGTAACATGTTGATTTCAATTTTTGTTTTAATAATTTTGATATAATTTTAAATTAAGTAATTTAAGTAATTTTAACATAAACATATATGAAAAGTAAGCAAAACGTTCATGAATTTGATTATTCATGAAAAAAGTAATGGACGAAATGTAAAATCAACATCGTTATATGTTGATTTAGGATTATTTTTAATAAAATTTTTAAACAATTTTAATTTTACTAGCATGGAAACACAGTTTTAAACTTGAATAAACGTTAAAAGAAATAAAAATAATTTCAAGATGTTAAGTCAATATCGTTGTATATTAATTATTTTCATTTATTCTTGAAACAATGTTGAATCACTACGGTCAGAAAAAAACTTGAAACTAAATCATCATTGAAAACGTAATTGATTTGACATCGACTAAATCTTTTTCATTCAGTTAAAATTGAAGGTTTTTAAGTTTGAGGTGAAATAATATACATATTAAAATATCTCACCTGCATAAATGTTAAATTGACATTCATAGATAAAAAATTTTAATTCAACATTGTTTCACAGTAAATGCAGTTTTTTCTGCCTTTAAATTTTACTACTAAAAAGTAATTTAAAAAAATTATTGTTGTATTTTTATACAAATTAATATCGAACGATTTTCAATTTATTTAATTCGTTTCCCAAACTTAACGACGTGTAATTTTAACTGAAAGAAAATTAACATTGTCTAAAATCAACTACTTTCAAAGTTCACTTTTTTTAAAGAAACTGATTCTGGGATTTTAATAATAATGGACGTAAGTAATAGTCCATAAATTGTAGATTAAATATTTGTAAAAAGAGAAATGTAATAATAATAAAAAAATATGAAAAATATTTCATTAAAAAAACTCCTTTTTGTTATTTTTTTTTAATTGAAAATCTTTTCTCTGTTTTTGGAAAACTTCATTAATTTGTTTTAATCACCTTCAGTTTTTCATCTTTTTCCTTTTCCTTATTTATTATAAATTCATAATAATTAAAATTAATTACCTTTTCATTTGAAATTTCCTCATTATTTTTTTCTTGTATTCAATTCAATTAATTCTCTTTCGTTTTGGAGAAAGAGAATTTTCAAATAAAACAAAAACAATAAATAAATATTCCCGGAATTAGTTGCAGCTTAACACTTTATCCTTAAAAGTATGCAATAAATTTTATGTTGACTATTGCAAAATTTCAATGTAAATGCACTGGGTGTATATAATATAGATTATATATTGTATGTATTTGTAGTATATACTTTGGTTATATATATATAACAGTGGAAAACACTTGTTTTATGCTCTTGCACAATTTTCTCAATTTTAATCAAATGAACTTTTTTTCTAACCTCTTAAAGCCGGCTTTATAAGTTTTAGTTTATTTCTGAGAAGAAGAAACTATTTTTTGTTCAGAAATTCTTTTTTACTTTAAGATATTTTTAATAAACACGAAGTATTTTTATTTCTTTCGAGTAGAAACTGAACTCTTAAGTAATAATTTGTTTTTGTTGTTTTTTTCGCTAGAATATTTTTATATACTTCCCTAGAAGTATGCTATAACACTTTTTGGTTTTTAGTTACACTATTTTTTTGTGTATGTATTTGCTTCCTTTTGAATTAAATATTTTCTTTGTGAAATAATCACTGTTTTATTTTGGAAATTTTTTAAAGATTTTTTGTTATTTTTGCTTTTGGTTTTTCTCAACAACATTTAAATTAGAAAAAACTCACACATAAACATTTATTTTTCCTGCTTAACTCTCACATACACTGTTATTAATTTTTTTTTATAAGTTAACCGTTATGGGAGTATAAATTGTGTATGTCAGTGTTTTGTTTATTTATTTGTGTTTGTATGTGAGTGTGTGTTTTTTTCCTTCGTTATTTATTTATTTTTTTTCTTTATTTTTATATATAGAGATATTTTCCTCTTTTTGTATTTGTATGTATTTTTTTTTTGTGGTAAATAAATTGTTTTGCGTTTTTTTGTGTTCTTTCGTTTGTTTGTGTGGGCCCGTGTCGATGTTGACGGTTGTATTTTTAGCTTAAGACTAAATTGTCAGCTTCTTAAGGACCAGTTTAAATATACTCAATTTTTATGGTATTTTATCCTTAAACATTTTCGTTGTTGTCGTTGTTATTGTTGTTATTTTTTACAATAACATTGTTGCATTCCTTTGGTTTGGTTGATGGACTTTGCCACAGTTTTATTCATAAAAGGAGTTCATTTTCATGTCCAATTAGAAGGGTATGAGTATGCGCTGTTTGAACGGATAAAGCTTTTTTCTCTCTCTCCCATTTCTTTCTCTGTTTTATAAGTATACTTAGTTATTTCTCTCTTTATGAAAATTATCCGTTATTCATTTGTATTTCCCTCTCTCGCTCTCTCTAGTTGTTATGAGTTCATTTCTCTTTTTTCTTATTTACCATAAAAATGAACTTGTATCTCAGTTGTCCTTGAGTTTTGTGTACAGAAATTTTTATTCCGTTTTCAGCTGGACTCTAGTGTGCATGTGTTACTCTATGCCATCGCTTAATGAAACTAAAAATATATATTATTTTCGATGTCTTTTGTGTAGCATTTAGTTCCTCTTTTTTCACTTTATTCTTTGGTTTTTATCCCCTCTTTTATTCGTCACCTGTTAACACTATTTTTTTTACTTTTTGTTGTTCTTATTATTGTTGTAATTTTCATTTATTTTCACTTGTGTTATATTTTTCTTCCCTTTTTGTATTCTTAAAAACCTATAAGCACCCCTCCCCTCGTTTCTCCTTCTGAAGTCCTTGGAAAGAATGCACGCAATTATTAGACAATATTGTTTTGTTTGTTTGTTTCTTTATTTTATTTTTTAAGTTTTTTTATTCTCCTTTTTCTCATGTCTTAAATAATTATCATGTCGTTGTTTTTGTATTGTATATATGTTTTTCTCTGTCCTCTATTTAAATAATGTTGCCTTAATGATGATTTTCATTGGCATCCTTTGTAAGAAAATTTTATTTAAACCGAATATTTTAGCAAACTACAACAATAACACCAACAACAGAGGAGGTCATTGACATTGTGTCATGAAAAAGTTTCGAAGTAAATTTTAAGTAAAATAAAACTACTTGCAAGTGCGAAAATGATTAGTGGCATTATTTCGATAAAAGTAAATACAAGTTTTGAAGGTTTCTCAAATTTCGTTGTTATTGTTGTTGTTTTTTGAGGACTTAAGTAATAAATTGTTGACGAGATTTTGTTAACAATTTTCTTTAAGTATAAAATTTAGAGTAACGAAATTTAAATTTCCTATAAAATTTTATAGAAAATTTAGGAGCAGAGTTATTTAGTACCGAATCAGGACATGTCAAATAATACATATCGTAGTAGTTCCGAAACGCTTTTTATACCCTTCAATTGACGAGATCAGAAGATTGAATACCTCTGCAACTAAACGGTACTTTTTTGAAGTAAACAAGGTATTTTCTTAGTCTTGTTTTTTGCCTTATTCAGGCGATGGAATGTTCCTGGTCTTATTTTAATGAAAATTATTAAAAGCATGTGATTTATACGACCTTGTCTTGTATCAATATTATTGGCACGATTTGAGACTAGAGATCAAACTAAGTTCGGATGTCAAAAAGTACCGTCGGCGGTGTAGGTGTTATGGTTTGAGTTGCATTTTCTACAGTTGGCAAATCTAATTTATTTAATTTATTCTAACAAAAAGCATAGAAAAGAAAGAAAGAGAAAAGCCGGTTAGCTCAGTGCTCGTCTTAGTTCCTGACAAAAACGCTAAGGAGACACAAACAAAGACCGAAAATTAAAATATTGCTGCTTAAAGGATGAGAAGTGTATGTTCTGGTAGATTTAGATTTTTCGCAAAAAAGCTTCCAAAAGTAGTAAAAAAGAAAGAGAATTTCCCGAAAAAATCTGCTTTCATTCACACTTCACAATGTGTCCACTTGGAATTATGTCCTAGCCAGAGCTGGCATCCTGTCACTATGGTAGACAAATCCTTGAGTGGTTCAAGAACAATAATGTGATATTTGTGCCAAGGGAGACAAATCCTCAAAACTGCTCGAAGCTAAAGCAATATGAGAGATATTTGGATCTTTTTAAAAGCTAAAGGAAAGATGTCCTTTTTAAGCAAAGTAACATAAAGTATATATCCATGTTAAGAATTATTCGATGTCTCATATGTGTAATTTCTTTAAAAGTGCATCATTCTATAAACTCAATATAATATCAAATCAACATTTTTTAATGTTAATTTTACATTTTTTTTGCTTAAAGCAATTATCAACAAACAATTTTCATCAATTAAATAATGAATTTCCAAGCTTTTGAATTGATGTGGAAAAATGTTTCTTTTCTCCATAATAAATCTCTTCTTTAATGCACTTAATGTCTTTATTTTTACAATAAATTTTAATTTTAATTGCATCAATATTTGTTTTGCTTATTTTTTAGTCGACAAAAATTCCCTTTCAAAAGGATTTTATTCATTAAATCTGTTGATATAAATTCCACCACATAATTGTAAACTTTATGCAACTTTATAAATTTATATTAAAAAAAAAACAACAACAACAACAAAATTAAATAGAAGTTTTTTTTCTGTGTGTAAATAAATATAGACACAATAATAATGTTGAATAATTACTAGAAATCCTTTTTTTCTAACATCCTTGCTAGAGCTCTTGTTGACGACGCTTAGTTTTTATTTGCACTCACAATTTTTTTTTTTTTAACTACAAAACGGAAGGAAATAAAAGGAGCATAAAAGGAGTTTTTTTATTTGTTTGTGTTCTTGTCTTTTTTTTGTGTTGCTGTATAAACAATTCATTATACTTTTAATTATCTCTCTTACTCTCTTGCATAACGTATATCAAATATAAATTTGAAAAAGGATGAAATAAAAATATCCTCTATTAAGACCACTTCTTTTGCTTTATTTCAAATAAACTTCAAACATCCTTTTTGTGTTGAGTAATTCCTTTTTGTTTTCATTTTTCCCCCCTTATTAAAGTTAGAGCTTTAAGCTAAAAAACAACAACAACAACAATAACAAAATGTGGTATTGAAAAAAGAAGAGATATGTTGGGAGTAAAGGAGACGAAGTGGAAAAAATAGAAACTGAATATAGGAAAATGTCGCGTTAATGCTACACTTTCACCACAAACTGCATTATTAATGACTTGGAAATGTCACGTGCTTTGGGTTTTTCATAAAACCTCTACTTCCTCTTATCACACACAAATGCTCACTAATACTGATGCACCCAATGGAAGATGTTACATAACTATAGATGAACTAGTTTTATAAGGTTAAGTGAAAAAGTTATTTCCGGTTTGTTACATCTGAAATAAAAGTTAGTGAAAATATAATAAAACAAAAACAAAATAACATTGAGGAAATAACTTTAATCCCCCACCTAAAACCAATAAATTTTACAAGGATGTTGAAGTTATTGTAGTATATTACGCATTTGTATTGGTTAAATAGTATAAATTATGTTTTACACACACACTCACGCTCACCCACACTCATCTTTACTCATCCATGCCATTATATATTGATTGTACGTTTAAATGATTGTCTCCCATTCGATCAATATTTAAGCCACATTAAAGATCTATTGAAATTGTGGTTGCAAAAAGTGGCATCTGACCCATTCATGTGCAAGAATGAGGGGATTGATAGTCGCCTTGTTAAAATCTATACTAAATATGTATGAAATACTTTTACTTAACACAATGAATGGATGATTGAACGACTGAATGAGTGAATGAATGAATGAATGAATGAATGAATGAAATTCATAAAGATTAACAGTAACTGTACATATATATTTGCCAAAAGCATTTAAAACTTTTTCTATATAACAGAGAGTTTGTGGCTGTATCCACATAAATATATAGTGTATTACGATATTGTAATCGACTTTTATCTCTGGAATATTTTAATCAATGTTTTAGCAGAATATCAAACGTTCTAATCAATACCACATTGTTGTAATATTACTATTTGCACCATGTTGTCTGTTGCCACAACAACTATTCTTCGTACAACATTTGTGTGTGGAGAGACCACTGTGAAACCACAAAACATAGTTCTATATCTATTATGGATTAAAATATTTTTGCCCTAAAACTACTTTTGGTCTATTGTAATCATTGGATTTTAAATTTTTTTTATTAATTTTCGTCCTTTATTACAAAGACTAAAACGAAGTTGCAATAAATTCTTTATGAAATGGAAAAAAAGGAAAAGAATTCAAAGGGAAATCAAAAAATTTTAATTAATTCCACAAAACTTTAAGAATAAAAATAGAATAGAATTGGAACAGAATTAAAAGAGAACTAGAATGGAACAAGAATGTGAATTAAAACAAAACTAGAATAAAGCAGAGTTAGAACAAAACTAGAACAGATCCAAGGTAAAACTGATTGCGGATTGTAAATCAGAACTGGAATACAACAAGAACGGAGAAAGATTTGAACGTAACAAGAATTTGAACTAAAACAAAACTATATAAACTGAATCGGAACTAGAACAGAACTAGAACAGAACTGAAACAGAACTAGAACAGAACTACAACAGAAGTAAAGCAGAACTAGAACAGAACTAAAACAAAACTAGAACTGAACTAGAACAGACCAGAAACAGAACTACCACAGAAGTAAAGCAGAACTGGAACAGAACCTAAACAGAACTAGAACAGAACTAGAACAGAACTAAAACAAAACTATAAAAGAACTAAAACAAAACTAGAACAGAACAACAACAGAACTCGAACAGAACTACAACAGAAGTAAAGCAGAACTGGAACAGAAATAGAACTGAACTAGAACAGAACTAGAATTAAATTAGAACAGGACTAGAACTAAACTAGACCTACGGCCTAGTACCGAAGTGGAATTGAACTGGTATTGAAGTACTGACCAACAACTGAACTAGAATTGAACTCGAACTTAACTAAAACTTGATCTGATCTAAAACACGACTAGAACAGAACTAAAACAGGACTAGAACTCAGCTCGTATCAAACTAGTACTGAATTAAAACTTAACTAAAACTGAAGTAGAAGTAAAAAAACGTAGTTCAATATAATTCTTTACAGTTAGAATAAAATGACATTTTCAGAATAGTCTTTAGTCTTATTTATAGCATAATCTTAATATATGTATCGCCTATTTTTATTTCAGTCTCTTGCGTTGTCAAGAGTATATGCTACGACGTAGTCTATAATTTACTCTACGGTACTGAACGGAACTTGTCAATAAAGTAGCGAAATTTATAGCTGCTTATGTGAGCTCGTCTATTTTCTAGCCTAAAGTGAGACTTGAGGAATAGTCTATAGCTAAGCTAGAGTATATAGCTTAGTTTGTAGTGTAGTCTACGTTATAGTTAAAAATCCAGTTTGTTAGCGTTGTATAAGGTTTTAGTATTATTTTTGTTGTATTTTTTATCTTGTCTCCTCTGCCATTCATGATTTTTTAAGAAGGGAAATACAAAAAGAACACAATTTCACAAATGAATTGAAAATGGGAAAAATAATGAAAACTAAAATACAACAGTACAATATGTCATTCATAAACATTATGAATGATGACAACACAGACACTTACATATATATATAGACATTGATTTAAAAATATCTATAGAAATATTAAGAATGAATGAATGGGAGAGTGAGTGAGTGTTGTACAAATGTTGCCATTAACGGATGTAAAGCAGTGACAACAATTGCAAGTTGCACATAGAAAAGAATGAAAATATTCAATGAGTCGAGTTTTAATACAGAAAAAGTGAGAAAATACAAAGTGACTTTAGTGTAAATATTAACATGCAATTGAGGGTAAAACTAAAGGGAGAAACGGAAGGAAGTATTTTCATATTAATAAATCTTTTACTTTTCGGAATTTTTGGAAATTTAAAAAAAACTGACTGTGCCTTTTGAAGAATTTTTTGCTTTATATTCAAATATCTTGTAGTTTTTGTGTACAAATTTGAATAACATTATAAATGTAAATTTAGTTTTATTGTTGTAACAAATCGCTATTTAAAAGAATATATATGTGTACACGAATGTATTAAAACTGAATGCACAAATTCATCACTTTATTTATCTTTTACTAAACATACACATTACATGACAGTAAGTTAGATAAACATTAGAAGGTAAAAAATACATTTTATACATACAAGTTAAATCAACGTCATGTACAGCACGCTTGCACTCATTTGCTCCACTCACACTTGTTGTGACATTTATAAAAATAGTTTATGATACGAAACCCAACAGTTCATAAAAGTGGGTTTATTTTAATAGCGCTAATGTAATAAGAATGAAGAGGAACCGAAATAGAACTGAACTTGAACTTGAACGAAACTAGAACGGAACAAGAAATGAACTAGAGTTTAACCAGAACTGAACTAGAACTGGAGTAGAACTGAACTGTAACTGAACTGGAACTGAACTAGAACTGAACTTGAACTGAACTTGAATTGTACAGGAACTGATCTAAAACTGAACTAGATCTGAATTAGAACTGAAGTAGAACTGAACTAAAACTGAACTGGAATTGAACTAGAACTAAACCAGAACTAAATCAGAACTGAACTAGATCTGAACTATAACTGAACTAGAACTAAACTATAACTGAACTAGAACTGGACAGGAACTGAAGTAGGACTGGACTAGAACTGAACTGAACTGGAACTGAACTAGATCTGAGCTAGAACTGAATTAGAACTGAAATAGAACTGTACTAGAACTAAACTATAACTGAACTAAAACTAAAAAGGAACTGAAGTAGGACTGGACTAGAACTGAACTTGAACTGAACCTGAACTGAAGCGTAACTGAACTAGAACTGGACGGGAACTGAACTAAAACTGAACTAGAACTGAACTATATTTGAACTAGAACTGAACTTTTACTGAACTAGAACCTAACTAGATCTTAACTAGAACTTCAACTAAACTCTAAGTGAACTCTTGAGTTTGTTGGCTGAATTTCCCTTTTCCCTAATTGAACACAACAGGGTAAATGTCATTGCAATTTGTTTGTACTATAACTTGATATAAACATGTGTGTATGTGTATTAGAAATTATTTTTGTTGTTGTAGTAAATTATTATGATGGCGATGATGATGACTACAATGATGACAACATTTGATGATAATGGTAATGTTGTCATTATTATTGTCGTTGTTGTTGATGATTTTGCTGTTACCGCTGTTGTTATAATAATTACTATTGTTGTAGTTTTTGTTATTGTTATTATTGTTTTTCTTGCACTTGCACTCATTTATAGTTTAGTTTAGTTTAGTTAATAGTAAAACATACACACCTGCAGCCATAAAGGAAATGAAATGCAAATGTTATTGTTGGCAAGTAAACTAAACCCATACACAATTTAACTAACACACATACCTATACACGCATACATGCAGATATTTATAAATAAAAGTCTAGGAATAAAGAAAAGAAAGGAGTATAATCAACAAAACTTTCATTAAATAGATGAACTTAAATTAAATAGATGGATTTTATACCTTGTTGAATACTTCATCCTTTCAAGGACAACTCTTGTAGAAAATAGAATTTATTTTCTATTCTCCAGTTTACCTTCCTTTTGTTCTGCTCTTGCAATTATGCTGTTAAGAGACCAGCAAGAGATGGTAGAATTTATAATAAAAAACAGTATTTTATAAATAAAAAAAAACAAAAACCACCCATCATACATTTGTGTACTAAACTTTACTTTACAGTTAAGTAAATATCCAAGAGATATTTACAGCAAAAACAAACAAAGAAAAAAAACGTATAATAAAAAATGGTTCTTTAAAACCGTTGAGTGAATAGAAACTTTTTTGTGTGTAACTGCTGCTGCTGCTGTTGCTGGTTCTCTTGTAGTTTTGATATAATGAGAGTTTTAGCATTGACCTTGAGTTATGCAAATATAGATTTTTATTGTGAATAAAGGACTGACGTTTTAGAGCTTTAAGTCATCTAGGGAATACGTACAGAGTGATGGAAATTTTATGAGACAGATAAGGAAATTTATTGCAACTTCAATATGAAATCGAATAAGATTCTTTTTTGTGTAATTAATTTTTATTTTTCTTGCTTATAATTCATTATAAATACTAAATCACTTTATGTCTTATCTTTTGTCGTTGTAATTGTTCCTATTGATGCTGAACAAAATAGTTTCATTTCCTTTATAAGGGTGGTTTTTTATTATTGTTTTGCTTTTCACAATACAAAGTTTACTTTACCCAAACAATGTAATAAAAAAGGATTATTGAACCTGTTTGACAAGAAGCTGACACTGATTTAATAAACCCTTATCAGAACACTGTGCTTCATTTGACCCCTTATCATCTGTTTGTGTCAGTATTAAATACCACGCATGTTTATCACCCTCCCCAGATAGCAGTTATTGTAAATGCACTTCTTAAAGAATTGAAAGTGATGGGTTCACATGTGGCAATTTTTTTCATAGAACTATAATTTTTACCCTTCTTTCTCTTTTGAATTCTAAACTATTACGTTGTCTACAAATTTCAATTAAATTTAATATTTTATATATTGGAACATGTGAGAAGTGTCTTATTATTAGGTTATATTTTCACCACTGTTTCCCTTCCTTAAACGGAACTATCACAGAACAGAATTTAAACTGAACCAGAAAGGAACTTAAATAGCACTGATAGACCTAAAAAGAAGTAGAACAGACTTTTAGAAATAGAACAGAGCCAAAGCAGAACTAGAAAAGAATTGGAATAGAACTAAAACAGAACTAGAACAGAACTGGAACAGAATTAGAAATGAACTGGAACAGAACTAGAACGGAATTGGAACAGAACTAGAAAGGAATTGGAAGAGAACTGGAACGGAATTGGAACAGAACTAGAAAGGAATTGGAAGAGAACTAGAACGGAATTGGAACAGAGCTAGAACTAGAGTATAACTAAAACAGAGTTTGAACAGATCAGATCCAGAACAGAACTAGAACAGAACTACAATACAACTGTACTATAAATAGAATACAAATAGAACTATAGCGCAATAGAACTGAACTAGAACTAATCTAAAGCTGAACTAGAACAGAAATAAGAAAGAACTAGAAATGGTCTAGATCTGAACTAGAAGTGAGCTTGAGCGGAACTAGAAATGAAGTAAAACTAAACTAGAACTCAATATGAAATGATAAGAAATTCAAAATACTTTTAACATGACCCAATATAATTTGTATCATGATATTAGTAATATGTAATACAAATTTACTACCAGCAACAATAAAACGTATTTCTTCAAGTTTTTTTTTCTCTGTTCACAAAATTTAATGTGAAGAACAAAATATAAACAACTGCAACCATGTAATTTACAGAGGTCATCATTATTGTTATTATCCTTTCAGTAGTTGGTTTTGTTGTTTTATTGTCCTTTAATTCAAATGCACACATACAAAAGAAAACAAGAACATATATAACCAAAATAAAAACAACACATTCACACACACAGCAACACAAACAGACAAATAAACATACAAAATGGCTTTACATGACTTTTCAAAAGACAAATTGTAGTTTATATACACAAATAAATATAAGAAAGAGTAAATGTAAGTGAAATGTATGTAAAACGATAAATTCTGCTGGTTGTTAAATAAAGTACATAAACACACACACATATATGCACACCTGTATACACAAATAAAAATCTTTATGGTTTGTTTACCTGTTTGTAGAAGAAATACAAAAAGTGGCAGACGAAGAACAAGAAGTTTTTACAGTAAAAAGGAAACCATTTGTTAGAAAAATATCTACTCTTCCACACACTCACTTACTCACACAGATATACTTGCAAACATATTTAACCAACTAGAAACCATCAAAACCAATACAAAGACACAAAAGCTAAAAATGCACCAACACACATACACAAAACATGCAAACATAGAATACATACACAGACAAAAAAAACGAAAATAAAAATATTGTTGCATGCAATTTAAATATGTTTGTTTGTAGAACCCAACAACATGCTGTAATAGTGCAATAACCAAATATTATGGTTAAACCGTTAGTAAGTTAAGTGCATTTGGAATGGATCTAAAGGAAGTTTCTATGGAGATTCTTTAGATGAGAATCTAATTTGAATCCCTCTAATAATTATACTCATACATTCATGCCGAATCCTTAGACTAACAAGTAAAAGACTTTTTGCTTGCATAAATCTTGTTAGTAGTTTGTGGTGATACAAGAAAAGAGTTATTAGAGTCACATGAAATTAGTTACTTTTATAAGATTCACCAAATATGGAGAACACAAATCGTAACCAACTTACTTAAGGTTTAGACTAAGTGTTTCAATATTAAATAAGATCAGTTTTTTGGAAGTTATTAAAGGTCTACAACGAAATTGTCACTTGAAGATCGATCTTATGAAATGCTGAAAGCAGAACTGAACTAAAACTGAACTTAAAGAAAACTAAAACAGATGTTAAACCAAACTAGAGAAGAAATAAAGAAGAACTAAAACAGAACTCACACAGAACTAGAACAGATGTAGAAAGGAGCTGGATAGGAACTTGAACCGAATTAGAACAGAAATAGAACAAAACTCTACAGAACTCGGACAGAACTAGAAAAGAACTAGAAAAGAACTAGAAAAGAACTAGGAAAGAACAGGAAAAGAGCAAAAATTAGAACAGGTCTAGAATAGAAATATAACTGATCAAGAACAGAACCCTAATGGAACTAAAATAAAATTAGAACAACAGTTGGAAAGAACTAAAACAGAACTGGACTAAAAAAGGAGGAGAAAAGAACAAAACTAATCAGAACTAGAACAAGTATAGAATGAAAGAAGAACGTAACTCGAACAAAACTTGGACAGAACTAGAACTGAACTATAACAAAACTACATCTCGAACAGAACTAAAAAGAAACTAGAACAGGACTAAAATCGAACCAGAACTGAGTTTGAACTGATGTTGAGCAGATCCGAAACACTTAAGAGTTCGAGATCAAAAAGTAATTAGGAACAGTTAGCAGATTTAAGACCTCACAAAAATTTGCCTTTAAATATTTCCCTTTATCATCAAAATATTTACCCTGTATTTAGACTGTCTTATAAAATATTTTGCTTACATCGCACACACACAGACACAATCATGCTCTAAACACACAACAACGACATCAACACAATACGCATACATATGTAAATTCCTATATGTTGGCATTTGTAAATATGAGAATGACTTCAGGATATTTTAAATAACGCAAATTATTATCGTTTGTTGTAATCATAGTCCTCGTTATTGTCACACTCATCCGTTTTGGTCTAAATGAACTATTTCACTTCGGTTCAGTACAGATTAAATACTTGGTTTGCCCCTCTTATTTTTGTTGGTTGTATGGTTATGATGTTGTTAACATGCACGCACACATGAATACTTTTATTCATACTTCATAGTTACACATAGAGAAAATATATTCATGAGGTGATGGTGGGGGGGGGGGAGATAATTTTGACAGAGAGAACAGTTTATATTTAGTTAACTTCGTAATCTTAAATAGTTTTGTATTGTTGTGGACTTGTTGGTTATGAGAGGGTCATTTGACTTATTCGTATAACTGTTGTCTATTGTTTGTTTATTTATTTATTTATTTGAATGCGACATAAATAATTAGTAATAATGATAGTCATTCTCTTTCCGGTATGTTGTTCTATACTCTGTGGAGAAGAGCAAATTCCTATAAATAATTTGACCCTGATGTTGTCTACCAAAAAAAAAATGTTTATTTAGTTGTTTCGTTCAAACAAATTCTGAGTTAAAGTACAAAACATTGTTCCGGTTGTTTATGTTTGGACTCAGGTGATTGTGTGCAATTGACATGGGTCATAGCAGGTGGTTATTTTAATAATTTATTTTAGCAACAACAACAACAACTACAACATCAATAACCAACTTACGAACGAATGGTCAACATATTCATTTGATTGAATTTTAATTTAATTTCATTTCATATAAATGTTTTGTGGCTATAAATTTTACTATTCACATGATAAATTATATTCACATATTACAGTATTCTATATGTACTTGTATATGTATATGTATTTGCAATAGTGTTTCTGGTCACATGATAAATTTAAATTGTATTAACTCGATTTGCATCAAATGTTAGAATAAATAATCTATTGGTGATATTAAATTAAAATAATTTACTCTAAATGATCAATTTAGTCATATAAATTTAAGGTGAAATGGAAAAATACTAAATGCGATTAGATTGGTTTTAAGTGCAACAACAAGAAACAATTAAAGGAAAATTGCAAAATGATTTAGTACATGTTTTATTGTTATAAATAATTATCCATTTCCTCTTCTGTTAGCAAGTGGTTGGAATTAAATGCCAAAACAATGATTTAGTTAATTTGTCGGAATTAAGGAAGAAAAGATTAAAGATGGAACAATTTTAAAATGATACCAAAATGAAGAGGAGGAATTTTCAACAAAACCCATCTTGGTTCTGCAATATTTTTAACATTGCTGGAGGAACTTATCCGTTGATGGAGGACCTTATTCAGGTCAGGAATGATTTACATATTTCTCTAAATCCAAACAAAAAAGGAAAAAGAAAGCATATTCACAAGTACTTCCAGCACATCCGGTAGGAAGGCAAACCAGTTAGCTTATTTCTTGGACTATTTGTTTTAAAATCTTACTGGGCTAAAAAGTTCCTGACAGCAAAGCTACAAAAAATTAGCGGCCAATAACAGACCAAAGAAACTGAAGACAAGTTTTCTAAAAAATATAACGGATGACGCAACATATGTACTGGCAAATTTTTCGCAACTTCCTGGTCATCAATTTTATGTTGCTGATGCTCGAGTTGAAGAAAACTTTAGGACTCCAAAGCATTCAAAATTTCCCAAAAAGTTTTTGGTATGATAAACAATATGAAGTTGCGACAGAAAAAACACTCATTTGTTACAACGGACGTTTATAAATACTGAAATTTAAGGTAAGAAATGTTGCATAAGACTTCATTATAAGTCCACTTATCTTTGGCATGACTTGACATCCTGTCACTATGGTAAACAACCCCTTTAGGGGTACAGATGTAATAATGCGGTATTTGAATCAAGAGAGGTCAATTCGCCAAACTCGCCGGAGTGAAGGCCAGAACCGGAACTAGAACAGAACTTCAACAGATCTAGAACAGATCTGGAATAGAATTAAAACAAAACCAGAACAGAATTAGTAGGGGACAAGAATAGAACTAGAACAGAACTGAAACAAAACGGAATTAGAACCGAACTGGAACAGAACTTAAATAGCACTAGAACAGAATTCGGCCAGAACGTAACTGAAATCGAACTGGAACAGAAGTAAAACAGAACTACCACTGTAGTAGAACAGAATTAGAACATAACTAGAACAAAACGGAACAATAATCGTACTAGAAAAGAACGGATCTAAAACGGAACTATAATGGAACTGTTACAGAACGAAAACAGTACTAGAATAGAACAAGCACGTAACAATATCAGAATTATAGCTAAACTAGAACTGAACTACAACTGGATTAGAACTTTAACTGCACTAGAATTGAATTGAAGTAGAATTCAGTAGAAATGAGCAGTTATAGAACGATATCTGAGAGTTTAAAGCATTCAATCAATACAACTATTTTAGTTCTTATGTCAAGGACTTATTTATCCACAGCTTGGAGAATTATCCAGATCTCTATTTTACTAAAAATGGGAACTTTTATTATATAAATCTGCAAGACTAATTTATGCCGCCACATCTTTACGTTTAACCTTATCTCCTTGAATAATGCAAACACTAAACTCCCCCAAGTACATTCCCATATCCTAATGTGTTTGATGTCCCAAAAATCCCTATTTTTTAAGAAAAATAATATTTGCGTGACAAAAATAACAAAAATATTTGGAGATAAAAATATATTTACTCTTGTAAAATAAACAAATCTAATTTTATTTAATTTATGCTCTTTTGTCTCGACAAAACAACAATTATTCTTTAACCAAAAATCTTCCAGAAAAAAAGTATTTGCAAACAATTTTATACAATAATTTTATTCTTAAGTATAAAATCGAATACAAACACGTATTAAAACATATACACTCACACTTGCACCACCGTCACTTACATATGGAAACAACAAAAACGAAAAACAAACAAATAAAATAATATTAGAAGACAAAACGAACAAAAAGGAAGAAAAAAAATATAATACAGTCGGTCAAGCACGACTATATAGTACCCTACACTACATTTTTAGTTGTAAATGACAACTACAAAATACTTATGAACGGCTCCGTAGAATTTGCTTTTTGTACATTATTATGATACTTACATTTATGTGAACCTTATATGTTTAAATATGATTTTTTCCGGGGGGTTATATCGGTGATAGAAAAAATAATGGACCGACCCCCCGTATAATGCTGAATATCTATTTAAGATTATATTTATCTTAATTTGATCAGTTGCTATTACAATAAATGAGACTTATGTCCTTCAAACTGATATCAGGACCTGTGAGAAGTAATGGACCGACCCTCGCCTAATTTGATGCATCGTTTAAGAATATCACAAGACTTATTTTCATTGAATTTTCGTTGAAATTGCATTATATGACCCGGAGTTACCTGAAATTTCGGTCCGAGTATGACCAATTATTATAAGCTTTGTCGTTAAGACAAAAAAATAGCATGATCCAAATTTCATCAAAATATCTCAAAAATTGCGAACTTTATAGTGTTTATAACGTTAACACAGACAGCCAGCCGGACAGACAGACGGACGGACATCGTTAAATCGATTCAGAAAATGATTCTGACACGAACGGTTATCTTAAAGGTGGGTGTTACATCGTTTTTTTTTTCGTATGTTTCAAACATCAGCAGAAACGCATTATACCCCTACCACCTATGGTGGTGTAGGGTATTAAAAGGGAATAAAAACCAGCAACCAAAAAGCCATCATCGGTAACAAAGAAAAAAATCCGAAAATAATAACAAAATTAAAAAAGAAAGAAATAAGTCAGTAAACAAGTACAGTGGAATTTCAATTAACTAGTTTTTTTATTGGTTCCACAATACTGACACTGAAATTTAAATATTTTTCTTGAATTTGGGTTTAAATGGTTGTGATGGTAAATAAAAGAAAGAAGGAGCACATACACAGAGTAACCTGTATTAAGAAAAGGAAAATTACATATTTTACCCTTACACATACATAGAGACAATAACAAGTGTGTGTGTGTGTGTGGTATGAGAGAAAAGAAAAACTGTTGTAATTTTCAAAAGAAAATCCTAACAAAATAAACAAATTCCGCGGGCGTATAAAATACATTATTTATGATGTTTTATTTTCATATTATTTCCATTTTATTTGTATAAACTTTTCTAACATTTTGCTTTCTTGTGTTTTTAAAATCAAAATTTTTTTGTATGCGTATGTGAGAGTGAGTGTATGTGTTAGTTTGTAGAAAATAGCATAATACAAACATTGATAGATAGATTAATGTGGTAGTATGTGATAAAACCCAGCGAACATTTTTTTATATTATTTTTATTCTTCAAATTTTTACTGTTAATTCCTTAAATAAATAATTAATTAGTTCCTTTGGTCCATTATGTTGGTACATAACAATTGGGCACATATGGACTAATATATATCAAAAAAAGTCTGACAAGAAATTCAAATTCATTCCAGTTACCACATCAAGACTTTAAGTCTTTAAAAAGCCGATCCAACTATACTCCGTGGTGATGAGATATTTTCTACGTCATTAAGTATTCGTTTTAAGCATTTTTCTAATGAACTTTACGAGTCATACATCTCCACAAGTTCTCCATTGGGTTTAAGTTGGGACTCCAAGCCGGTCAATCCACAGAGGTTTACTGTGTTCGTTAATTCATGATTAAGACTGTTTTGAAACTTGAATTCTCAGCATTATTTTGCTAGAATATGCAATCTTCATCCATGAATTTCATCCACAAAGGAGAGAGACATCTTCCAGCAATTCGTTATAAATTGTGCTGTTCATGCTGGTTGCATAGTTTCAGGTGTAGTTAAAGTTCAAATACAATTTTAACTGTACACAAATCGATTTTTTAAAAATAATTCAGTTACTTATGAACCGTTTGAGATTTCTTAATTATATGTCACATGGATAGAGGTGAGTTTTTTGGAGTTCATATGAAAGAGCTCAGGTGCATACGTGATCTGTCTATGACCCTCCATAGTTGGCCATATCAGGTATATTGATATATTTAAAATTAAATTAAATATTCATTTACGAATTGACCAGCAGTCCCGATGAGCTTCGTTTTGCCAAAATTTTTTTTTAACTTTCTTTGGCAAGACGAATAAAAGGTCGTTCACGGCCTACGCAAATATTAGCGTTGTATTATCATATGATGTAAATAGATTATTAATAATTTAAAATTGCTCTGTATGGGGTAACTTCCCCTGATCCTATCATCTCTATATTTTCTTCAGTGTTTGATAATTCAGGCATTTCGTATTGAATGATTGAAGAATCGTTTTAATTCTCTGAATCATGATCATGTTTATATATATCAAATAAATATTGTATTCTATTAAATTTTATGGCAGACCCGCCAAACTTCGTTTTGCCAAAAACATTTTTTAGAGCACCGCAAGTAAACATTAGCGATTTTTGATCATACGATTAAAATATATTCTAAGTAATTTAACTTTGCTTGTATGGGTGTTACCTCTCCCTATTAATTATTAATTCCAGTGATTTTGACCCACATTAGCATAACTGCTGCAAAATTTTAAGACTTTCGCTGTATTAGCGTTTAGATATTCACTAATTTATATATGCTTTGTATGAGGGCTACCTCTCCCTCAGATCCTATCAATCCTAAATTTTTGTTCAGTGAAACAGTTTCTTAAGAAAGTGATTGGGATCAATTTAAAAGATTATCGCTGTTATAGTTCTTTAAACGTCTTGTATAGGAGATGCCTCTTATCTGGTCCTATCCGTGATACGTTTTGTTTACCAAAGCATTTCCTTAGGATCAAATTTGACAACACTCCCTGTTGCAGTTAATAAGATATTCAATAATCAATATTTAGTTTTATAGGGGGTACCTCTCTCTCTCTGGTCCTATCGAAATTTGTATAGCCCTTTTTTAGCGGGTGATTTGAGGACATTCTTAGAAAATTTAATCAAAATTTGCGGAGTCGTTTTGCAGTATATACGTTACGTACAAACATAAATACTTACATACATACGTACACATACATACATACACATACATACATACATACATGCATGCATACACAAAAGAATTACTTTCTCTCCGAGAAGAAGATGATGATCACTTTCATTTTAAACACTTCACCATGTTGTTTGTTCAACAATCACTCAGCATCCTCAATTCTTAAAACTTCTGCGTGGAAGCTGGTTAATTTAAGATCTACTAAACCGTTGGCCAGCTGGAGGATATTAAAAAGATATTCACTAGATTGAAAGTTATAAAGTTAATTTTAGTAATTCAAATTATCTTATAGATACGTATAAGTTATATCAAGAAATAATATTAAGTATATGATCGGAGTACCAATGTAAGAAGTGTATTTTTTACAGAAAGAACTGCTAAAAAGTTATTTCCATTTTGTCGTTATTAATTTTTAATTATTTTTTATTAAAAAATTAATTATGAGTCCATTTCTCTTTTCAGGTAAATTTCTTCCCTATAAATTTATCTGTAAGTAGACCCAAGAATAGAGTCTTGAGAGAGAATTGACCATTTCGGATAACCCCAATTATTTGCTGGGTTATTTTTCTGATATTTTAGTACTTGAAATTATATATTTACTTTAGTATAGAATTCTAAAGGAGTATTAAACTAAATATTACTCATACGCATTCAGTGTAAAAATAATAAGTTTAAATTTGTTTGTTGGAAAACAGGCGTGTGTGTTTGAATTTACATTTCTATGTGTGTGTGTACGTGTGTGTGAGAGAGAGTGAACTTTTGTTTGTCAAGGTATTTGTATAGAATATATAAAATTCTTTAGGTTTTGTTGGTGTTGTTGTTATATGTTTTTATTTAATCTAACAATGATTTTCTTAGAGATTTTTTATTTATTAAATAAAACCAGTTAAATCTTTAGATTCACGTACTTTTGCTCGACTTTAAAATATGATACTCATACATTAATACAATTCGTAGAGTAATAACAAAGAAATTTTGCACGAAATAACATTAATTTCGAGAAAATAATAATAAAAGGGGATTCATGTTATTTAATATTAAACTTATAATTTATAAACATTTACATTAAATGAAATACATATGTATGTGTGTGTGGGTGTTATAAAAAATAAAATAAAATTTATTTTGTTATTTTTTATTAAAAAAATAAAAAAACACACATCTATAAACTCTAAATTAATCTAAAAATGTACAAAATATTAAGATACTTAATTCTGGAAAATAAAATTAATTTATTTCATTAAAATTTCTTTAATAAGAAGTGAGATCGAGACATTCTTAATTTACATACATGTTAATAAAAACAGGTGATAATACTATATTCGCAAAGCCGAATCTTTAATACCTTCGTTTTTTATGTTCTTCAATTCTCTTTTAACATGGTCTCAATATCTCATCGCACATCTATGAAGTATTATGAATTGAAACTACCTTTTATGTAGACATTCCTTATTGTAAATTTATTCCTTTCGACGCAGTTGCACACTGCTAATCATACTAAATATTTTTGGTTAATCTTGGCTCTTTTTGCGTCCTCATATTTTCTTCAACATTCTCTCGCCCATTAGCAACCTAAAGTTTTTAACCAGGAAGTTGGAAAATATTTATATACTGAGCCGAAGTAGTCGTTTGGGGCATTTTGTGTTTGTTGCTGATGCTTGTAACATACAGAAAAAGTGTCGTTAGCGTTCAAATTAGAATCAATTTCTGAGTCAATTTAACGATGTCTGTCTGTCCGTCCGTCTGTCAATCCGGTTAGCTGGCTGTCTATGCAAACGTCGTGAACACTCTGCAGGTCGAAATTTTGAGATATCTTAATTTAAATTTGGTATAAATACGCCCAAGGACGATGACCATAAGTCTTATTCTTATCCGATATGTTAAATTATGCGAGGGTAGATCAATTGCTTCTTATATGTCCAATACAAGTCCCATTCCAAGAATAATTGGTCAACTTATTAAAAATATATTAAAAATATGCAAAATTATACGAAGTTCGATCAATAATTTCTTGTAGATACCATTCAACCCCCATGGAAATTCACCTCAAAACTTACAACTTTCATGTAATGAACTGCACATTTAAGAATGAATCATAAAATAAAATTATACGAGGGTCGTTCATTACTTCTTCGTAACTACCATTTATAGCCAACTTCATAGTTGAGCTTGAGCGACTAAAACATTCTTACTGTTTTTTTCTTGACTTGACTTCAAATTCCGTCCGCTGTTTTTGTCTCTAATTTTCAGCAGCTTTTTTTACCTTGAATGTTTCTAAACCTTCTTTTGCTTGAACTTTTCGTAATAGTCCAAGCACTAAGCAAACAAAACTGATTTCCTTCCGGATATATTGAGAGTTCTTTTGAAATTGCTTTTTATTTTTTTAGCTTTAGGAACATCATGTGGACCATTCCTTTTATCTGAACCAGGTTTTCTGTCGGTCTCTCGGTACTGTAACATTGGAAACAGTTTAATGACAGACCCTTTGTAGAACCAAGTTGGTCACTCATTTTAATCAGATTTACTATATATTTTTTTGTTTAATATTTATAACTGAAATGACAATTAATGCTTGGATTAAGAGTTTTAATGAAAAATGTGTGTTAAGAACTTTTCGATCGCATTTCTTACTAGAGTTTTTTTTAATGAAAGAAAAAATTAACACATTTTGTAGTTTTAATGAAATTCTTTTGTTAAAACCATTTTTTATACTCTTTATTAAAAATCTCTGTTTTTTTTCTTCCGAAAAACATTAAAAAATATTTTGTTAATTTAAATTTTTTCCTCTTAAATTAAGTGTTTTTTCCCCATAGTGTATGATGGTTGTGAGCCATGTGTTGTATCTGCTGTGATAATCCTTTTGTTGTTTTTAATTTAAACACATTATTTAGATCTTTTTTGTTGTAATTATCTTTTTTTGCTCTTGTTGTTGTTCTGCTCCTGCTTATATTGTATTGCTGTTGTTAACTCGAGATGTTTTATGTTCATTTTAATATTTCCTTTTTATCTCTTTTTTATATTAAATCCCATCATCATCATCATTATTATTGTTATAATTTCTGATTCAACATTTAACATATGATGAAACGATTTCTTTATTATATTTTTTCCTAACAAACACAATATGGTTGGGAGGAAGGAAAAACATTGAAGATTTGAGATTTTAATTTTCGTTGCCCTTTTTATTTATTTTATTTGAAAAATAAAAATAATTTCTGGTAATTCACAACACCTGCATGTGATAAGAGATAATTTAATAAGGATTTAATTCAAGAGTGGAGGCTGATTTTAAGGTTATGTACATGTAATAATATTTTAATTATATGAAGACTACAACTCCTCCTGAGGCCAGTCCCAACAATATGACTTATTTGAGGCATATTTTAAGACCTAAGAAAACTCTCACTATAAGCTTTCTTTTCTTGGCAAAAGGAAAATTATTTCCCTCTTAACATTTTCTAAGGGAGAAGGACCAGGTCTCACAGTGGGTGTTGACGACTTTTAAAAATTTTCAGCTCTTGAGTCAATCGTAACATGCAAATTATCGAAAACAAATTATAATCGAACGTTAGAATATATCAAAATTATGGCAGGCTACGATAACTTCCATCTTAGGCATTTCCAAGAATAATTAAAGGTATCTCTATTTGAATTTATGCCATAACGCCATTCGTTCCAATCACCTTAATTCAAAACTGCCATAGAAAGTTTCGAGGTAGAATTGGTTCGTAATAGCAACCTGGTTCATTGTTATATAGTGCTCGAGCAATTCGATGACATCGTAGGTTGACTATTTTTCTTTAATTATCCTGGTTTCCCCAAGTCCTAAAGACTCCAGTTAAATTGTCTTTAAATAGTTGATGTGACTTAAGAGGCTTGTAACTCGTCCAGTACAGTACCTTGGAATCTTTCAAAACATCCTGAAAAATGTTTTTGTCGATGAACACAAATTAATGAAGCATTTCTTCTCTAAGTCTATAATACCCCTCTAGTATTCCCTCGAATATATCCAATATTCTGTATACAGAATATTGGAAGTTGGAAGATTTTCTAAGAAAATGCGTTTTGGATAAGGATGTGAGGAAGTTTGATTTAATTTTCCAATCAAAGGAACTTGATATAAATTTCCAATATAATGACAAATAATTTCAAAATCTAAAAAATTTCCTGAACTCATGAAGTCTTCTTGAGCAGGAAATTGGTTGTAGAAAAGTTTTCATTCATTATATCTTTAAACTTCAAATTATAAAGACACCAATTTAATTGCTCAAATCATCTACAGTCTTTTGGAAATGGCTTCATCAAAGCATTTAGAATTGCATTTGAATTATTTTGAATCGTTTTAAATTAATGAAATTTTGTCCTTGTCTAGCAAAGTATACCATGTCGAAGGATTTTCATTCATATGATCTTTTAACATTTTTCGGCTTCAGGTTAGGAAGTTGGTCTTTTGAAAATATCTTGGAGTTGATTTCTATATAGTGAAGCTGTTCCTTAATTTATTCAAATATCTGGCAATAAAATGATTTTGGATTAAACTTTGATTTTGAATCATCAATATGACGTGGATGCTTTTTGATCTCTCTGCGACATACAGTTTCTCAAAAGGTTTCCCAGCGTCTTCGCGTTTAATATTTGTTGACTTCACTCAGACTACATCATTAATTGCATTTAGGTCTCTTGAAGTGCTTGGACTTGCAAGATTTTCCAGTCGTGTACACTTTTGAGGAAAAGCAACCCCTTTGTCTCATACTGTAGCAGCAAGAACTCCGAAAACTTATTCATGCTCTCGATCCGCTTTAGATACGTTTGTCCATTGATTAAAATACAATCTTAAAAAAGTTTATTGTAATTTCATTCGGCATAGACTGGTGAAAAGGAATGAGTTACATGGAGGATCTTTAACATTAAGAATCAGGACAAAATCCTGTAACAGTTGCGGGTTATATGTTGTAAGGGAGACATCATTTTAAATAATTATTAATTAAGGTATATTCGTAAATTTTGCTTCTAACGTGGATGACACTTCCTCGTGCCGTGAAATTAGCGTTGAGGATATTAGAAGTTTCATTACCATTATTTGTGCCTTATTCGAAACATTCCGCAATAAAACTCTTCACGTCCCAAATTTCGTAAGATTTTTTCATTAGTTATGGAGATATACGATATTAAATGTTTATTTTGTAATGGGGATACCATCCCCCCTCCAAAAATATTTAAGTTGTTCTATTACTTTGGTTTTATGAAGTTGTTTCAGATATCGGTCTATAACTTGTTTTCTACTGAACCGATTTCATTGGTTTTATATAGCAAATTGCTGAGGACAATACTAAGTACTCAGGCAAATACGCATGCTAACAACAGACATACAGACGAACATAAATAAATCGATACAGATTTTATTTCGATGCACGAATATATATGCGTAATGGGATCCCAGATGATGCTATCTTGGCTCTGCAAACAAAATGACTGGGAAAAATTGAAAAAGCACAGTCAGCATGCCTAGTGATCATCCGTTTCGGAATTTGGCAAAACGCATTTCTCTGTAAAAGGGATTTAAATCGTTTTGGAAGCTTTAAGAAATGAACAACATTTTCTTATCTTTTATTGGACAAAGGATTTCTTTATATTTGATTAGATTTTCCAAAAATCCCACATAAATTTGTCGGTATATTAAAATATTTTCTTTTAAAGAATTTTGTATGGATTACAAAAGTTACGTGTCATCTCATACAATTTAAGAGATTTTACAAATACAAACAAATGTATATGAAAGTACTCCAACATACAACCGCAACCTATTCAAACATGAGTGTAGTATAATGAAGTGTTGTTATGGTTGTTGTTAAATTTATTGTTGAATAAATGAAAAATCACAGACTGAATGAACGAGACAATCACAAAAGGAAAGAAAGAGGAAAATGTGTCTATTTGACTGACTGAAGAAAAGAATGCAGGCAATTTTTTTTAATATCAAAGATTATAATAAACTTAACTCATATAAAAAATAAGGAGAGAGATAACAAAACCTGCTTACAAAATTGTTAAAAATATTAAGTTAAATGTAAAATAAACAACATAAACAATAAAACATGTTAAAGCATATTTTAAGGCTTATGAGCTTGTTTTTTCTTCGCATTTTTATCTTCTTTTCGTATGAAGTTTATTTTTTAATTAATCCTTTGTTCTTCTAAATTTATATGTGTGTATGTATAGACTCCAAAACGGGTGGGCCAATTTAATAAAATTTTCATAGAATGATCCCAATGTACCCGAAATTAACAAAAAGGCTATAAAAAAGCGTAGGAGGAGTAGGACCAGGGGGAGGGGTACTCCCTTACAGAATGCAAATATCGAACATCTAAAGAACAATAACAGCGAGAAATTTTTAATTTTGGTCCTGAGTATAAATTTTGTGTAGCAAAGCGCGCCGGGTAAAAGCCAGTAATAAATAAAATGAAACAAAATCTTGCAACATATGAACAAAAAACACACAACTTCTCTAATGAAATTTGATAAGAAAATTCTTTATTAAAAATTTCAAAGAAATGTGTGTCTCTGTATGTGTACGTGTATGTATGTGTGTGAAATTCCTTGAATTATGTTTATTAAAAAAATAAATGAAACAATGAATCTTATTTTAATATTTAAGAAAAATTAAAAAGAGTTTATTAAATGTCAACAACAATATAAAGAACAACAGCAACTACAACAACAAGATGAAATAAGTACTCAAATTATTACTTAATATGTATGTGTATATGTGTAATCATAAATATAACAGACAATGACATCTTTAAGACTACAAAAAAAAATTATAAGTCATTCCCTGGAAAGTTTTGTAACCATATGGTGGGTGTGGAGTGCTGTTGAAGGATGTCTTGAAGGTATTGAGATCATATTAACACACATTAGACTTTTTATTTAACCTAATAA
Source organism: Cochliomyia hominivorax (assembly GCA_004302925.2). NCBI lineage: Eukaryota > Metazoa > Arthropoda > Insecta > Diptera > Calliphoridae > Cochliomyia > Cochliomyia hominivorax. Next base: position 73,669,343 of record PYHX02000467.1, read on the forward strand.
TCTGTAATTTTCATAAAAACGTGTTATGGAATGAGTTTAAACAAAATGATACTTGAGGTCGTGTGTATGGGGGTCGTGTAAGGCTTCAATTAGATGAAGACACAGTGGTACAATGTCTTTAAATGTTCGTAAAGAATTTTTGGGGAGAAGAAATTTCAGAAGGAAATTGTTTTTAATGGAACCTTGTCTTCGGTCTTTTATTTTCAAGTTAGGTTGAGTTAGTTTTCTCCTTAGAAAACTTTAAAATTTGATTTTTCTAAATGTGTTCTCGGGTGAATAATTTTTTTAGAAGGTCATTTGGGAATGCAAAATTTTCCAAAAGATAATAATAACAATAATAGTAGAAATGTTATTGACGGAAAAACAACTTTAAAGACATTTGTCGGATGATCAATTTGTCTATGAAAATTTTGTCGGCTGTACGATTTTTGTGAAAAGAATAATTTTCTTTGAAAAGAATTGTCGGAAGAATTATTTTTTGGAAAATGTTGTTGAAAGAAAATTTTTCTTTTGCAAATTTTGTCAGAATTATAATTCTCTTTAGGAAATCTTGGTAGATTGATATTTGTTTCTAATAAATGAAAAATGTTCTTTCAAAAGAATTTTGTCGGATGAAAAATTTTCTTTAGAAAATTTTGTCGGATGTGCAAAGTTCTTTGGAAAATTTGCTTTGTAAACAAGAAACGAAAAAACTAAAATACAATTTCTAATTTCAAAAAATTTTTTTTGTTTTAAAAAATTTGTTGGAAAATGAATTTCTTAAGAAAATTTTGTCGGATGCATAATTTTTTTCATCATATCTACCAAGAAATAATTTATATATTAAGAATATTACATCAACAGCTTTTGGCAAATGAAATTTATAATTTGAAAAAAATTTTGTCGCCTAAAAATTTCCTTCCGAAAATTCTGTCGGTTATTTATTGTGATTGTCTGAAATTTAATTTCTTTGGAAAAGTAATTTTCTTCAGAAAACTTAGTCAGATGTGCCATGAAATTTTGTTATATTCAGAATGTCAGATCGAAAACAGTTTCTGACAAATGAAAAATTTTCTTAGAAAAAATTTTTGTCGGATTAAAATTTCCTCAGAAAACTTTGCCTTTTGTATACAGTTCTTTGGAAAATTTTGTCCGATTTATAATTTTTTGTCGGAGAATAGAAAATTATTTATATTCTTTGTCGGAGTGACAATATTCTTTCGGAAACTTTGTGAAAAAAGAAGTTTCTTTAGGAAACTAGGATACATGTTTCTTAAAGAAAATTTTGGCTTTAAAAATTTGTCGAAGAGATAAAATTTATTTGGATCATTTGGCGGAGTAGTTTCTTTTCAAACTTTCTCAGGGAAAAATTTTTTTGAAACTTCGTTGAAGAGACAATTTTCTTCCAACAAATATTTGTCGGAGAGAAACGTTTCTTACAGAAACTTTGACGGAGAAACAAGTTTCTTTAAGGAACTTTATCAGAGAGACAATTTTCTTCAAGGAACTTTATCGAAAGACAACTTCTTTTAAGAAACATGTTGGGAAAGCCAAGTTTCTTTTTCGAAGGTAGAATTTCCTTCAAACTATGTTGGATAAAGAAATTTTTTAGGAAGTTTTGTCTCAACGACAAGATTCATTAGAAATTTTAATCGGATGTACAATCTTCTTAAATAATCTTTTTTGGGGAGACAAGTTTTTTAAAGATCTTCGCCAGTAATACAAAACAGAATTGCATTATTGTTGCCTTTTTCTTTGGTTCCACTGTATGTGAAAATTACTGTCAAACTCTTTCTTTCTGTTCTTTTTTTCGATTTTTGTTTTGCCTATTATACTCATCTCTATGGCTCTATGTATTTACTTATATATGTGTATGTGTATTTTTTAATAATTCCATCTTTTATATTCGCACTCATGCTGAGCATAACAAACAACTAAAAAATTATGACTGTCAGGATTATGATAAAACAAAAGCTTTGTGTGTTGCTTTTATATATTTTTACGCGTTTTAAAACGATCATTCATATAAACAAACACACCCACATATAAACACTAATACTCTTACATAGTAACAATAATTTGAGAAAAAAATGGAACAGTAAACATTAAACAATAACAAAAACACACACGCACACATCACTAAACAAGAGGAAAAATATCTATGAAACAGTGGAAAAAAAGAGTTTTATTTCCAATGTTAATGTACCAATACAAGGTTGGTTGTAAGGATGTGTGAGTGTATATGAATATTGACGTGTGAGTGTGTGTGTATAGCTATGTTTTTGTCTATGGAATTGAATGTCTGCTTTGTGTATAAGAGTGTGTTTATACCCTACACCTCCATAGGTGGTTGGGGTATTATGTGTTTGTGCACAAATTGTAACGGGTAAAACAATTTTGCTAGCACCACTTTAAAGTCTACTGTTGGACTCAGGATCACGAATTTTTTTTGTTCATTATTTCACCAAGCCCCCATACAAATGTTTCAACAGGAATAGGGTTTTAAGTTCATAAAAGACCTAAATATAAAGCGTTTTAGAAATTTTTCTTTTGGTATTCTAAAGCGATGTGCCTTATACGAGGGTCCATTATTTCTCATGGATACCATACAACCCCCATCCAAATATCAAAAATCTCATTTATACGTTGGTATTATAATAAAAATTGGTCCGATCAAGAGAAACGTAAGCAAAAATCAATGAATGAAAATTTTACGAGGGTCGGTCCAAAACTTCTTTTAGCTGCCATATACCGCCCACTTAAAATATTCTTTTAGAACGCACTAATCCCAAATGGATGTTAAATACCAGTATAACTTAGTGTACTCTCAAGCATAAATTAAAAAAATATATTTATACGAGGTTGGTTCAGTAATTTTGGATAGCCACCACTTATTACCATTAATGTGATGCAGGGTATTAAAAAGTCGGGCTTGACTTCTTACTTATTTCATTTTAAGTTAGTTTTTCAGCCTAAACGTATGCATGAATATTATGTATGTATAATTTTTCATATGTGTGTGAGTTTATATTTTTCTCTTTATGGAAATGACATGTTATGTCACGCGTTCAGTTTACTTTTTAAATTTTTTTTGCTACTTTCAAGATCTTTTGTTTTGCATTTTGTTATCATTTGTATATATTTTTTTCTATGTTGGAAAATAACAACGACAACAACAGAAGAAATAGAAAAACAAAAACGGAAAAAATGTATGTTATACTCATTTATATTCTTATTCATTATTTACTCTTATTGTTCAGTTGATAATATTCTCAGTCATCATGTTTGTCTAATAATCTGGCTGGTGTTAGGTTGTCTGTGTCTTTGTTCGAGTTTTTTGTTGAAAAAAAGGACTATTATTAATATGAGTTTAGGCTGTTTTGCATGTATGAGTCAAATGTTAAATATGCCATTTTCTATGTATGTGACTAAATGCCATAGTATATGTGTGTGTGTGTGAGAGTTTGCTTAATATCAAATCATCATCATTTTCATTGTTTCATATTGTCTTTTGATTATAAATTATGAAATGAAAATAACCTTTTCTTCAGGCATTTTTTTGTTTTGTTTTCAAAAAATAATCTTTTATTTTCCGCAGTTGATTGTTCGTTTCTTTTTCGCATAAATTTTAAGTCTTAAAAATTTTTAAAAGAATTTGGATTTAGAAAATAATTATTTAAATTTTTTCCCCTTAAAAAATAACCAAAAATGTTAAAGAAAAATGTTGAGCTTAAAATTTTCATATTTTTGTTCCTTTTTTCATAAAAGTTTAGTCTCTATGTTAAAATGATATTTGTGACTAAATTAGAAAATAATTAATATCAAATCATATCATTTTCATTGTTTCATATTGTCTTTTGATTATAAATTATGAAATGAAAATAACCTTTTCTTCAGGCATTTTTTTGTTTTGTTTTCAAAAAATAATCTTTTATTTTCGCAGTTGATTGTTCGTTTCTTTTTCGCATAAATTTTAAGTCTTAAAAATTGTTAAAAGAATTTGGATTTAGAAAATAATTATTTAAATTTTTTCCCCTTAAAAAATAACCAAAAATGTTAAAGAAAAATGTTGAGCTTAAAATTTTCATATTTTTGTTTCCTCCCTTCTCCTTCCTTTCTCCCTCTCTAGCTTATTTTTTAATTTTTCACTTAACAATAGACACATTTGCTTAAAAGCTTGAGTGTTAAGTACATTATGATAAATTATCTTAATGTTTTTAACAAATAACTATTTTGTTCTACTTTTTTATTTTGGAAATGACATTGAAAATATAACAGAAAATAAAAATATAAAAAAATATTAAAATTATTTTGAAAAGTGAAATTTCCTTCAACGTTTTTTACCCTACACCAAAGAATGTGTTTGGTGTATTATGCGTTTATGCAGAAGATTGTAACAGGTACCTCCACCATCACTTTTAAATATAACGTTCGACTCAGAATCATTTTCTGTGCAAGTTAACCAAGTGAACAAATTTAGGTGACATTTTTGAGATAACTTGTTAAAACTAGCTATTTAGTGCAATTAAATTGATGATAATGGGTCCATTATTTTATCTTTGCCCCCATACAAATGATCCTCTCGTATTGGGGTTTTAAGAACGTAAAAACCGTAAATATATAGAGATTTAAATTAAATTTGGCACAAATAAGTCTTATAATATTCTGATATATATACGATATGCCGATTTATGCTATATTGGGTCCATCAATTCTCATAGGTTCCATACCAACCCCTTCCAAATATCGCCATGAAGGACTGAAATCTCACATATACAAGGAAATTATAATAAGAATTGGTCAAATTAAAATAATCATAAACAAAAAAGCGATGTATGAAATTTTACGAGGGTCGGTCTGTAGTTTCCTCAAGCTTCCATATATCCTTCACCAGAGAAAATCACTTTGAAACGCACAAATTCCACATAAATGTTGGTACCATTCATAATGTATCGCACTCTTAAGCATAAAATAGAAAATGAATGCGTATTAAGTTCGTTCTTATATTTTTGGTAGTTATCACTTATAACCAACAGTGTGGTTTAGGGTATTAAATAATCGGATTTGATCAAGATTCTTTCTTCTTACTTGTTTTGCATTGTTGTTATTGTAATAGTGTTCTTAATAATGTGTGCATCAGAAGTATGATTAATGAATGTTGTAATATTACTCATACGCTTTGTGATTTTGTATTAGATTTTTTCTTTAATATTTTAAAACTCAAAAGGAAATGACGAAGTTATGAATTAAAAAATTCAAATAAATCGAAAATCATTTTTTTTATCAAAATTCTGTAAAATGACTTTTTTCTTTAGAAAATGTTTTTAATGTTGTCGATTTTATTGTCAGATTCACAATTTTCTTAAGCAGTTTTGTCGGATGTAAAATGTTTCTGTTAGAATTTTTTTTCGAAAAATATAGAGATTTTTTAGAAAATGTTCTTTTAAGAATTTTATATGGGTGGAATAATTTTGTTTAGAAAATTTTTGGTAGGAACAGCTGTTGGATACAAATTTGTCCGAAGAATAACGTTTTTAGGAAATGTTGGATGAATCGTTTTAGACAAAGTTTTGTTGGATACAAAATTTGAACTTTTTACTTATGCGATAAAAAATAAATTAATCCGTATTGCATAACATCATTCTGTAACTATTAAAACCAACCAATGGTAGTCGGAAGCGTCAAGATCTGTGCAATAATGTGAAAGACTCAATTTTTTCCATCCACTAATTCTCTGATAGATTTTTACCTTTCCGGAAGAAAATTGCTACATTTGCGGTCAAATATTCAAGTCATTTTGTTTGGTTGCTCTCTCCTATTATTTAAGGCTGTTTCCCGCTGAAAACCCTGTTGTAGTCTGAAATGATTTTGCACTACATAGCGTCATGGGTATCCATTTTTATCTTTCATTTTGCCTTCATCACAAATAACGATTCATCTCAAAATTACTTCCTGTTGTAGCTTATGAACATCATTTCCGTTATGTGAAGTCGACTTTAAAGGTCTTCCAACATCAGTGAATATGGAAGCCACCTTTAGTCTTTTGAAATATATAAATGGAAATTCAGGTAGCCCTTTATGAACAGTTCCTCCTTTTGATTTGCATTTGTTTAAATTTCCCAAGTCTCTATTTGTCTTCTAAGAAATAAACTATTTTTTCAGAATTCTTCCATTAAATAAAGTCATCGATCATTTCTGAGCCAGAAAATTCAATATTGTTTAAGTGGTTGAAAAATGTGTCTTTCTACTTTGGAGTCCAACTTATACGAAATTATAATGGCAGATGTTCACCCTACAAAAAAAAAAAAAAAAAAAAAAAAAAACAAATTTTTTATTATTGACACAAATCAAAATGTTGGAGATTTCTGTAACAGTATATAAAGCCAGTACTATGGGGCAAAAAAACTTAGTAAAAATTTCAGTAACGCATCGTAAATAAAATAACACAAATTTATTCAATTTTACATAATATAATGAAGGTAATTTGAATAAAAGTTTTGTTTATTTAACAATTATTTTCGTCAAATAATTTTTTATATTTTTTGTCATATTAAATGAAATGTGAATAAAAACCGGTCGGCTCACCACTGTCCTCTGACAAAGCAATATACTTAGTTGTCTATACCATTTAATTATTATTTAAAACTATCTTCTACCCGGTGCGCTTTGCTGCACAGAAATTCTCCTCATTCCTAGATCTCGAATAAAAATTTTCAGTAATCACAAATCGACGTGTATAAAAAATATAATTGGAACCAAAATCTCGCTGTAGTAGATCTATAGATATTCGATATTTGCTTTGTATGAGGATCACTTCTTCCCTGATCCTGTTCGTATTACATTTTGTCCGTAACAGTACCTTGTGGAAGTCATTGGGACCAAATTAAACAATTATCGCTGTTACAGTTCTTTATATATTTTATTCATTATTTGCTTTTTATGGGGAGTACTACTTCTCTTGGTCCTTAATGTTTTATGTATAAATTTATTACAACAATTAAACGTAATTCCTTCCTCAATTTAACTAAAATTTTGTAAATTTAACTTTAACTTGGTATTTAAATTGAATAATATTCATCAGTATAAAGAACTTATTTTGTCAATTTGACTAATCTATTATTCAAATTGAATAATATTTATTCAAAAATTTCAATAACCATATTTTTATTAACGAATTGAAAAACTCTTATTGACAAGTTTTCCCCAATTTGAAGAATTTACAAAAAATTAACGAAAATTTTCATTATGATGAATAAATATTTCGTTGGGTGATAATTAGTCTACTTTTCTTCAATTCTACACACTTTTTCGTATATATTGATTGTATTTTTCTGGTTCAGTATAATAAGTGTGTTAAGAGAGTTTCTCTTTGTTTTATGGAAAATAATTATTTTCAATTTTAAGATATTTTTTATGACGTTATTTATCACTTATCAGCCTCGTAAATTCTGAGTTCAATAATTTCAAAGAAATTTTATTTGACACTATCGAATGTCCTTTGAGAGTGAAAATAAATTATGGGATTTTTATACAGTTTTTCCGAATTTTCTTGGTAACAAAAATAAATAATAAAAATATCCATAATTTTTATTTATAAAGTTTTGCACTTCATAGATTTCAATAAATGACGGAAAACAGAAAATTCAAGTTAACACCGGCACGGATCATTAACAGAAAAAAATATATATATTTTTAATATTGCTGGCGCTGCTATAATTTCAACCCTCAACAGGAAGGACATTAAATTAAAAAAAGTGCCAAGCAAAAAAATACAGATAAACTGCAGAAATATTCCACAATTTGAAAAAGAATATTTAGGAGAGAGAGAGAGGATATGAGACGAGGGGATGATATGAATTTAATGTTCTGTACAATAATTGAACAATTTTGAATAACAAACCTCACCAACATGAAAAACACATACAAATGCGTTTTTATATTTCCTTAGTTGTTGGTGATAACAAGCAAATGATTAAAAGGACTATAAGGATATTTAAAATTCATTTATTTAAAACTTCAACCAAAAAAAGAGGGTTGAAAAAATTACATTCTTGTAAAACAACTGCATTTGAATATTTTTTTTTTTAGGGTAGAAAAAAGGGACTAAAAATAATTAGCAATTTGTCATTTTGAAATTAGTATGAATATGTATGTCTTATATCCTGAAAATAGGACATAATATTTGTATTAATTAAACCAGTAGTTTATTTTTATTTCATTTTTCTTTTTAAACCAAATAAAGAAAAACATCTGTTAATGGGCCTATTAAAACTCACGTTTACAACACTCATTATGACTCAATGTTTAAACATGTTGATGATCACCACAATAATAATAATGATAAGGATAATATTGATAACATTAAAAGTCTAGTAATTTTGTGAGAAGGGAGGGAGAAGGTAATAATATTTACTTCTTTCTTTATGTGTAACAAATATTTCTTCTACCACAACTCACGTACGAAAAGAAAAGAAATAATGGGAGAATGAATAAAAAAGGAACAAAAACAGAATCCTTAATCTGGGAGTTATTGTACCCTTCAACAGCACAAGTGTTGAAGAGGTAATATTTATTTTGTCATTCCATGTGAAACGCTAAGAAGGAATCATCTCAGATCCCATAATGTGTATATATATTCTTGAATCAAATTGAAATATGAGTCGATTAAGCAATGTCCATCTGTCTATCTGTCTGTCTGTCCGTCTGTCTATCTATTATTGGCACACTCACATCCACAGCAATTGACAAAGCTCAATGAAATTTAGCCTGAGTATTTGTTATGGCCTTGTCAAGTTTCCTATTTATAACCAGAAAAATCGGTACAAGATGTTAAAAGAAATAGACCGATATCTGAGACAACCCCTAAGTTCAAGTGAAGAATTTACGTAAAATTCTCAATTATAAATCAACAAATTAGAATGAAATTTCTCTAGATTATTAAGTTATATATGTTTTATTGTCACTCCGAAAATATATCAAAATCTGTTCAGTAGGAAAAAAGTTATAGCCAAAAATAAAACTAATTTTCTGATTCATTAAGTGGTCCAGTGTTTCACTAAAGAAAAAACTTAAGAAAAACCTAAATATAACATTTGTTTGTGAGTGTATATGTAAGTATGTATGTAAGCAACATAAAGTTATATAGTTGAACACCCCGGGTGTAATTTTTTTTATTTTTTTTTTCTGAACAATATGACTTTTTTGTTTTCTTATAAAAAATTTGTGTAAAATATACTTGGAAGCATTTAGGGCAAAGATCTAAATTTGGTCAAGTTGACCAAAAATTTTTACATTCTTTTGTGAAGTTCACAAATCACCAAACTGGAATCATCCTTTAATTATTCTTAATATGAAATTTTTAGATGGTGTGATTGATCCTTTTATAAAAATCCAGGGTCATTCTAATGGGAACCAAGAGAGAACCCATAGGAATCCTCTTAGACATTTTAAAAGAGTGGTTTTCATTGAGAATATGATATGAATAATGTATATGGTAGACAATGATTTAAAATCTACAAAAAATCAAAAATTCATTCCTTTAAAAAAATCTTCTTTCTCCGCACATTACGAAATAACTTTAACCCCAACCTACTACTTCGTTTTGCATATTATATTCACTTTTCTTATGTCTTTTAATATAAATGTGATTGTATGCATAATATCCAATATGTATGTGTGAATTGTATCCCTTAAATATAAATAAAAACTTACACATTCATTGACAATTCTTATAAACGAGTTTTGTGCTCCTTTCAGACATTTGTTTGGTGTAAATAAATGAATGAAAAGGAAAAAAATTAAGAAAGAATAAAAAAGGAAATAACACATGAAAATCCTTTAAGTTCACACAAAACTCTCTCTCTCTCTCATAACTACAACAAATATTAAAAAATATACGTACACACATATATTTGTGTATTCCAAGCCCATTTAAAATAAACAAAAATCCTGGAGAAGCACACAAATTTTGGAATCAGAAAAAAGGAATGTAAAATAAAGTCTTTTTGTCTCAACCAGTGCATTTAATATGTGTAACATTTTGTAATTCCTAACGCGTTTTTTGATTCCACGAAATCGTTGTTATTGTTGCCAGAATTGCTTGTTGGTGAGTGTTTTTTTTTTCTTTTCTGGCGAATATCCTGAAGGAAGACAAAATGATATTGTTTTTGAGGGAAATATCCTTAGAATCATCATACATGTAGACTACACTCCCTTTTGGTGTTTTTATTTAGCAGTTCTTTTTCATTTCCCTCCGGAGTGAATATTATTACTATTTTTTGGATCGGTAGTCTCAAATATTCATACTTTTCTATTTTTGTTTTTTTTTCTGTTATCATAGAACTAAAACCAACACAACTACACTTGAATTAAAAAAAATCTAAAGATCTACATACACGTGTATATTTGTCAAATTGTTGTTATTTTTTCATATTCATTGTACTCACACACAAGAATATTTTATATGTGGTACATGTATTATGCGTATGTATGTGTTTTGTTATTTTTTATTATTGGATTTTTTATGTTTTGTGGCTGTAAATGTATGTGTAAAATAGTAACGACATTGACATAAAAATTTCTATTTTTTTCTCTTCTAAATACATACGCATTGGTATTTTGTATATTTCGTGTACATTTTTTTGCTTTGTATGTATTGGTTTTCTGTGTAATGAAAAGTTAGGATGATAAGTTATTAAAAATTGCTGATAAATTGAAGAGACGTTTAAATAAACTCTATAATTTGTAGGTAGTAATGGAACCTAAAAAGACTCCAGTTTGCTGTGGATACTATCACTATCAGGATTAACGTAGGAAAATAGTAAAAAGCTTTATCGCCATCGAGTCTATCTTAAACAGTCATTGAAGTCTATCTTAGGTAGGCAGTCGTCTTCAAGAGACAAGGTTATCTTCTAGAACAAGCCACTATCAAAATTACTATTCGGTAGCTTACTAAAGTGAACAGTGATGTCTCTTTTATGTAGACTGTTATTCAGTCACTAAAAAAGAACTGTTGCTGTAATTAACACACACGTTTATTGCTATAAAATTGAATACAATGGACAAGTTCAGGTGCCTCTTATTCCATTAATTTCCTTTAGTATCCTTCACACAAAAAAACCGGGTTACCTAAACCATCAGATTTGATTTTTAAATTGAGTTGTGTGAGTATCTTGCATTTTGGCGGGAGCAACCATGAACCAAATTTGCAAAATTAGTTGCGATATCCTAGTTAGCAATAATTCGGCCGTAACCTATACGATTTTTTGGCAACGAGACCAGCTGACTTTTTGTGGATAAGAAATGGAGTTCTAAATTTTTCTGATTAAAAGTCCGTATTTTTTTTCTAAATAAAAACTTTATTAAATCTCAAGTTTTTAGTAAACAGACCACAGAACAGTTGCCTGTATTCACAATATTCCTCATATAAACCGACAAGCAAGTAAAGCTCTGTCTGTATGCCTTTTAGAAGCCCGAACTAGTTAAAAGGAGTGATAATTGGATTTTTATCTATTGTCTGATCTGCAAATGTAATAAGATCTAGATAACTTTGAAGTGATCGATAACGTTTAGTACAATTTTCTATCTGCAATGTCGACAGAAATTGAAAGTGCTATAACCGGTTTATTATTCCAATTCAGTGCAGTACACTGATATTTTTGTGTCACCAGTTTCAAAAATGACTCTTAAATATTTCTGAAAAAGAAAAATTCAATAATAAGTCGTTACATTATTTAAAATATCGTTAGCCCGTTTCCATATGGATTCCGCTTCAAAGACACTATTTCGGAAAAAATTGAGATCATTCCTATAATATTTGACCGAGCATTATCATGCTGAAAGATTTTGACCCTTTCAAATTGTTAAAATTCCTAATTTTCAAACTTATCCCGAGAATATAAAAAATCCTAATTTTACATGCATAAATATCGAAAATCCCAAATAAAATCCCCTAAACATATTTAAATATTAACTTTTTCTACTGAATTGATCATCCATCATCATAATAAGGGCCTACCGGCGAGGAATAGTTTAAGGGTGTTCACTTAATTATATTATAAGAATAATTTAAAGACAAAATAAAATTATATATCAAAACAAAAAATGTTTTTATTAATGAATAAATGTTGTCAGATTTTTGTAATAAATTCAAATTTTTATCGAATTATACATTCGATAATCTATAAATGGACATCATTATTCTCATCACTAATTTTCCTAATACTTGGGATTATTAAACATGATAACCTTTGTGGCAATGGGAACAACTACTTTTAGGCACAAAATCTTCACTGTCTTCTTTGGATACATTTGGTGGTGATAAAGTGGTTGAACGTGTTAGGTAATATCATCTGTTATTATCCAAAAGGAAATTTGATTGTGTTTTCAGGGTCTGTGGACACATAAAAATAAAAAGCTATAGGATCCTTTACTGCACATAGTTTCAAGTAACTTATTTGTCTGCCCACTTACATGTTATATTTCGAAAAATTTTCCCTTTTTAAAAAATTTTCCACACATTCGTGTTCTTTTTTTTTTTTTTTCTTTAAAAATTTCAGCTTTTTCCTCAGTTTGTTCTCTTTTAGGTTTTCAAAATTCATTTATTTAAAATTCCTTATTTCTATACTTTTTTTATTCCTCTCACTGTTTCGTCTTAAAACATAATAAAATCATGTGAGTGCGTGCGTGTTGGTTTTTTTGTTATTCCAGAAACAAAACAAAAATGCATAAAACGAAGAAAATACACAAAATATGGGATTTAGGGAGAAAAAAACTTTATTTATTTTAATGGACATGTGTGGCGAATATTTTATAAAGTTAAAAATATTAACCGTAAAATTATTTTTTGTGTTTGGTTGCATGAATTGCAGGAGTGTTGCGAGTTAAAAGAAATGACTAACAATAATAAATGACAACAGCCACGCCCATTAACAAAACTTAGTTTAATTTATAGTAAAAAAAAAGTAATTGCATGACGAATTATTTATTTCAAAGACGGAAGAAATAACGTGTTAGAATTAAATGTAATTTTTGTAGATTATTTATTGGAGTAAGTGAAGTTAATGTGCGTTGGGACTGAAGGGGATTTAGTAATACAGATGTTGTAAAAGAAATTTTATATGCCAAAGTTGTGTAATAAATAATACAGTTAATACAGTTTTTTGAAGTAGTGTATTTTAACAACTATTAAGTCACGTGAAAGTGTCACCATTGGAATTTCTAAGAAATGTAAATTACTGTTGTTATTATCATTCGAATGATCTTGGGTGAAATTTTAGGCATTTCCACATTAAATAGTAGAAATCCTTGAATTTCCCTAAATTGTAGATACAACAACTGAAACTTCAAACACATAGCATCATTCGTTTCAATTGTATAAAAGTTTAAGTATAAATTTTAAATCACTCGCAGCAGAAAAAAACTGAAATTTAAAGTTTTTCATAAAATTCTAACACCAAATGAGATTTCACTTAATTTCTCTTTAAAATGTTTAACCTTGAAATTTTAACAATTTTATAGATACCACTTTCTTGTCTGATCAAAACGGATATTAATTCAGCAATTAATATCCGTTTTGATCAGGCCTTCCTTTTCCTCTAAACGTAGAGATCCTATATTAAGTACAGTAAAACTTTTTCCTGAAAAAGTTATTTAGAGACCAAATTTAAATACTCTCACTCCAATAGTTTTTTAAATATTCTATAATAAATGGGTTACATTTGCCCCTGATCCTACGGAAATTTTTATAGTCTATGTTACTTTCAAATATATCCAGATCATTTAAAGAAAATTTTATACCTTATGATTGACCCACAATGAAAACTTCGACTGTAAACTCGGTTTTATCGTACAAATCGACTTCGTAGCAGAATATCTATTACTGTAAAGTCATGCTTTGTATTTGGTGGGATCAAAATGAACTGTCAAAATTGGATCAGACGATACATTTAGCTAAAGCAATTGATACGTCTGAAGAGAACAATCAACCAAACACAACCAGAATGTTCTATTAGTCAATCTGCTTCCATAACATTTCAAAAAAACCGGTCACAAACTATTCAAAAAACGGAGTTAGGAAAAATGTTCCTTACACACCTTATTGCCCAGATCATGCTTCAGAATGGGACATTTAAAATTGTGTTCATTAATTTTCTACTTTGAAACCGCAGAAATTATTTCCTTGAAAATACTGGTGAAATGTAAAAAGCAGCCATTGGAAATATTTGGAATAATGTATCAATTCATAACACCGTAAGTGTAACAGTCGACTTATAATCTGTTTTTCTGACTATTGATGGATATGGAGGCATTTCTATTAAATTTAGCACTAACTCTACTATTCCAAATACACATTCCAAAATCTAAGATGATCGATCCACAAGTAAACATACAGACCCACTTCCGGTCAAAAATCTCAGGTAGCAGTCGTGTAAATATCATCTTTTAATGTGGATTTAAACTCATTAAACTCATATGGAGGTTCATACAACCAGAAAACCTACTAGTACGCACTTTTTTCTGGTCACTCATTTAAAATCAGATTATCAATTTATTCATTTGTTTTTGCATTCTCTGGTAATAAGAGCTACTTACCTTATTCATTACTTTTAGAATTTTAGGCTTCAATGAAAGACGACAGAGGACATTGATTTTTTTAAGTATGGGAGATCTTATTAAAGTTTACACTGTGCACCGTATGATTGGGCTAATTTTTATTCTAGATGAATCGCGAATTAATGTTCAGCACCATATTTGAGTCTTTTTGTTTGCTCAAAATAATACATAAATACATTTGAGTATACAGCAAAATAAAAGAACGACATAATTAGAACCAGTGATTTACCAATCACAAGTGATTAAATCATAGTCATGAAAATATCGCTTATCTCTAGTACATACACATGTCACTTCCAATTTATTTAATATCCTGTCCTCCTAACTAACTTCCTCACCTAACAAGTCCACTCTCATAATCACAAATAAGTTATTTACACAAATAAACACCTTTCCCGCTTTCCCATCCCTCTTGTTAACCTTAAAAAAGGAACCTAGATTTTTGCATATAAATTAAACACGGAAGTGCCTCTATAAATATTAAAGAGTAATAGATCCTTTTTTACGTTTATGACCTAAAGAAAATAAAAATTTTGTTAAATAAATGAAAAAGTATCCTTTATAAAATTAACTCAAACCATAAACATATATTGTTTTTGCAATCAAGGTAACCACGGTCGGTTTCAAAGTTATTGTACTTTTTATAACTTTGAAAAAAAGGACATTTTTACCTTTTCTTTGGTTGGAATATTTGTTTTGTTGTGTTTTTTTACAATTTTCGCATTTTTATTTTCTACACGAAATGTTTTTTTAAGGGGAGAGAGAGAGCAGAAGAGAAAGTAAGAAAAAAGTGTTGACAGTTTTGACCATTGACAATTTTAGGCACGTAAGCAAATTGTTTGCACTTCAAAGCATTTTTTGTACTCTTACTATTGCTGCTGGTTCTCCAGTTGCTTTGGAGTTTTTTATTTTTTTGCCTGAACAAGTTTTTTTCGAGAACATAAAAATTCATGCCACTTTTGCTATATATGCCACATATTGTGGCTTATTTTGTAATATACTCAGTCCAATTCAAGTGTGAATATAAGACACGTGTATGCAAGTGTGTGTTGGGTGTGTTGTTGAATGTGCGTGTGTGTATGTGTTTGCTAGTAGGTAAACAACAGTGTTGACAACTTAAGTGGTTTTATATTAAGGTATTCTTTGTCATTTCTCTTACATTTATTTTATTTTATTCTACCCTGTTTGGAATATAATTTTTTCACATTTTGTTGGTCAAGCGTAACCCATAATTGTTAATACTCTAGAGGATTTATATTGTTGGCCAAAATTAAAAGAAAAACTAGGAAGATGAAGAAGAGAAATGAAGCGAATTACACTAACAAAATTATGTAATGAGCAAAGTTTTGCCTTTTTTTATTTAGTTTTTCTTTTTATTTTGACTTTCTATTTCATTGCTAATATTTATTTATATTCCAAAAGGAATCGGTTTAGTTTTTTTTCTGGTTCCTCCTTAAAATGGACATGGTGTGTATAAACAACAATTTGAAACAAATTATTAAGTGTTTGTCCAACACTTGTTTGAAGAACTTCCTAGAGAGTTTATGTAGATAATTTGTTAAAAGGATATTAGTTAACTATTCTTTAACAATTTAGCTAAATAATAATTTGTAAATGGGGAGAAAAACTTTATTTCATGAATGAAAATTAGAATTTATGAAACTTTATAAAATAGTATCAATTAAAGTGATATTAATACGATGGAAATTTCAGAATCACTAGATTTGTGTCTTTTAAACCAAATCAAAATTGTATCCTTTTATTGCCATCAGTTCGTTTCTTGGAGATATCTTAGTGACATTGCATATGGCGAGAGCTATCTGTTAAGGGACGTATTCTGTGATCTTACCAAATTTGGTTGGAAATGTCCTAATAAAACAGATCATGGTTATAGCTGATCCTTTTGTTTGATTACTGATTCCCAGCTGCTCAGAAACCACTAAACTTATAGTTTTAGTTTTCTATTTGTTTGAAATTAAAAAAAAAATAAAATATTTCTATAATTTTTTATCATTAATGATGAAATTTTGAAACTTCAATTAACGCTTTTATAGCGTTTTCTGTCTCTTTGCCCGAACAGGTAGTTCACCTCCGTTTAAAATCTATTACACTTTTAGATGCCTTTTTGTGCTCGTTAATTCTCTTTTAACCGGAGTAATAAATCTCTCCACAGAACTTAGATCCGGACAGTTTGGAGGATATGACTGACTAATGATGAAATTTTGAAATTACAATTAACGCTTTTATAGCATTTTCTGTCTATTTGCCTGAACAAGTGGCCACCTCCTTTTAAAACCTTTTACACTTTTAGATACCTTTTTTGTGCTCGTAATTCTTTTTCAACCAGAGCAATACATCTCTCCACTGAGCAATACATCTCTCCACTTATTATTTTTGTACCACTCAAGGGCTTGTTTGTAAACATTGCTTGATATACATTAAACTATTGACCAGGAAGTTGCGAAAAATCAGCCATATCCTACGTTTCGTCCTCCATTATACAATAAGGATACATATTTAAAAAACTTGACTTTAATTACTGTGATCCGTTTTTGGCCACTTAATTTTAACATCGTTCCTATCAGGAACTTTTTGAGCCTTGTAAATCTCTGCGGACCATTAACCTAACCGGGTTGTGTTGGAAGCTGTTTTGAAAATGTTTTCCATTTTTTGGCTTTAGAAACATAATTTTTTCATTACTTCATTTCATATTCCTGAACCAGCTTTTCTCACAATCTCCTGGTAATGTTTAATGACATTGGAAACAGTTTGGCAGTCAGACCGTGAATGATTCCCTAATTTTTTGTGGCACCATGTTGGGTTTTGTTTAGTACGCACTTTTTTCTAGTCACACATTTTAATCAGACTAAAAATACACTCATTAGTGTGACATAAAATATAATAACTATAATAACTAATGTTTTGCAAAGGCAACTTGATCAAAAGATAATCAAATAATATCTGGAATTAAAGTTTTAATTAAAAACGTGTGTTCAGAATATATGATCTCACATCTTAATGCCGACATGAAGATATAATTAAAAACTAAAAAAAACATTTCAATAACTTTTTAATTAAATTAAATCTTTTTAGTCTATTAATTGGTATTACAAATTAAGATCGCTTTAAATTGACAGTACCAGAGGTGTCCAAATTCTCTATTTAAATTTATTATTAAAAAATAATTGCATTAGGGTTTAATAAGGTATAATTCGTACATTCGTAAAGCTGTCCGCATTCGGTCCACTGTCCGTATACATTCCAGGAAGAACTCTTGATTGTCGTCCCCGTAATATGCCTTTTTAAACGCTTAAAGAATAGATTCTCATTATTTTGCAGCTAATTCGAGATATTTTTTAGGCTGAGACTTCTGAGCGGCTGAGAAATTAAAGCATGAAGGACTTCTTCAAATGTTATGATAACTAGAAGTTAATTTTCATGGGAGAACATTTTTTAATGGGAAGACAATTAATGGCATTTTTGTCTAAAGATTAACACATTTTTTCTTTATTTCAGCAAAAATTTTGGTAAAAATGTTTCTACCATAATTTAATTGCAACACCAAGACTTAACTATGGGCATCTTCATATTCAGCATTCCGGATATAAATTTCAAACTCTATTTCTTATCTGACTTCCACGATAAAAAATTAACTTTTTTGTTTAAATTAAATTAATGACTTTAAATAAAAATACATTTTTCCCCTCCAACATTTTCCTCAGTTTAACTTTATTCAATACGATTTTAAGTTTCATTATAGAATCAAGTGTTTCTGTGTGAGTGTGTATGTGTTTGCATATCGGGTTTATCAAAAATCGATTTTAAATTTTCTATTTAACAGCAAAGAATATTTATATCAATGTGTTTACGTACGAATGTATGTGTGCGTGTGTGGAGGAGTAAGACAGAGAAAACATATTTGTAAGTGTTAGTGTGAATCTATATTGAATTTTATGATCAAAGTTTTCAATTCAATTTCAATTTAATAATATTTTATAGTCATTCATATAATGGTATTTGTTGTTATTGTTATTGTTATTGTTGTTGTTGTTGCTTGCGATGGACAATTGCGTTTTCTCTCTCAATATTTTGTAAGCTCTGCTAAAAGTCCTTGATTGTTGGCTGACTGTCTGTTTTGACTCAAAGACTGAATGGTTGATTGTTCAATCAACGCGACCATAACAGGAATAATATTTTTTGTTGTTTGTTTTGTTTTTATTTTTGTTGCTTAAACTAACATTTAAATGCACACAATCAGCAACATACACACAAACTAAATACGTATTTATTCGAATGAAATGCTAAACAATAAATGACTCCTTTTTTATTTCACTCAACGTCGGTTTTTTTTTCGCATTCTTATCCCACGGCTTCATCAGCAACATCATCAACTATGTTGACTATGGTAATGACCAGTTGTGGACGAGGTTAGGAGGGAAATTCCTTGAAATCAAAGCAGAGCATGAAATTGTGGACAACAAGGAATGAGATTGAAATTTTGGAGAGAGCTCCCAATATATTCGGTAGAAAAACAGTCCAGTCTAGCTCAGTGCTGGGACTATTTGGTACAAAAAAGTATACGCAGGTGTATAAAAATAGAAGGCTCAAAAAAGTCCTGACAGAAACACAGCTAACAATTTAGAGGCCAAAAACAGGGCACGACATTTGAAGTAAAGTTTTCTAAAAAAAATTCTTGCCGAAAAGTACCGAAATTTATATCGAGGAATGCTTACGAAAAAGTCTGCTTCCTTTTCAAAGACTTCATAATGTTTCCACTGACTTGACATCCTGTCAATATGGTACACAAGCCATTAAGTGGTTCAAGAACAATAATGTTATAGTCATACCAAGAGAGGCAAAACCACCCAACTCTCCAGAGCTCAGGACAGGGTTGTAAGAAAATTGTTAAAAGAGAATTGAAGAGCACGAAAAAGTGCCCAAAATTGGGAAAGATTTTAAACAGAGATGGACTACCTCTTTGAGGAAAGTGATTTAAACCAATAAAAAATTAAAACTGTATAGTTTAGTGGTTTCGGTTTAATTAAAATATATGTATGTTAAGAATTTTTTCGATCTCATTATTTTTGTAGTCATTTAATGACAATGATGATGGTTTTTGGATAATGTATTGAACTAAATGTCTCTAATGGAAACACTACCCCAGAAACAAACAAAAGCATGAAATTCTTTATTTTTGATTAAATATTATTTCAATCGTATGACTTAAAGTTATTAAGGGAACTGATAAGATTCCTTAAAAGATCGAAAGTTGATGTTGAAGTAAAGCAAATCGAATCGATTTTATAACAACAGGACTTTATTGTTGTTTTAACAGGTGGGTTGCTCCAAGTTATTCTTTCCTAAAAAAGCTACCGTTTGATAAAACTGTCGCTGATTTGACAATTTTTGGCCGTGCATAGGTCGGGTCGTGGATACGATAACAAAGGAATCGTTTATATTATTAACATATTATTTCATTGAGATTCCTTGAAAGGTGACTGTTTTAATTAATGTTTAACATTTAATTTATTGTAAAAGATGCAATCGCCATTCATGACCTGCAACAAAGATACTTTTAATACAAACCTCGTGTTTTGTCCATGTATTTTATACAGATGAAAGAGCATTTTATTTTAAAAATATATAGTTTACCAGAAGAACACTTCTTCTATTTGCCAACAACAACAACAACCAAACAACCATAATTTAAAAATTCTGTTTTCCATTATTTTTTATGTCTTTTAAACACCAATCAGCCTTTTACCTATTGTACACTAACACCCCCTCCTCATGCCATAGATTTCTGGCTCTAACACCCTCCTCTACCTCATGTAGTGAATAATGATAATTTATATTTGTCATTCCGTTTTGAACACCAAAATCAATTAAATTATCAATTTCTGAAAGTGATAACTTTTTTTAAAGATTGACCCAATCATAATATACGATAGATGAGTCGGCGTTTCCAGAACTATTGAATCACCGTTACGGAATGACGCGACTATCAATATGCCAAAGATCGACAACTCAGTAACAGCCATGTCAACCAGAATTTGATTCCAGGAAATTAACTCCAACAACAGTGAAATTTTTACAAAAACAACAGCAAAAATTGAGTCGTCTGCCTGTAGCCTTCGTCATGCCCAAAAATTCGATATTTTACAATCACTAATAAATGACTTTTTAATGCTGATTAGAATTTCCATGTTTACAAGGTTCAAATTAAGTCTTAAGTCAAGGTTTTCTTCTTTAAATTCTGAATATATTTTTATAAGTATTGGAAAGTGAGGCTCTAAAGTCGGCCACCTCATCGTTTCACAAAATTCGCCATAAATTTGATTATGAATTTAATTTTAAAAAGTCAATATACCCCAGTCGTCCAACTTAGAAGAACCAACGACTTCGCCCCTAACCATATAGGCGTTTGAAGTACTTAAGGTCATCTCTCCTTTAACCATGCGAATTTTCATAAAGATATTTCTAATGGTTCATAAATTATAGAATTATTTACAAAAATTATTTTTTCACTTACAGTTTGTGAGATATTGAAATCGAAAAAATTAACCTTCTTTTCTAGATTTTTGATGTAACATTAAAATACGCGAATCCGTTAAAAATGTATGTTGATCTCAAGTTGAAATTTTAGAAAAAAATAAAATATTTTTTGAAAGAAAAAATAGAAAACATTTTCATAGGAGCTCCCAACATATCTAGTAGGAAAGCAGCCCTGTTTGCTTAGTGTTCACAGACTATTTTGTACGAAATTTTGAAGTTAATGCAATTTAAGAAACATAAAAAGCTCAAAAAGTTCCTGGCAGGAACACTGCTAAAAATTTAGAGGACAACGATTAAGCCCAGAAATTGATGTTAAGTTTTCTAAAACATTCTTGCTGCATAATGGATGACGAAACGTATGTTCTGGCAGATTTTGTCTTCCTGGTCGAAGATTTTATTTTTGGAACATTGTGAATCTTGAAGCTTTTTAAGTTTTAAGTGGATGTCAAACACTTGTTTAATAAGTTTATATTTTGGCGGAAAATCGAACCTAAACTAAGCTTTTTTATTCATTCCAAACTTTCTATGAGAGAGTCACCAAATATTCGATGCAACGGATCATAATCTATACCCAGCTCCTTTTTTTAAATTTGATTTGGTATTTGTTTTAAACTAGAGCAACATTACACTTGGCAATCAACAATTTATTTATGTGTCCTTTTCGCCTCACTCTCTCTCTCTCTCTGTATCCCCCTTTCCCCACCTTATTTTTTATTATTATTTAACATTCATTGTCGTTCGTTCATATTTATATTTATTTACTTTTGGCTCAAATAATGATGGTCAGATGGGAGAAGTTTGCTGTTGCGTCTTTAAATAGCAAAATGTTTTACGACCTGACCACCATGTTCCACTTTCTGTTTTCTTTATTTTTCACGTTCCAGAAATGTGTTTGACTTTTTAATAGCTGAGTTGTGGAGACATCAATATTTTAACTGATGTTTTGTGTGAAAATTTATAGAAAAAAAGGAAATAAAAATATAACATTTTTTTATTTCCGATAGTTAAGTGTTAAAGATAAGAAAATATTAATGTTCTTTAACACCTGTATATTTCTTTTTGGTAGAAAATGTTTTTCTTTTAATATTTATTAGCCCAAATGTGGGGACTATAAAGTAAGGAAAAATGTCATTAAAATTTAAGATAACAGTTTGGAGCCGAAGAAAAAAATTGAAATAAGGAAGTTATATAGTTTATAACTGTATGAAATTTAAATATTAACTTAAAAATTTCAAGAAAACTTATCAAAACAATTATTGGACAACGTACACTGCGAAAGAGAGCGATATTTTCACGACTGTGTTTTAATCACTGTGATTAGTAAATGACTGGTAACTACAGTGACTTCAATTGTGGAATATCAGTTACTAATAATGTAATTTTTTCTTATTTGATTTTATTTTGAGTCAGCAAAATTGTGCGATGATGGTAGCTGATCATTCTAAACACTTATTATTTTTATAAATACTGAAAATGAAATAAATTCGCTATTCATCTAGAACGAAAGTTATCCATTTCACACGGTGTACATTATGAACTCCAATAGAGACCACAATTAGCAAAGAAAACAATGTCCCCAATCGTCTGTTCAACCCATTTTTTAATATATCATTTTTATGTTTTCATTTAAAAGACTGCGTTTACTTTCACTATTTAAAAGAACAATCACAAAATCACTTTCACTGGGAATGACGTTATTTAAAAATCACTGTATCGCTCATCTCTAATACACTGAACCAAATGTTATAGATAATATTAACGAAAATTTTTCGTGTTAAATAAACAGATTTTTATTCTATTTAACATAATTTTTTCATCAAACTAAAGAATTTTCTTCAAATATAGAAAAAAATAATAATAATCAAAAACAAATTTTAGTAAAAAAATTAATTTGAATAAGATTTCGTTAACAAATTAACGAAAAATATAATATATCAACAGATATTTAGTAAAAACGGCAGTAACGCATAATTTATTCAATTCTACCTCCAAATGAAGGTAATTTGAATAGAATTTTCGTTAATTTAACTTTTTTTTTCGTCAAATAATTTTTTATACTTTTTTTGTCATATTAAATGAAATTTGACAAAATAAAATGGAGGATCAGTTGATCAAGTAACTTTTCATTAGAAATACAAACCGATCGGCTTACCACTGTCCTTTGACATTTCACTATTTTTAGTTGTCTATTACGTTTTCTACATTATTTTGTTATTATCTAAAACTTTCTTTTACACGGTGCGCTTTGTTGCACAAAAATTCTCCTCGATCATAGCTCTCGAAAAGAAATTTCAGAAATCACAAATCGACGTGTATTAAAAACTGTAACTGGAACCGAATTATCGCTGTAGTAGTTCTTTATATATTCGAATTTTAATTTATTAATTAATTTAGCCTCCATACAGGCTACGCCTCCCCTGATCCTATCCATCTTACTTCTGTTCCTTGATGAAGTTATTGAGATTTGAAAATTCTTGCTGATACAGTTCTTTAGGTATTCTATAATCAATATATGGAGTACTTCTTCCCTTGATCCTTAATATATTTGGTATTAATATATTACAGCAATTTAACGTAATTCTTTCCTCAGTTTAACTAAAATTTCATAAATTTAACTTAAGTTTGGTAATTAAATTGAATGATATACATCAATATAAATAATTTATTTTTGTTAATTTGAATAATGCAAATTGAATAACTATAATAATTCAATTCATTTATAATTCAAATAATCACATTGACAAGTTTTTGTCAATTTAAAGAATTTACGAAAAATAATGAAAATTTTCGTTATGATGAATAAAGGTTTTTTTGACTGATTTTCTTCAATTCTACTTCCTTTTTTGTTATATTTACTAACTTTTTTGGTTCAGTGTAGATTATTACACAGTATGTCGAAATAGATTTTTTTGAAATAATTCAGTCATTTTTAAACGATCTAAATAACTCTTAAAGTATTAGATATAATCTACTACTCTTGTAAGCATATTTTTGTAGAAAATTATAGAAACTCGTTAGTTAGTTTATTAGGTGGCTCCAAAAAGTATGCAAGTGAGCCCATTTGGTCCTTAAAGTTCCATTGTGTTAACCCGAGAACAGAGAATGAATGAGAAATGAACGAGAACAGCAGAAAAACTTATAATAGATAAAAGTGGGATGAAAGTGAAATGACATAAAGAATGAGTACGAGAAAGGAGTAAATTAGCATATCCATCATATTCGGGATCAAAACCCGGTGCAGTTTGTGTGATGCTGACTACTAGACTGATAATGTTAAATGGACACCGTTAGGAACTAACCAGAGTTCCAGCAAAAATATATGATTGTTGATCCTTCCTTAAGCAACGGTAATGAAGGTCTCGAAAGATGGGATAGTAACGGAAAATAGTAATTGTGCCCTCCTCTTCCCCTTTTCCACAACTGCGGCAAAAGTAGTAGAATGAAGGATTCCGAGATCGTCAGCACTATATCCCAGAGATGGACTCTTGGCATATACAGTAAGTTGAATGTACGAGTACACATTTCACTTTCCCATTTTCGTTGAGCCAACTCGGAAAGCTTGATTTCACGTCTCTCGTCTCTTACATAACTCTAACTTTAAGTCGCTGACTTTAAATGTAACTTCAGTGCTGTCTCAGCAGTACTGCCTATTGTGTAGGTAATTGAGTATCTATTAACATTATAATATGAATATGATTGATAGATATTCAGCAACCAGGGAATAACTTGGTCTCAATAATATTGGTAATATCCGGGAATGGTGACATTATGTTGCGGTGATTTAAATTGTCTGAAGGCATCAATTACCCATTCAAACTCCTCCATGATTACATTCATCTTTCGTCAATCTTGGGTTACATTACATTAATTTTCAGTTGCGTATATGTCCCGATTAAGCTTCATATATATTTTTTAATTTAATATAATTTAAATTTAATATCATTTCCACCTTGATATTTTCTTATATTTTTTTCTTTCTCTCCTAAAAATTACACTCTTAACCATTTTATGAATAAAATATATATTTCTCACTTTCTTTCATAAGATTTTATTTAAATCTCTAAAAACATATTGTTTAAGTGCAGCATCAAATTTTCCTTCAAAAAAATGGTCTTAGTCCAAACCATAAACCCTTTTTATAAACTGCTTTAGGGAATTGTTCTCTCCAAGCTAACAGCATTTCAGTTGGCCATAGGGAATACTGTTCTCGAATAGGTAACAAATGTTGTCAGCATAATACACAAATGTATTTTTATATGTATAGATTTAGCAGTAGTAGTAGTGGTAGTAAGAAAGTAAGTGCCAGTAAAGTATGAAGGCAACACATTCACATGACACGTTTTATTGTCATCATTTCGTTTGGTCTGCATAAAATCTAGTCTTTATGAAAAATGTTATTTGTTGTGCAGCAGGCAGCAGCAGCAACAACAGCAGGAGCAGCAGCTTAATAGGAAACTAAAAACGTTATATGAATGAAATATGTTGCAATAATAAAATGTTAAAAATACGATGTTGGGAAAAAAAGATAGTGAGAGAAAGAGAAAGGCTAAACAAGAATAAAAAGGGAAATGAAGAAAGTAAGTGTATGCATAAATATTTAAAAATTGTATTATATTCGTGTTATAGTGCGGAAAATAATTATAAGGTCTTAGAAATAGGAAAAGTATTTCATAACAGTTAATTCTTTTTTCAAATTTCGAATTTAATTTATGGATTTAATTTATTTATTTATTATTTATTATTATTAAATTTAATTAATGGATGCCACGACGAATCGATGTTGAGAACTGCTTGAAGAGGATGCTGAGCTGCATCCTTGATAAAATATATTATAATCAAGATTAATAAGCTCACGATATGTTGATTTGTATAGCTATTAGAATTGAACAATATTTATGTGCTGCTCAATTGTGGGGATTTTTACCAGCGATTACTGATTCGTTTGAAGAAATCAAACAACAAAATATTCATTCGGATACGAGGCCTTTAGCTTTCATTAAGAACAAGACCGGGCAGAATGATTTGGAAAATGTTGTATGAGAATGTTTAGTTCGCTTGCCTTAAAGTCCAAAGCTTTTCCCTTCCGACTGCCACTTGTTTCGATCGATACTGAGCACTCGTATTAAATTGCAATTTACATCATGTGGAAATACCTAAAATCGCACTAATTTCATTAGAGGGAAAACCACGTGATACCCCAAAGTAAGCGGAAAGCATTAGGTAACTATGGTCTTTATTTTGAATTAAGTGCCAGCTTATCTTAATCAATTAAGTTAAATATAAATATGTTCAGCAAAGCCCAGCTTTGGCAGAGTTTCCAATGTTTTTAAACGCTACCGGGAAGAACTTGTCCATTGACAGAAAATCTAGATCAGGTAGAATGAATGTTCCATATGTTTCTAAAGCAAAAAATTTCTATAGAGCTTCCAACGCATCCAGCAGGTTTAAAAATATAAAAAGCTAAAAAAAGTTCCAGACGCTGCTTAAAATTAAGATGACAAAAACAGAGAAGGGAATTGAAGTCAAACATTCTTAATAAAAATAAAATCTTTTGCGGTAGTTTTTAGCAACTTCCTGGCCATTAATTTATGTTGCTGATGCTCGAGCGAATGCTAAAGCAACGTTTAGGACCTAAAAGCAAAAGGAAAAGTTTTTGATGTTTCAAGCAATACCGAAATTTACATTATTCTTGGCCTGACTTAGCTTGCTGTCACTATGGTAAACAAGCCCTTAAGTGGTACAAGAATAATATTGTGATATTTGTGTCAATAGAGGAAAATCCTCTAAACATACCCGATGCCAAGGTCACTGGAGAGATATTGTTAAATGTGAACTGTGAAGTGTGTGGTATATTTTAAACGAATATTCGAACAAAATGACAGAAACATTACAAACACGTTAATTGAAGGGTTTCCGAAAAAGTTTTTTTGCACCTTTTTTGGTACCTTTTTCTGACCAAATTTGTTTCCTTCAAAGAATCTTAAATTTATATTGCGATTTCACAATAAAGTACTTAAATCATGTTGTCAATAAATATAAAATAAAACTATGAGAAAGTACCAAAAGTTTCCCCTTCTGAACAATCAAATTTCATAAAGGGTACCAAATTAATTTTTTATCTTTTGTAAATTTTACTGATTAAGAAGATACAATTGGTACCAAAAAGATATAATTTTATCCCTTTTCTCCCTATATGGATGGAATTTGAATAAAGTACCAAATGCCTATCAGCTAAATTTTTAAGAGAAAAAATAAAAGTACTGATTTTCTTTAATACCTTCTTCTGTTTAAGAGTTATAGAGCAATTGAGGGCAGCTTTTGCATTAACAATTATATATGATTTAATAGTGTTCCTATATGTAGCTCCTTGACTGTGTTTACCGGAAATTACTTAAACTCAACATGAATTATATAAGTAACAGGCTAAAGGAAAAAATCAACGTAGCAAACAAGAAAAGTAAAATATCTACGTGTTTTTTTGTTCCACAAATCCTTCCAAAAAGGATGTGCATTAATGTAATAACATTTCAATAATAATGATGACAGGAAATGTTGTGCATATGCACAAGTATAATTCAAATTTCATAAAAATCATCTCAAAAGAAAGAGAGAGAGAGAGAGAGTAAAGGAAAAATATATTATGCTTAAGTACAGGAAATATAATTTTAATAAGAAGCAAAAACTATCACAAACACACACACACACCCATCCACAAGTAATTATATGCTGAGAGCCCAAAGAAAACTCTTGATATAATAAAATAAAAGATAAATTAAGAAGTAACAGAATTAAAAAACGTAAAAAATAAAATCCAACTAAAAACAATAAACTATAAATCATTTCAACAATACAAATAAAGTCTTTTGACATGAAAGCTTTCTGGAGAAAAAAATAACGTTGAAAATAGTCTATCACTCTAAAATAAAGATTAAATACAAGGTTTGAGTTATCACATGAAAAATTATCACAAAATAAACCTTAAACTCTTGACAAACATAAATCAAAATTATAGAATACAAAACAAATCACAACAGATTTATTTCGTCACCAACACATACACTCAAACTTACATTAATACATATATACATAAAGTTAATATTATATATATTTCTGATTTTATTTGGAGCTTTGCTACAAGTATTATGACCAATAATATTATTGTCGACAACAACAACATTATCATCGTCATTATCATTTTCTGAAGCAACAGCAGCAGGAGCAGACATTAATAAAATGATTCAAAATGTTAGAGTTTGTTAAAAAGAGGATTGAGAATTGACACATTGATGTTTATCCATTAGCTTTTTGTCATATTCTCATCACAGGCTCTTAACGCACGTGACACGCATCCACTTTCCCATACACACACACAGAGACACTCATTCAGTTATTTATACTCTATGGTCACTAAATTGAACCAAAAAACTAAAATAACTAATAACTTTTTCATGTATCCAAAGATCTTAATGTTAGTTGTTTTTTTGGGTACAGTAAAGGTCAAATCGGTAGCACCGCTAGCCGTTTATGGGCCATTTTTATTTACACTTAACCATTTTTCATCTATCAATTATATATTTAAACTTCAAATGTCTATAGAAAATCGTTATTTGAATACAAAAAACGCCTCAAAGTGTGTACAAAACACTTCGAAAGGAACTTCCTCATTGAATTTTTGGTTAAATGCTTTAACTAGCGGTAAAGCAGTCTCAAAAGGATTTTTTAATAACTTTTTTTCTTAAAGGAGCAATTAAAAGTTTCCATGATTTTGTATGTTAAGGATAATTTTTGAAAAACGTATAGTGATGGAAAAATCCATAAAAAATTTATGTGCGTTTATTGGAATATGCACCTGTGTATGCCACGCGCTATTTTTAAGATCACATCTGTATATCTATAAATATTATTTTTTCATTTTCTCTGATTGTGGTGATTTCCTGTTTTTCGTGGTTAAAACATTTTATTGTTTTCTGGCCAAATCTATATTTGTGTGTGTGTGTAAATATCACGTTCATTTATTTTCCCATCCACAAACATACACAAATAGTTTATTTTATACTCTTCAATCACAAACACACGCTTATTTACACTTACAAACACACTCATACATTCCCATACACACATCTATTCATATATTCATATCTAAATATGAATTTTTTTCCGAAAATTGTCATCTCCTCATGTTATATTAAATAACTGTAACTGTAACTATATCATCATTTATTTGATATTATATTTACGTGTGTGTTTGTATATGTTATTTATTGTATGTTGCCTTTTTGGTAGAAGTTTTTAAGGCGGTCATGTATGTTAGATTGTCATAGAGAGGAGTCAGTCGTCAGATTGACAATACAATTGTTAGAGATTTTCTATTTGTTTTACTTATCACTCAAAACAGCCGAATGCTAAAAACACACAATCATATACATGTATGTGTGTTGGTGTGTTTTGTGTATGTGAATATATTTTTCCTAGATTATTTGTTTATTTTTGTTGTTTATCTTATGACAAATACAAATATGAATTTTATGTTGTTGATTTTTTTGTAAATTAAATACACAAAAAGTAAACACAAACAACAACAACAAATATTACAGCGAGTCCCAGTCACAGGACAATTTCAAACATATGAAAATAAACAGAATGGGAATGACAAATAGAAATATGAATTATAAACTAAAACAGGGATAGAAAGGAGTAATTTTTAGAACAGGAATTTTTGCAATGACACAGAGACTATAATCTGTACCGTAATTTTAGACTATTATTTGGTTCATTATCACCATGGTCCAGACTGTACCAAATCTATTATATTGAATTGAACTAGAACAGAACTAGAACAGAACTAGAACAGAACTAGAACAGAACTAGAAATGAACTAGAACAGAACTAGAACTGAACAAGAACAGAACTTGAATTGAACTAGAACAGAACTAGAACTGAACAAGAACAGAACTAGAACTAGAACAGAACTAGAACTGAACAGGAACAGAACTTGAATTGAACCAGAACTAAACTAAAACTTGACTAGAACTGAACTAGAACTGAACTAGAACAGAACTAGAACTGAACTAGAACAGAACTTGAATTGAACCAGAACTAAACTAAAACTTGACTAGAACTGAACTAGAACTGAACTAGAACAGAACTAGAACTGGCCTAGAACTGAACTAGAACAGAACTAGAACTGAACAAGAACAGAACTTGAATTGAACCAGAACTAAACTAAAACTTGACTAGAACTGAACTAGAACAGAACTAGAACTGGCCTAGAACTGAACTAGAACAGAACTAGAACTGAACAGAACAGAACTAGAAGTGACCAGAACAGAACGTGTCTCCCGATTTTGTTCACATTGTCTAGCCGAGTAATGCGATAACTAAAAGATATTAAAAAAATATTAATATTTTCCAAGTTTAAATTAATCTGGTTTTTACTTTAGAAACTAAAAATTTTACTTCAAAAATATATAATTTTCATACTATTTGTAGTACAGCATAGTCCAGAATGAACTGCTATTTCTGGATTTAATGAATACTTTCAATACTCTTCACTTCTAATTTCCTTTCAAAGTCCAAACATTTTGTTATGCAAAAATGTTTTTTATTCACAAATATTTTGTAACAAATAATCAATGAAACTGTGAAAGTTTTTTTTTAGCCATAAAAAACCATTAATAAAATTCAGGACGAATTCATTGAAATATTTCATTTACAATTTTGAAAATGTGAAATAAACAAAAACAATTTTGTTTTTGTAAAATTATTTTAGCAAACAAATTGTCACACATACAGACATACAGTTATCGCCATAATATTTAATAAACTTTTCAACACAAATACAAAATGTCATATTTACAAAAAACTAACAAACACGCACACACTCACACACACTATCATAAACATATCACAAACATAATGTCAATAGAAATAATTTAAATAACAACAACAAAAATTGCAATGAATACAAATATTTTCTATCTCACTCTCTCTCTCTCTCTCTCTCTCTCTCTCTCTCTTTCTAATATTTTATATTTGTTTAACTTTAATATGATTGCGTATGTATTAGTAAATGGGTTTGTTTGTAGTTCTTGATTATTAATTTCAGTTTCTATTGTTTTCGTTGTCAAATTATAATTTCAATTTTAATTGAAACTTTAGACAAATTTAAGTTAATTTCAATAAATGGAGAAATAGAGAATAAAAAGTGTTGAATAAATATTCAATTTATAGAAGAAGAACTAAAAAGGGAATTTCTATTTTAAAATAGAAATTGATAAACTTAAGAGATTTTCTTGAAAATAAAAATTTTTTATTTGTAGCATAAGTAGTGAGATTTAAAAATTCTTTACATACATATCTCTATCTAAATAAAATATGATGTGTTTATGTATGTAAGACATGTAACAAAGGCTATAAAAAAAAATATAAAAAGGATCAGGGGAAGGTGAGCCTCCCACACAGAGCAAATTTTTAAAATTGAATGTAAAAGAACTCAGAGTTCTCAAATATACTCCCAACTACTTTCTCAGGGAAATTTTACTGACAACATATAGATAGGATAGGACTTGGGAGAGGGATCCCCCCAAACATCAATTAAAGTTTATCGAATATATAAAAAACTACTTCAACGAGAATTTTTAAATTTGGCCGCAATTACATTCTCCAAGAACTGTTTTACTTGAAAAATGTGGAGCGGATAGGATCAGGGTAACAGACACATTCCATACCAAGCAAATATGAATTAGTGAATATCAAAAGCAGTTAATTGTACCACTCAAGGGCTTGTTTATCATAGTGACAGTCCTCAATTAAGTGGACACAATTTGAAATCTTTTGAGTGAACGCAGCCTTTTTTGTAGACATTCCTTGATACAACTTTCGGTATTTATGGAGCCCTCCCCCTTGAAACATATTATTGAATTCTTCTGGTGCAATTGCATATTATTTGTCATATCAGGAACTTATTGGGAAATTATGACCGTTTTGAGTCCTTAACATTTCTTCATGAGCGACATAAAATTTTTGAACAGGTTGTTAGAAAAAATCTGCTAAATCATACATTTCATCATCTATTACGCAACAAGAATATTTTTTTTTCAAAACTTTAATTCAATTTATGTGTCCTGCTTTTTGGCCTCTGAATTTTTAGCAGTGTTCCCGTCAGGATCTTTTCTAACCTTATATGATCAAGACTGCATTAGCCATAACTTTTCGTAGCAAACTGAGCCAACTGAGCAGCTTTCCTGCTGGAGGTGTTGAAAGCTCTTCTGGAAATGCTTTCTATTTTTTTTTTTGGCTTTAGAAACCTCATATGGACTATTCCTTCTACCAGATAGAAGGAATATCAATGGGGTGTTTCTCCCAGACCTTTGGTTAACGTTTGAAAGGACCAAGTTTTGTTGTAATATTTCATATCATGTCATGTTTTGTAAAGGCAACTTGATAATAAAGGAATCAAGTTGTACTTGACTTAAGAGTTCTAATGAAAAACGTATGTTAAGAATTTTTCGATCTCACTCTTTAAAAATACCTACAAATAATTTATAAAACAGATATGTTATTTTTGGAAAATAATATTTTAGAAAATAAATTAAAATATTTTATGTTTTTGTTATCTTTTGCCATTTAATATTTTTTTGTTGTTATGAACACGCCCCAATGTGTACGCCTAAAGGCATTTGTATTTGTTTGTATTTGTGTATAGTTTTATGGAATTGTGAATTTCGATTCTTTATTTCGAATGTAAGTTTTATTCTAACAAGTAGGTGGACATTTTTGATTTCAACATAAAAAATATATATCTATTATTTCTATATCCCATTAGACATCGTTATAAATCCATAATTGTTTGTGTTTTGTAATGTCGTAATGGTTTTTTTCTCTAAATGGGAATTAAATTTTCTTCGTTGGCATAGTGATACTATAGACATGCTATAATGTTACACACCACTACAACATGTCTAAGTTATCACTATTTATTACAACAGAAGTATAATTTTCATAATAACAACTTTCCATTTTCCTTTTAAATGCATCCTAATTCGATTTTATTAACGTTCAAATTTTAATTTCATAAAAAAGTTTCAGTGCATCCCAATTTTAATTTTCTAAAACTTTATTAACAGTTGATCGATTTTACTTGAAAGCTCACATACTTAAGCCACTTAAGATCATCATTTTTTCTTTAAAATTATAGTTTTTAATTCATTTGACGTTAAATTTCTCATTACAGATAAATAAGGAGTGAGAATGAAAAATTCTTAACGTGTCAGATGTATGTGTAAAAAAAAAAAAAACAAAACAACTAAATTTACAGTTTTCACTTTTTACTTGATTCGAATTATTATTACAATTTACAAATATGTATCTATAGTTTTAATCACCAGTGTTGAAGTTATGAAACTTTACCGCAAACTCTTCCATTAACGTTTTTATAGTGTTTTCTGTCACTTTGTTGAAACAGGTAGTCCATCTCCGTTTGAAATCAATCATACTTTTGGACTCCTTTTTTGTGTTCTTCAATTCTTTTTTAACAAGAGCCCAATGTCCATTGGCCTTAGCTCCGGGATGTTTCGAAATTTCTCTTGGTACAAATATTACATTATTGTTCTTACACCACAAGGGCTAGTTAACCATAGCCGACAGAATGCCAAGTCAGGTCAAAGATATTGGATACATTATGAAGTGCTAAGAATGGAAGAAGCCCTTTTTGTAAAAAAATGATTTCTGTTGCCGCAAATGCATATTTCTTGCAAGTAATTTTTGTGCTGTTGGTTCCTTTTGACAGTTTTTGGTTCTTTTTCTTAATTTTCCCTCGAGCATCAGTAACATAAAACTTTTATCGTCCCGACTTGGCTTTAACTTTTCGCACCAAATAGTTCGAGCATGGAGCTTAACTAACTGCTTTACTACCGCATGTGTTAGCAACATTTTTGAATACGTTTTCTATTTGTGGAATTCAAACATCTTTTAGTTTCGACCACTCGAAATACTTTTATGTTTAAATGTTTTGTATATGCGGATAATAACTCTTGTCAATGATAATATTATTGTGTAACTGTTATATAATCTTGGCTACAATTTGAGAGCAGCTTCTCATCTATTGTCATCTTTTGTTATCGGATAACTTCACTATATAAATTTTCAAGTTTCCATAGAAATTTAAGTTTCGCAGAATACTGAATAAGAATGATTCACACGTGTTTGTAGCTTTTCTAAAATTTGTATAATGTCAAGTCCTTATTTTTGTACGAATTACTTTTGGGAAGAATTCAATAGAAGCAGACTTATAAATTTTTACCATATATTTTTAGACCGCAAGGACTAACTTCGTGTACTTGATTTCTTAAAATAAAACTTACATCTGCTTTATATTTAATTAAAATCTTTATTATAGTTATTTTCTAATTATACTGTATTTTCGAGAATACGTAATGCATTTGATAAATATCACTCATACGTCATGTTATTAACAACACTCATATCTTTGCGTAGAAAGGGATGGTATGATCCTCATAACGTATAAGCAATATGAAGCAAGTGCAACAAGAAATACCGCTTATAACTTTAGATATCTGGTGTTTTTTCTATATTTTTCATCTTCAGATTAAATTTAAAAAATTCTTATAAACTTTATTCATGTTACTTATCGCATGAATAACTTTTCATATCTCTCTTCTCTTAAGTAGAGTACAAATGATAAAAAAATAAATAAATTTATTACATTATCGGCTGTTCATACTTATAAAATGTCTACAAATAAGTATTTAGTTCTGTCGTCGAGTCTAAATGTCTACTTTTATACCAACAAATTTTTTTGGCAATTTTCACATTCTTATATTATGATGTCCACCCATATAAAAGTCAAATGGTCTCTCTTTTATATTGTTATGTTTGTGTGTGTACGTAAAAATAAAAATGATGATAATGGTATTTATGGCTTTATGTTGCAGTTAATTTTTGTTGTTTTGTTGCAAGAGAGTTTATTTTCGGTTAACTTTTTTTTCAAAATGTCTATTGGCGAATTTAATGTGTTATTGCCAAATTGTCATGACAGGCTTTATTTGAGTAACAAAATATATTGGGTTATTGACTTTTGATGGGGAGTTTTGTTGTCTTTTTCTATAGATTTTTTATTTTATGGAATTTAAAACTGTCGAGAACAGTTTTAAATGTTTGTTTTCAAATATTATTGAGTAAAAGAATTAAAAATTAAGGAAAAAATATAATTTACATTTCAGGGGGAGTAGGAGAGTTTACTTTGGCTGGATTTGTTAAGGGTTTAGTGTCTCTTTTAAATAGAATTATAATTATTTCTTTAATGCTTTTTCTAAGAATTTGTCCAAATAACGATAGAAAATTTCAATACTTTAAGAACTCTAAGAGTGATATATTTTGTGTGGAAAGCTACTGCTTGAAGATATCGATTCATGCGATATAATTCATAGATCACAGAAACAAGGTCAAGGAGACAATTCATTAACTGGAAATTAAAAAAAACGGCGAACATTGACATCAACGATCTTAATTTTTGACAAATTTATCTAATCGCAAAAGAATAATAAATTTATTCATCGTATTTTCACTGGTGCTGAAAAATAGAAATTTTTTGACATTGTTCCTGTTAAAAAGGCAAATTGAACATCAAAGTATTTGTAATAGCATCTGATCAAACAGAAACAGAGACTGGATTAAAGATAACAAAACAACACAGCCAGATATGAGGTCATAATCATCGATCATGACAACGCTCGGTCATATTAGGAAAGTTTTTTAAACACAATTGATTGGTAGTATTCGTTCAGCCACCTTATAGTCTTGACCTTGCACAATCCGAGAATCATTCGTTCGACTCAGAACATAGACTTCTGTTCAGAACAAAAATATAGGAAAAAGTGGTAGCTTATCGGGTCTAAAAATTATGCTTTATCATTCAGTTTATTATGCATAATTGACATTAATTGAGGTGGTGTGCAACTGAGTCTCATGCTCTGTTTCTCGGTACTATGTGAACATCATCAGGAGCATCCACAAAACGAATATTGAATACTGATTTGGAATTACAATCGTTTCAGTTCGACTGTTGTTTACTTTGCTAAAAATCCTAGGACCAAATTGGACAATCGAGTTTGGAGATATTAATCCAAACCTTGCACATTCCAACAACAATTCGATCGACACAGAATATGTTAACTGGAGGAGACGTTTGTTCAGGACAAGGTATCAGAGTTAGGGTTCTTAAAAATTGAGAAGTTCTTTAGACGCGTTTCCTTTATGCTACCAGAAAGACAGGAAGTAGTGAATGGTAACCGAAATAGTGAAATGACACGAAAACGAATTCTGATTTGGATTTTCACGCGGCTTAATTCCGCTGTCAGACTATTTTTTGGAAATGGGTGCAATGGATTTAACTCTCAATTTGGGATAACTCAAAATAAACAAAAAAAAAATATTATCATTCCAAATATAACTCTGGACAGAAACCAGGAAATCTCATCGATATTAACAACTGAATGTCGAATATCGGAATCTTTACTGACTGCAAATAAGCCTTTTTTACTAAATCTGCTGTTTTTAAAACTTTTTGGATTCCATATCAGAGAAACTTTGGCAGGAATGACATAGCAGAATGACTAGCCAGACAAGGTGCGAGGAACTTTGATGAAATTGAGGAAAATCGTTAAGAGAAAGCTATATTTTTATCAATGTTAATAAACTAAAAGTAGCTCCAATTTTTCATGCATCATGGGTCTCACTTGCAAAGACTTATGTTGTAGCAGAAAGAATGCACATCTGTCCGAGAGAATATCATTCTGCCGACACAATTCTATTTCAATTTCAGTTACTGTCAATTTTTCTCAATTTAATGGAATTCTTGGTCTATTTTTTTACTTCTTTTCCAATTCTCATTTTTGTTGATGACTTTACTTACTGATTGGCTTTTCCATTTCCACCAACTTTTGTTAACGAACAAATGGAAAAACATCTCCAAAAAAACTAGTTTCTTAATTGATAACGATTTTAAATCCATTTTCTTTGTTTTAATCCTCTTGTATTCTTTCCTTTTTTTTCATTTGCACTATTTTCAGTTGACCCAAGTGAAAATGACCAAAATGAAGGTGAAAATTCAGATGACGATGAGGAAAATGAAGAGATTGCAGGTAAGTGAAAAATACACGCATCCAAAACAATTTCGAAAATAACAAAGAAACTTTTTTTGTGTTCGAGTGAAAGTTTGCTACCAAACGCTGCTAATATTTACTTGTTTTCTCTCTCACTCTCTCTCTCTCTTAATCTCATATTTTCTTTTATGTCCTTTTTAACAGATGATGGCATGGTCGAGAAAACTTTTAAATTTGATGATTTTGCCAAAAGGTAAGTTAATGTTGTTTTCTTTTTTTGTCGTTTGCTTCATTTTTGTTGTTTCAGTTAAAAAACAAATTAAAGACCACAACTTTTTTTGCGTTAAGAAAAAATCTTTTGCCTAAATTAAGCGTTTAATAAGAAGTTGTAAATTTAACCCAATTTAAAACGGTCTGAAAAAAAGAACGGGAGTTTAAAAAAATGTGAAAAGTAGAGCAACCGACAACACCAAATGATTTATTAACTCTTTTTCACAAATTAGTAGAATTTGTTATTTTTCATTAAAAATATAAAATCCCATCGCCTCAAGTAAGGCACCGAGTGAAAGAGCAAAATAATTCTTTAACTTAATTTGAAGTAATTTCTTTTCCACAAGAATCATATTACAAACACATGCATGCAACATTCTTTGTAAATATGCGTGTTTTTAGACGGGGCGCGCTAACCCATTTCATTTTGTTGGAAATTTTTTGTTGACTTCTTTTTCTTGTTCATCCTTTTTTCTACCAGGATAGATAAAGATAAAGTGTATAATTACACACAGGATATAAATGAGGGTGTTCTACTTTATTATTGCTGCTGTTGCTTTTGTTGGTTCTGCTTCAGTTTCGGCTGTTGTAAGTTCAACGAAATAAAAAAACAGAGAAAGAAATAAAGAAAGAAAAATACTTTTATTTTCAGTAACAAGTTTTTGCTGCCAAATTTAGAGAAGAAACGAAATTATTTAAACTGTCAAGAATTTAAAGCGAAAACAAAAAAAGAATTTAGTTGAAACAAATTATATGAAATGAAAATGTAAAAAAGAAAATTTGGTACTGAAACTAAAGGCACAACCAGAATTTTAAAGTACCCTTCTTCAAAAATCCCAAAACTCACTTTTTTGCTAAACTTCTTATCTCTAACGGAGATAAGTTTTCACCTCATTTAGCAATGACAAAATTGTCCTTAATACAGAACTAAAAACAAATTGCTATTTTTTTTTTATTCTAAACACCAAAAATTTCAAATCGCTAAAAACTTGTTTCAAAAATTGAACTTTTTTTCAATAAATACGTCACTCTGTTATGACAAAGGGCCTGACCCATTTGATATTTTTTGTGTACATAAACGAAGGAGTCTAGTATTATAGTTTTGAGAGTTTGTAATCCATAGTTGGAGTAATAGGGGTACTTAGGACGTCATTTTTTTAAATGTTTGTTTCCTGTGTAATTTGCTGTCATGTTATAGCCCTTGATGAGACCACAAAACATTGTTATTTGTCTCTCTTAACTTTCGACTTAATGGCAGTTGAAGTTTCAAAATTTTGCAAGATTATATGCTATTTTTTCATTATTAAAATAAATATTCCGATCTTGTTAAAATTTTTGTATTTAGTTCAAAAACAAAATTGTTGATGTAATAATATAAATAAGGCCAAAATCTCAACAATGTCAAAAAAAATCAGTTAAAAAAAAATGATTTCCTCCGAAAGAGGTTCAACACTTTTTTCATCTAAAAAGTTTATTTTCCTGAAAGTTTTATTTCCTCAGAAAGTCCCTAATGAGTTTCTAATTATCTGGTAAGGACTTTTCCAGACCCCAAATTAATGAAGATTCTTTATAAAAAAATCAAAATTTTTTAAAATTTTCCTGATGTTTTTGAAAATACAATGATACTTTTAGTTTTTACCACCTCAAATAGTGATCTGACTATTTCTCACTGCCTGCCTGATGTTGGCAAACTCACATCCAACACACATTCACATTCTTAGAAGTTTCCCGTTTAAAACAAACAAATTTGGTTGAGCATATTAAAAGATATAGACCGATATCTGAGATCATTTTTACGTTCAAGAGATGTTCCGAAGGTTCCGGGTATAAGTTATTTTTGACATATTTTTTAGTTATCCTTTGATCTACCTTCGACTCAGCCGATTTATCTATTCGTCTATTTGTCTATCTATCTATCTATCTATCTATCTATCTATCTATCTATCTATCTATCTATCTATATATCTATCTATCTATCTATCTATCTATCTATCTATCTATCTATCTATCTATCTATCTATCTATCTATATATCTATCTATCTATCTATCTATCTATCTATCTATCTATCTATCTATCTATCTATCTATATATCTATCTATCTATCTATATATCTATCTATCTATCTATCTATCTATCTATCTATCTATCTATCTATCTATCTATCTATCTATCTATATATCTATCTATCTATCTATCTATCTATCTATCTATCTATCTATCTATCTATATATCTATCTATCTATCTATCTATCTATCTATCTATCTATCTATCTATCTATCTATCTATCTATCTATTCATAATACCTACAATCTTATGTTTTTGAAATGGGGAAAAAAACTTTTTAAGGGAGGATTTCAACAAATATATATTCTGAAGTTTTATTTTCCAATTAAGTCTTTATTGAAAAAAATCCAATTTAATTTGTCATTATCAGCTTCCAATAACTTCAGATCACATAAACAAATCATTATTTAATCACTTAATACTGTATCCCTTTCTCTTTCAATTTACTTTCTTCTTCTTTCCATAAACCCTTTAATTATTCTAAATATACTCTTCCCTTTGCTGTAGCGTGTGCTTAAGAACAATTGCTCAATTGAAGGGTTAAACTTAAAGTTATTTTTTAATTTTTTCTTTCAATTTTTTTTCTTTTCTCCACCATAAGTAAGTGAAGCAAATTGTTAAGAATAAATGAAATGTAGCAAGA
Organism: Cochliomyia hominivorax; assembly: GCA_004302925.2. NCBI lineage: Eukaryota > Metazoa > Arthropoda > Insecta > Diptera > Calliphoridae > Cochliomyia > Cochliomyia hominivorax. The sequence goes on from PYHX02000467.1 coordinate 73,709,591, forward strand.
AGCAGCTGAAAACTTTTGATTCCCAAAACTGCGTCATCTGTTGTTGGTATATAATTTTCCTTTAACAAATTTCAATTGTATTTTTTTTTTTTCGTTGTTTCTCTTAAACATTTATTCATTTCTTAAAGCCCCTAAATATTATTGCCTTTTTCTTAGAATTGAACAAGTACTGAATAAATTGGTTGTTTTTTCTTTATTTAATAACATACATTTTGGTAAATTTGTTATAATTAATGATTTAAATTTAATATAAAGAAATTGTTGAAATTTGAAGTACAGTGAACAGTGGTTCCAAAATATTTTTGTTAATATAAAGAAATTGTTTAAGTTTGAAGTACACTGAACAGCAGTTCCGAAACATTTTTGTTAATAATTTTGTAATTTTAGAACTTCTGAAAAAGTATTAAAGAAATTGCATATGAATAAAGGACTCCGATTTCTCCATAACTGATTACTGTGTTGAAAATTTAAAAAAAGAAATGACGAAATTCCATTTATTAATTTATGCCCCATGGGAGCACCTTTTCTATATGTTTTATAACGTGTATCACAACTCTCTAAAATATTAACGTTTTTAATTGGATTTTTGTCACATTCCAAAATTTCATGATATATCCCACAAAGCGAGCTTCATTAGAAGTCCCTTGGATCATTCCGACTACCATGAACCATTTTTTCACACTGACTAATACGAATTTTCTTAAGTTTAACATTTTTAACGGGCAAATTTTGTCAAAAAATAATTGTAAATTGTTCGGAAATTACTTCATTTATTCCACAGTTGTTAATCTATTAAGGAGCTGTCGGAACTACATTTCTATATATCTTGGAACATTTACCACTTTCCCATGTCCCACAAAAATGTTCCATTCAGTGCTACTTGAATACTTACCTTTTGATCTTCGCATACATTACATTACATCACTTTGTCATCTTGAGTGTAACGTCAGAAGGAATCATTTAAGATTCAAAGAGCATATATGAAAGTATATTTGAGTTGATTTAGGAAATATTTTCACTTATTGTTCGAATTTAGTGAAATTTGACCAGATTGTTTGTTATTGATCTAAGCAGCTCTGTTTGTTAAGTTATAGATCGATATATGAAGCAACCTCAATATTCACGAAAATTTTTTTATAAATTTTACACTAAAGAGTAATTGGATTTCAATATTTTATTGAAAATTGAACCTTATCATAGAGCTACACTATATAATCGTGCAAAAATTATTAATTATTATTTAATTTCCTAAAATTGGACACAATAAAAGTAGATGCAAAAAAAGTGTGTTATCATGGGACCGTTTCTTAGCCAAGATCTTTTACAATCTCCTCTCAGGAAAAGTGTTTTAAGCTTTAAAAAACTCATAAAAGTAGATCAAATTTATTCAAGTTCGACACATATATACGTTCTGGTCCCACATTAGGCCCCTTATTCGAATATGGTTTTATGCTTATAAAATGTTTAAATGTAAACTCATTATAATGAAATTTAGCACAGTTATATATTTAAGTACTTTTTAAAGATTGACAGATTTCGTGAATATATAGTTTCACATTTCATTATAACACCGATATAAGGGGTTGGTAGGGGTTGCAAATCTATAAAAGTTTTTAACTATTCTAACGTTGGCACAATTACTTTTGTAATTTCCTTTAACAAATAAAAGTTACTTTATAAATATTGCTTCATAGTCACCATATAAGGCCCCTTCCTGAAAGCAAGTTTTAAGCTTAAGTTTTCAAATATGTAAGTGTCTGAGGTTATTTAAGATTCGGCACTCATCAAATACCTAAGAAATTGAACTTTGTTACCCTATAGACCCGTTGCTTTAAAATTGATATGGTCCAAACTCAAAAGTAGATGAGACTTCTTCCATTACAGTGTAAAATTTCATTTACTTGTAATGGAATACTAATAATATCCAAGCCAAATGTCACCAAACGATATTCCAGAACACGAAGTTATTCCTGAGTTCATTGTAGCATAACACGAACGATAACAAAACTCTCGGCTTAGTGTGTAAATAGAGAAATTTTCCATTCAGTATCAGCAATAGAGAAGAGTCATTTCATCTAAAATTACATTTCCTTTAGTGAAATCGGATTAGTATTTCGAAAATTTCATATGTATTATCATATTTTATTTTTTTTATTTTTTATATAGTTTAATCTTATTCCATTATACATCGTTTTTATTTTTATTTTTGATATATATTAACGGAAACTTGTTGCTTCTTCTCTTTGGGTAACTTTGGTGTTCCTAAATTGTTCAACTTTGTAAAGTTGTGTATTCGTCCTGTAATACCTGCCAGGTCCATACTCAACACTTAAGCTCGCGTACAATTCTTGTATCTTTGAAATCTTTGTATTGAAATAAGAAAAAAAGTTAATAAATTTATTTGAACTTTTTGTAAAAAATATTGTCAGTAGAATTATGGTTCGAATAGGATTTTATGAATAATTTTTGATTCATTGAAAATAGCATAATTAAATTAAACATGGTTATATCTGAGGTGTTTTCATTGTGTTAAAGGCTTCTAGTTGACCAAGGGTTGAGTAGTGGGTATCCTTCCAAATTTAGACATCCATGATTCGGAAGTATCATCAAAAATTAAACATGATTATAGCTGAGGTGTTTTTGAGATGGCTTTCTTTGGGTTACAGGCCACTAGCTGGTTAAGGAGGCTGTGGGTGTCTTCCAAAAGTTCCATTTTGAAACCACTGAACTTCGTCAACGTTTTAGGTTTTCACTAGCTGGTCAAGGCAGCAGTGGGTAGCCTTCAAAATTTAGCAATCTAGGATTTTTTCAACGGTTTTGAAACCACAGTACATGTGCAATTCATACCGTTAATATCCTTTATCGTTAAAATTTATTTCAAAGAAAATCTGTTATAAAATGAGGGCGGAAAAATGTCCTCTTTGAAAATTTACTAAATTTCCATTGATGTTTTCTCTTTTTTCTCATTTGCTAATTTCAAATATTTCCAAACTTGACAAAATGACCCCATTTAACCGCTTCAGCTAATGCAAATGAAGATGACACTTTTTCAAATGTCAAGAGGTTAATGAAATAATACAAAAGAAGAAAATGCAAAATTACAAAACAAAAAAATCATAGAAAATACAAAACAATAAAATAAAAATTAAAAATCATTACAAAGTGAGAGAGAGAGAAAAATACACAAATGCTGCAAACTACAATTGATGTCAAAAGCATTAAATAAAATAAAATAAAATATAATAAAATAAAATAACGAAAATAGTGAAAAGAAAAAAAACAACAACAACATTGGAAGGACAAAGTTGAAAAAATAAACAAATATCACGAGAGGTACTTTCAACGATAAATGAGTAATAAAAAAAATTACAAAAAATTGAGGCAAAAATAGCGAAATAAAATAAATTTTTAAATAAATTATAAATGATGAAAATAAGCACTCAACATTTTATTTTGTGACAGACCAAAAAGTAGAAGACACCCGCCGCCAGCAACATTAGCGTCATCATCGTCATCAGTCTCATCATCAAACATTTAAAAAAGTAGTTCTCCAGCATTTCTAAAGCAAAAACAGTAAATAGCTGTTGAAATGATAGACAAACTTATGGGCCAGTAATTTTCATTAGTTTTTTATTTAAACGACGTTCTTGAAGAGCCTGTTGGCTGTTTAGGCTGCTGGTGTCTGTTTAAGGACAAAAGGAAATGAAGTTTTATGGTTTGTAAGAATTGAAGAAAAAAAGATAAATTTAATATTCAAACATTTGTTGGCAATTAAATTTCAGTTAAAAAGTTCAGTTAAACTAAGCGAAAAATAAAATAAAATCCTTGATATCCTTAAAAGCCACAATATAGAAACTTAAAAATCAAACAATCCTAAGAAAACACTCACACAAACAAACTTATACTCAGTAACAAATTAAGTTTAATATATTAAAGAGAAAAAATCATGAGGAGTGTGATCGAAAAATTCTTAACACGCATCTAACAAAATCCAACCATGCATTCAAGGCTCTGCCGTCAAACTGTTTCCATTACCGGAAGAACTTGTACGTTGATAGAAAAGCTGGCTCAAGTGGAAGGAATAGTCCACATGATGTGTCTAAAGCCAAAAAATAGAAAGCATTTTTAAAAGAGTTCCCAACACATACGGCTGGAAAGCATCAGTTTAGTGTTGGCACTATTTGATACGAAAAGTTAAAGCTAATACAGGTTTAAGTACTTACAAGGCTCAAAATCGTTTGTTACAACGACTTCTATAAATATCGAAATTTACATCAAGAAAATTTTTTGATTACAAAAAAGGATGCTTCCATTAATAAGACTTCATAATGTGTCACTTATATTTGGCTTCATTTGGCATAATGTCACTATAGCAAACAAACTCTTGCATGGTACAATTAAAATAATATACTAAGAGAGGCATATAATTCAAACTGCCCGAAACTAAGACCAGTGGAGATACATTGGACATTTGTTAAAATGGAATTAAAGAAAACGCAAAAGGTGTTCAAAAGTGTGTTAGATTTTAAACGGAGATGGATTATATGTGTGAGCAAATTGACAGACATCATTATAAAAACTTTCATCACAAGTGATTAAAACAATTTTTTTGTAAATGATAATTTCAACCAAATCAAAACTTAAAACCGTAAATTTAGTGGTTTCGTTTTTATGTATGTTAAGAATTTTTCGATCTCAATCCTAAACTTTTGCTAACAGCAGCAACACTTAAAAAAATATCAAATAAATGAAATGAAGAGTTTAACAAAAGCGACAACAGAATACATTGACAGCAATTTTCAAAAAGGAACAAATAAACAACAGCAACAACAACAATAAAAATTACACAAAGATGAAAATCATTACGCAATAGTCAAGGGAAACGCAAAATATAAACAACAAAAGCAACAGCAACAACAACAACAACAACAACAACAACAAAACGACCACAATAATTTCAAAGTATTTAAAAACAACAATTCAAATAAGTACTTGTAACATACACACACACAATCTCTATCACCAACCACCCACCCACACACTCACACACACACATAAAATTCTCTAGCCAAAACCCAAAGAACAGTTATCTGTAGAGAAAAAAATAAAAAGATTAAAGAACTTTTAAAATGAAATAAACCAAAGAAATAATAACAATTCTTAATGAAACCACTAAACAACAACAATTAGCAGCTAAAATGCAAGAAAAGACATTGAAGAAGAAATTAAACAACAACAACAACAATTACTACTACTTTTTAAACAAATAAAAAAACAACAATAGAATAAAATTTTCGAAAAAAAGTATGAGTAATTTTTGACGTTAATCTCTAATTAGTTCCCTCGAGCTTAATGTTTTTTCCTTTTCCTTTCTTATGCCCTACACTACTGCCAATGATGAATTAGGGTATGTTTAGTTATTCATTTTGTGTGTGACATTTAAAAAGAATAATTCCAAACATCAGATATCCAAATATCCTCAAATCATATCAAATTCTGGTTCATCTCGTGCTGATCCCATTAGATCTGAACTAAGGAGTGATATCGAAAAATTCTAAACATACATGTATGTTAAAAAAAACGAAATAACTTAACATACATTTTTGTTTTTTTTTCTTTGATTGAAAATTATTATTACAATTTATAATTCTTTTTTTGTTTTTAATCGCTACTGTCACCACTATTTTGAATTTTGAACCCTTCAATTAACGTTTTGTAGTGCTTTCTAGCATATTACTCGAACTGGTAGTCCATTTCCGTTTACATTTTTTTTAAAAACTTGACTTCAATTTCCGCATTCTGTTTTTTGGTCTTTAAATGTCAGCGTCCCTGTCAGGTGTTTTTCAGCCTGGTACGTTTATAAATCTGCATTACTTTTAACGCACCAAATAGTTCGAGCGCTAAGCTAACCGAGCTATTTTCCTACCAGATGTGTTGGGAGCTTTTTTGAATATGCATTTTTTTGGGTTTATTCACATCATGTGGACCATTCCTTCTACCTGTTTTCTATCAACTGGCACTTTCTCCCGGTAGCGCAAAATAATATTGAAAACAGTTTGATGGCAGACCATTAAATGCTTGACCAAAACTTTATGTAGGATAAAGTTTTGTTTTGTTAAAAATATGTAATAATTTTAGTGCGCACTTTTTTCTGGTAACTCTTAATATGCACAGTGGTCTTGAAATATTTTTATTTAATAAAATTTGAATGAACATTCTTTAGGTGTTTTTTTAATTGATTTTAGAAAAGCACTAACTCTGATTAGTTCAGGGTAAAGAGACTGGACCTCTTAAAGAAGTGACTTTGGTTATTGACATATTTGAAAAGTGTTTCTACATTACTCTACTCTACTTATAATGTGTCAGATATCGCTTATAGTTTTAGAGATAATTAGAACGAAGTGAAGTTCAGAACCATTTAAAAATTTTTGTGGACTTATTTAGAAAAAATTACAAAACTTTATTTTTCAAAAATTTCGGTGTACTTCTTTCAAAATCTTTTTTTGTATGTCGTTCACTTAGGACTATAAACTGATTCCAATTCTGGAAATACTTGTTTCAAAAATTCACTTTTGAGCGTAACAACCAGTTAAGATTTCTTATAAAATAAATTCATGATATTCGACTATATAAACGAATTATATAATTTAAAGTGATTTTTCGGATGAGGGAGTTATATACAAATTTTAAACATACGAAATATGATTACAATATTAACATTGTTTGAGACTTGTAAACTTTAAAGAGATTTTCGGAAAGGTTTCGGAAGGTTTTTTTAAGACCGATCTACTTAAAATTTGGTGAAAAAAAGGATTTAATTCACTTATTTATCCAATTTTTTTTGTCATTTCTCAAATCTTGCGGACCATTTCTTTTATCCCAAAACAGATATCCAATTAATGGTAATTGGTAACAGTGCTTACGAAGTTACGAGGCAAAATGTTTTCCATCTCTCTTATTAGTGAAGAGTATTTACAATTCCTTAAAACCGATAATGATTTTCTTCTCATTTACCTTTTGTTTAGGAAATATTTGAGAAAATTTCTGAGAGAAGTGAGTAAAATTATTTAAAGTGTCAAAGTTAAATATTTTTTGTTTTAAATTAAACTGTTTTCTCGAGTGAAATAATAAAGTAAATAATAAATAATTATAGTCGGATGAGTCCGATTATGAACTGGTCTATAGTACAGCTTCTAAAGTTGTTTAATGTATAGCAAAGATTTTTAAAAAATATTTTTCTGCGATGATTGGATGACTAAACATATATTCTTGCAGATGCAACTTCATGGTCAAAAATTTTATGTTAAAGAAAAGTTTAGGACCCAACAGCAGTCAACATTTTTCAAAACGTTCTTGGTACGGTAAGCAATAGGCAGTTGTTAACACCGACACTTAATTCAAGGAAGGTTATTGTCCACTTGTTTTAAACCCCTATTTTTTCCACACCTCGTACAAATGTGTACTTTATAGAACAATAACCCAAAAAATCACAATTTTAAAAAAATTTTATTAAAAATAGATCTCATAATTAGTAAAACAATTTTGGGATTCATATTTATATATATATCGATTACTTCCTAATTTTATTCATATTTTCTTAACTTAAATTTTCTTTAAAAAAATATTTTTAAATTTACATCCTTTTTTCTTTTTTACATTTTTTGTTTCATATTCTACTTCTTTTTTATATCTTCTCTATCCAATTTTCTATAAATTCAATAAAAATACGTTAAATTATGACCATCTATAGTTTCCTTTCTTGCAGTTTTAAGTAATTTAGTCCTGTGCTTTTTTTCTTTAATACATCCTGCACACAACAACTACATATCAAGGTTAACTTTTTTTGCATAGAATTATGCTCTTTTTTCAAAGGTATAAAGAATGAAAAAAATATTATGATTTAAAAAGGAAAAAAAGGAGATTTCCTTCCTTTATGCACATAAATAGAAAAGATATAAAGAATTCATTTTTCCATACTCTGTGACTACTTAAAATGATTAATAACCATTTAAGGAAAAAAGCGTTCCTTTGGTAAAAATTTTGTTGAATATATGCACTGAAAGAAAAGAAGGCGAAATTATAAAATTATGAAACATATTTACACTCTTAAACAGATAAAAGTTTGTATGATACCCTACATCTTGAGGTGAACCGAAAATATGTATTCGTAAAACTGTTATATTAATCTTCTAATCTGTTATATTAATTTCTTAAAGTATAGAAAATCGTTTTTTAAGATTATTTTCCGAACCGGTCTCAACATCACTATCACTAACAAAACTGTATTTTTTTCTTGATTTATTAAGAAATCTTAACGGAAATGCATGCAAACTAAATTTGGATGAACTCGGGGAAAAGATCTGCCCACAAGCCCTATGCAAATTTTGTAAATTTTTTAAATAAAATTAATTTTTTGTTAAGTTCTCAAATCACAGTGCTGGAATCATCTCTTAATTATTGTTAATATAAAGCTACATATGACGGCCCTTTTATGACAGGGCGATCGTTACAGTGAGAAAAGTCAAATTCTGAAAGTTGATTTATATGGATATTTCCGTAAGAAAAGTGTGACTTTGTTTATATCTCGGATTTATGGACCACTAAACTAACAGTTTTAACTTTTAATTTGATTGGAATTTTTATTACAAATTATTACAATTTAAATTTTGTACAACTTTGTGCTCTTCAATTCTTTTCTAACATGAGATTTTTCCACTGGCCTTAGCTCCTGACAGTTTGAAGGATTTGCCTCTCTTGGTACAAGTACCACATTATTGTTTTTATGCCACTCAAAGTTTTGTTTATCGTAGTGACAGGATGCAAAGTCAGGCCAAAAATAAGTGAACACATTATAAAGTCTTATGAATAAAAATAAATTTTTTGTGAAAGTTCCTACAAGCATCAGCAGCATAAGATTTTGTCCAGGAGATAGCGAAAGTCTGCCTGAATAAACGCTTCAACATCCATAATGCAGCAAGAATTTTCTTTAGAAAACTTTATTACATTTTCCTTTTCGCTCAGTGTATAAGTCATAAATTTATGGATTTTATTTCTATTTACAGATTACTAAATCCAAAAATAGTTCGTGCCTGTGTTGTGGTACTTTCTGATTGGGAACAAATACCAACAAAATCCCTTAAAGCAGCTGTAACCATACTACATCGTATTGCTTATGGATGCTCATGTCCAGCCATGCTATATCAGGTGAGTTTACATTACGGGTGTTTTAACTATTCCTTTACTCTTCAAAAATCTCATTTCAACCTATAACTCAGTCGTGTTGTTGCTGTTGTATCTTTCCTTACTATTTGGTTTTTTTCCTTTCAAAAAAAAAAAAAATCAAGGAAAAAAGCCGACATAGTAGGGATCCTTGTTGGAAAATACAATAACGTTTGTATAAAGTTCTTTGTGCCGTAAGGATGTAACAGCATCACTCTTTATGATTTTACAGAAAAAAAAACTGGAAATATGACTATAAACTGCCCCTATGTATTAGGTATATATAATTGTTAAATTTCATTTTATGATTAAGCTTTAAACGTTAAGAGAGCTGTAGTAAGAGAGCTAATGATGGGAGAAGAGTAGAAAATGATGGTAATGGGAGAATCAAAACAAAAGCCAGTTAAATTCTCTTTACTGCTGGTTGTAAATCTGCCCTTAGAAATTATGGATATTTTTTGCTAAAGTCTAACAGTTATTTGTATGTCTATGAAAATATATCTGTTTATACAAGTGTAAAGGTATTTCCGTTTCCGTATGCTCAATATAAGTTTTTTTCCTTAACATTCACTTTAATAACTATGAATGCATGCAAAATAAACATAAATCAACGTCATATACATAAAAACGCGCTTTCAAAAATTGCCAACATCCCAATTATAAAACACCCCATACATACTCCTGCAGCGACCTCTGCTCCATTCCCTCTGCCTTCCTGTGAACCCTAAACTGCTAGAAATATAAATAAAAATAAGGGAATGAAAATAGTCAGATATGTTGGCTATAAAATAACATCAGCTGCTTATTTTGATGTTTTGGCCAAATGAAAAAACAATATTTAAAGCCACATGTTGGCTCTTTATTCCTTTTCCGTTTGCCTTTGTATTGGTGGTTATTTTAATGTTTGTAATTTTTTCCCTCAAAAGGCCTTTCACAACAAATTAAATGAACTTGAACTTTTAATCTCTCGCTTTTGCTTTGTTGCTGTTTGGGCTTTTGCCGCGAAATAAACAATAACGACTTTTACCATTAACTGTTTAAAAACCAGAAATCAAAAGATGAATAAAATGCCCACAATGTGAAAAACAGCAATATTTGCGAAAACAATGCCAGACATTATAAATTTTTAGGTGCCTGAAAAATGTTTGCAGACTTTTTTCCGAAAGTTCCTTTAAATTAAACGTTTTGTTTTATAATTTCCTTTATTTATTTTAGCAATTTTCGCTATTTTTTCATTATTCAGATTATCTGTAGCATAAGGAAATAATGACTTTAGAAATTGGTTATAATTCCAATACCCTACACATTGAAATAGATTTTGTCAATTATTAAAATAAAAAACATCTGGAAATTTGTTAAAATTATAAATTCGTAGTTGTTAATGGTTTTTGCAAGAAAATGATGTCAATAAAAAGGTTTTTATATTCTCATTGAATATAACTAAGAAGAAATCATCTAAGACCTCAAAAATTATATATATTATTGCTTCAAATCAATATCCATGACGTTTAACCTAAGGGCGTTTATTTGTCTGTTGTTGGCATGTTCACTTCCCAAGTAGTGGTCAAAGTTCATTTTATAATTGGGTCTGATTATATGTTATTGTCCTGAGAATTTCCCTTTTTCAAAGTAGCAAGATAAGCTGAGTGTATTAAAAGTTATAGACCGATATCTGAGGCAAGATCTGTCGTATTTTTTATTACAGATTAGAAAAAATTCACCATGACATTTAGCTCACTATAATTCCAAAAATTATCAATCTGTTCAGTAAAAATATATGACAAATTTTAATATTCACTTGGAGTTCCTTATTTAAGATTCGGAAGAGCCCAATATAACATTAACTATTTCCTTAAGTTTTTAAAGTTTATATTTTTAAGAGAGACTGGGAGAAAGCAAATCAAATATGGAAACTAATTAAAAATAGATTTGTAATTTCTGCAGCTTTTCAAAATCTCTAAAGAAATTTGTCCCACTGTAGCATAGAAAAATTTATGGAAATAGTGATTCAAAAGAAATATACAGTGGTCTCAAAGCAATTTTTGGAAATAATTCTATAATTAAGTAACTACTGAATATTTTTAATGAAATTTCGCACGAATATTTTTTATGTGTTTTTCAAGTTAATTAGGAAAAATCAAGTTTCCAGCTGGCCTAGGGGACGGTTGGTGGACCTCGAAAATTAATCTTCTCAAGTTTTGCTTTAGATGTTAAATACTTCTTTAACGTGTTTTATAAACTGATTTGGGAAAAGTTAAGTTCCCAGTTAGTCCAGAGAACGGTTGCGGACCTCCAAAATTACGCTACTTAAGTTTTAAAATGAAGAAATAAAACGCAAAACTTTCATTCTCGACGACTTTCAAAACTACTCTTACATTAGTGATATATCTCTTAATGTTTAAGAGATACTTTTTGGTTTAAAATTCCCTATTTTGCTCTAGATTTTAAATACTTTTAAACGTTCTGAAAGAAAGGAAATCCAAAGGTGTTATGGAAAGTTCTTTCCCCTCTAGCCCAATCTTAATAAAAAATCGTCAAAATTTCATTCCGGCCTTAATTCAGAAAATAAGATATGTTAATTCATGTTTAGTATACCTCTAACTATTTAAGGGACCACTGCCTCAAAATGATTTAATGATAAAAAAAAGTTCAGGGAAAACTCTTATTATGTGTTGCTTTTATCACAAATGTAAAAATGAGGCTTAAAGCAGTGCGCCATATACTGGAATTGTCTAAATTGATCTAGATAATAGCGTCTATATACACATGGTCCTGTTAACTGTGAATTTAAGTCCTGTGGTATTACAAAAGCAAATTTCATTTTTTAGCTTCGATAAGATAAAGAAATAAAAAACTGATTCCTGGTCCTTACAGAACTTAGGCACACAGTTATTTGTATGTTTTAGCGATTGATTTCTTGAAAGAAAACTTAAAAATGAATGATGAAGCTTGCGAAAAGAAAAGCTTCCTATACCGCCCGAACTCGCATTCTATGCATTTGCATTAAAAAAATCCTTTTAGAAATGTGCAGAACATATTATAATCCACAGGAAACAAGTGATTTTTGAAGTGAAAAATCGTCCACCTTTTTTGTGCAATTGAAATTTCTTTTAATTTCTATTTCAAAATATAATAGACATTTATCGGTTCTTTATAGATTATAACACCTGTATTAAAAAAATTAGAAGAATTGTACAGAAAAGAGGCAATATTCTACATTCTTTTGGAGCCAAATTAAAGCAATCATGTGCAAAAAAATTTTAGTTTGGTCAAATAGGTCTCAAACTATAAGATTCACTTGTCCAGTAACCCCCCTATGAGCTTCTTCACCTTCAACACCTCAATAATGTGCATGTATTGTATTTATTTTTTTTATTGTCACATATTTTATGAAACGAAAAAATTCCAAAAATTTTTATTTAAGTTAATCTCCCCCCGTATTGTCATAAACCGGATATGTGCCTTTAAAATGTTTCCTATAAATGAAAACAAAATCAAAATTAATTCCATGAAGTTAAATTCGTTTCCTTGACATCTTTCCTAAGCAGCCACAACATTTCTAATTGTAATCTAATATTAAGAGTTATAAATAATTTATAAATAATTTATTTATTTATTTACTACAAAAGGGTAATAAATAATTTTATTACCCTTTTGTAGGGCATCAAAACTAAATTCATTTATTTTTATTTTCTTTTTCTCTAATAAAAAAGAATAAAATAAAAATCCCAAAATTTTTAATTTTCTTTTATAATTTATGTTCAAAGAAAAAAAATAAAGAAAACAGAGAAAAATTATAATAAACCATTTAAAAAAATACATTTTGTGTTCATAAATCATCCTTATTTCTTCCTTTTTTCCCCACATTCCCATAACTTAAGATGGAGCAGCTAAATTCAACTCTCAAGGTTGTCTAAATCATACGGAGCAACCAAACTGTGTGAGTGAGTCTGTGTGTGTGTTTTATGTTCCAAAAATATCCTTAAATACAAATTACAATTAGACCCACAATGTTTAAAAAAAGGACAAAAAAGAATTAAGAAAAATTATTTTCAAAGAATACAATTATTTTTTGTTCTACTTTAATCCTTCTTTTCAACGTCTACATTTACACAAAACACACAAACACTCACATACACACATACAATGCTTTACTGTTGGTAATCATTTTTCCATTCGTATTTCTATGAAATAAGTCATTATTATTTAAGGATTCATCCTTTATGTACACGTTATTATAACGGTTTTTTTTTTTTTTTTGCTGTTTCTATTTCCATTTCCGTTGTAATTAATTTCATTAGCAAAGAAAATCACCATCATTGTCCCCATCATCATCTTTCTTACTGTAGACACAAAGTTTCTTTGTTGTTTGTATCGTGTTGGTATCGTATTGCTGTTGATGAAACTGATGCTGCAACAGCTACTGTTGCAACTTGCCATCGTTTCTTGTTGTAGAGTTTTTTAAATCTGTGTTTATGCAACAGGAAGTAAATTATATTGTTTTCGAAAATAATAGTTAAAACTAGAAAATATCCACTTATTATAAATACAGTATGTAACATAAGTTAGTGAACGATAACAGAAAAAAGTAAATTATTATTTTAACCTTCCATCACAAGTGGTGAAGGAGTATATTAAATTTGTCATTCCTTGTGTAGCACTCAAAATGTATTAACTCTGGTCCCATAATGTATATATACATTCTGGCATTAAATAAACATCTGAGTCGTTTTAGTAATGTTCGTCTGCCTGTTATTGGTACACTCACATCTGTAATAATTTACATTACTTAGTGAAATTTGGCCTTAGTATTTGCTTTAGTTCTTAAAAGTTTCCTATTTGAAACCAGCAAAATCGGTTCATTTTATAAAAGATAAAGCGATATCTGAGGCAACTTTTAAATTTAGGAACTTTCGAGAAATTGTCAATTATAAATCAACAAATTAGTGTAAAATTTTGTCATAATATTGAGTTTAATGTATTTCATTACCGTTCCAAAACTGATTAAAAAGCGGTTCAGTAGAAAAAATATAATTAATTTTATAAACAAAATAATTTTTAAGGATTTATAGTTTCCTGATTTAAGGACTCTAAGGGAATCCCGTTTTTAATTTTTAAAACCAAACCGTATCCCTACTTCTTTTACCCACTATCTAACTTTTTAGACATTATATTTAAGTTTAAATAAAGTCTTTAACTGTTTGTTATTTTATAGTTCCTTTTTATTGTGTGTGTGTTTTTTATATCCTTTTCCTCGTAAGATGTCAGTAAAAGATTTTTTACGTCATTATACAAAACAACGGGATTTTTAATTATGTTTTAATGTAAAAAATTTATTAAAAATGGCACGTATTTTCTAAAACATGTTCTCACTCTAAACTTATAGTTTCTTTTGCCTTCCATTTTCTTACCTTAAAAAGGATTGTAAAGGATTTTCTGACAAAAAAAAACTGTATGAAATGAAGGCCATTAAGTATGAATTGGTAGAAAAAATAATTATTATTTATATTATATTTCACTTTAACATCACTACAAATATTTTCTTAGACAGTTAGAAATAATTAAATTATTAGATGCTGTTTGAGATACACTTTATCGCGATGGGGGAAAAAGTTGCACTCATGATTTTAATAAATCATTTTCGGAAAAGAAATATTTATTTTAATTAAAGATTACTTTTATATAAATTCCATTTTTTTTATTTTCAATAAAATTCAAATAAATTTGCTTAATTTACTGAGGGAGTGAGATTGCAAAAATTATAACATGCATAAATGTTAATAAAAGTTAAACTACCAAAATTAGTGATGAAGTTTTAAATCTTTTTGGGAAACCATTCCATTAAAGTATTTATAGTGCTTTGTCTCACTTTGCTCAATTAGGTAGTCCATTACCTTTTTTGTGCTCTTCAATTCTCTTTTAACAAGAGCCCAATATCTCTCCATTAACATTATCACCAGACAGTTTCGAGGATTTGACTCTCTTGGTACAAATACCACGCTATAGTCACAAATTCAGATCAAAATTAAGTGGACTCATTATGAATGTTATGAATGGAATGAATTATGAATGAAGCAGTATTTTATTGTTAACATTCTTAGATGTAAATTTTGATATTTTACGCAACTGCATATTTGCGTTTTGGGAAATATTAATTGCTTTAGGGTCCTAAATTTTTCTTGAACATTTCCTCGACCCTCAACAGCGTTATAATTTTCGGCCAGGTAATTGCGAAAAAACCTGCCAGAATATATGTTTCGCCATCCATTATACGACAAGAATATTTTTTTAGAAAACTTGAGTTCAAAAAAGCAACATTTCTACCAGAAACTTTTTGAGCGTTGTATGTTTTTAAACCTGAATTATCTTTATCTGAACGTACTAAATAGTCCGATCAGGGAATTGAGAACTCTTTTGTAAATGATTTCTATTTTTTGACTTTAGACCATTCCTTCCACATGTGGACCATTGCTTCTATCTGAATCATGTTTTCTATCAACGGATATATAAATATCTATTATTATTATTATTATTATTATTATTATTATTATTATTATTATTATTATTATTATTCTATTTAACTTTTATAAAATTGCTCTAAATATTCTTTTTATAGAAAAATCTCTTAAATTTTTGTTTTTATAAAAAAGTTTTTTCCACAGACTTTTTTGTAAATATTTTTTATAAAAAAATCTATTAGAAAATTTAATAAATTTATTTTTTAAAGTTCTGTTCATAGGAAATTTTCTCTTAATTTTCTTTTTGTATGTATTTTTTATTATATATGTGTGTAGAAAAATTTATATTAATTTTTCTTTTTTCTCTAAATCAACTTCCATATGAAAATATCTCTTAACATTATCTTAGAGAAAAATTTTAATTTTGTGAAAAATTCTCTAAATTTTATTTTTTAGGAAATTTTCTCATATCACTTACATTTCTTTTTATTTAAAAATTTTCCTTTATTTTCTTTTTGTAGACATATTTTTCTAGTTTAATGTTCTGTTTATGTGAAAATGTTCAAAAATTTTTATTTATTGAAAATTTTTATTTAATGAATTTTATAAAAAAATTATTAGAAAATTTCTCAGAAAACTAATGAGTTTTTCAAAAAATATTTAAAAATAAAAAGGAAAAGTTAAATATAAAATAACCTTGAATTCCGTTAAAATACTTGATCTTTCACCCGAAGTTTAATTAGAAATATCCACGACTCCATTAAAGTTTAACAAGAGTCTAAATTTTTGTTTTTCTTTTCTCCATTTTTAGGCGAAACTATTTCGTATCTTTCAACAAGTTTTCAATGCTGGTCGTGATGCCCATCATGAGGAATTGCGTCGTTTGGGTATTTTTGTTGTACGTAAATTTGTTGAAACTGCACCAAATAATCCAAAAATCTACGCTGAATTGTTGTTTTACAAATCGATTAAGGAAGCAAATGAACTGGAAAGTGGGTACTGTGATGCCTATGAATCGTAAGTATTTCTTTCTTATGTTTATTTGTAATGAATTCATTCGTTCATTCATTCATTCATTGGTTGGCTTCTTTATTCGATTTTGGCATTTAAAACTGAACTCTCTTTTAACACTTTTTCTATTCATTTAAACACTTTCACTTTGGGTGATCATTTAGGTCACCAGCCTTGAAGGCAGATTTTAATATAATTTTCGTTTCTCATTTTTGGGAATAAAATGAAAAAGAAAAACAAACAAAATAAAAAGAGTTTGGTATTTATAAGCCTCTTGGCCGATTTCAGTCTTTAATGTCGGCACAATCAAAATTGTAATTTTCCTCTTTTTCTACCACATTTTCTTTGATGGGTCTATTGTGTGTGTGTTTTGACCAAGTAGATTGATTACGTTGTGATTGCAGACAAGGATTTTTCCTTTCTTATGAGGATGAAATGAGTGTGTGTGTGTGAGTTTGTTTATCTCATAAAAAATCATTTAAATGAAAATGATGATGAATGATTGTAAATGAAATAATATTTTAACACTCTCTTTTTCTCCTTTTTTTCCATGGTCCTTTGTACATCTTTTGTTTAAAGACCATTAAGACAGGAAAAAGGAATAAACGAATCAATTTATTTGATTACTTATGCTGTTTTCTTCTTGCATTATATTTTTAAATTTCATTATATATTTTTCTTCTTCTGGTTTTGTATATTTATAGTGGTACCAAAGGAACCTGGACAGAAGAACAAGAGTCAGAATTACGTTTTCTATTTGAAGAAAATCAACGAAATCCTGAAACTGACAAGGGTAAGTCTTATATTCGTAATATTTCCTTTTTTTTCTTTGTCCATTATTTTTCATAATTTGATAACAACAGAAATGTAAAAGAATGTGAACTTAGCAAAAATATAAAATTAAGTTTTTAGTTAGAAATATCGATTTTTTCTTCAATTTTTTTTAAATTTTTAAATTCCGGTCAACAATTATTTGTTTAATTTAAAGTTTGCTATAAATTAGATTTTTAATTGAAAATGAAATTTTTCCAAAACAAAAATTTACTAAAAAACAAGTTTACTTTATGTTGCAACTTAAACGCAAATTAAAAAAATCTCTTAAACGCAAATTAACCAAAAAAATTCACTTAAAACAAATGAATCCAAATTTTTCTCTTAAAAGAGAATTTTTTTAAATGTTTATTTTAGAGGAAAGTTAACTGAACATGCTTTCTTTAATTTAATTTATTGAATATTTCTTTTAAACTCAAATATATTGAATATTATCTTAAATGCAAATTTGGCTAAGATTTTGTCTTCAATGCAAATTTATTGAAAATTTTCTCTTCAACACAAATTTTTCCAAAATTTTCTTTTCCATCCAAATTTGCTAAAAATTTATTGAATATTTCCTATTTAACTCAAAAATATTGAATATATTCTCTTAAACGCAAATTTATCGAAAATTATCTCTTGAAGACAAATTTAATATTGAATTTTATACTTAATAAGAAGTTATCGTAAATTTTATTTATATAAGAATTAAGCGAACGTTTTTTCTAAGAAGTTGGTTTCTGAAAATGTGTTATCCTTGTTGAGAATTTATCGAAACTTTTCTTTAGCAATATTTTATTGCTTCATCTAACTGGGGTTTTAAATTAGAATTTATTACATTTTTATTAAACAGGAATTAATCAAATATTTCTTTTTAAACAATTATTTATCGTGAATTTCTTCTTAAATGAAAATATTTCAGAAATTTTCTCGGAATTTAGAGTTTTTAAAAAATTTTCCCAAAAATAAGAAATTGTCAAAAAGTTCTCTTTCTTTATTGTTATTTTACAACGATGAAAAATCGAAGATTTTTCCTTAAAATGAATTTATGACAATTTTCTCTCAAATGACAATTTTTGAAAATTTTTCTCTTTAGAAAATTTATTCTCTTTAACGGTTCAGCATTTTTTCAAATTATTTTCTGTGAGATAAAAATTTCTTCATAAACTAAAACTCAAATAAACTTTTCTCTTGATTCATTTTATGCTTTCCCTTAAGTTATATATGTACTTTTCGTTTTTTTTTTCTCTAATTTTCTCTTAATTTAAAAATAAAATTGTTGAAAATTTTCTCCGAGAATAAAGAAACAAACTTATTTAAAAAAAGTCATTTTACATTTTTTATTGTAAAACAAACTTTACCAAAAATGTTCTCTTAAAGTTGAATTTAATAAGTATTTTCTCTTCAACGATGTCTTCGTCTTCTCTCAAATGTGAATTTATTTAATACTTTCTTTAAGTCCAAAATTTTCTCTAAGGCACTCTTATTGTCTTATTCAAACATTTTTCTTTTTAAGGAAATTTCTTTATAAAAAAATATTTTTTCAATTTTTCTCTTAAGAATTCATTTTAGTTTTCTCTTGAAATAAGATCGGTTATGTTTTTAAAATTAAATAAATTTAAATTAAGGTTTTTGCTACAATTTTTACTTGCCCTAATAAATTTCTTTATCAATTTCTATTTTAAATTAGAGGAACATTTTTCGAAAATTTTCTCTTAAAAATGTCTCTTAATTTTAGAAATCAACAAAACTAGTTAAAATTTCTTATGAATTAATACCTTTAAATGTCTGTATTTCAGCCATGGGCTAAAATGCCTTTTCAAAATTCAAATTTGTTTGAGGTTAAAGCAGGTTTTGTTTTTTCTCTTAAAACGCCTCTTTATCCTGATGCTTGTGCACCCTGTAACACAAGAAAAACACTTTTTAAGGAACTTTTGCTTCTATTTGAAAATAACAACAATGCAATGTTGATGAGAGAGGGAGAGAGAGGGTTGGTGTTATTGCTGTTAATATAGCAAAATCTTTATTAATGTTTTCGTTTCTTTTTTCTGTCGTATTTTGCGAGATGTCCTGCTGTTTTGTGAACTTTATTTTTGCCTTTGGCATATTTTTTTAAGTGCTTTAGCTGGGTCTTCAAATCCAAAGTGATTGATTTAACAAGTCAATTTCAATGTGTTGACAGTTTCATGATTGAAATAATTTTCTTTATTATCGCTTTGCAATCAACCCAACAACAACAAGAAGAAGAACAACAAGAAGAACAATAACAAAAGCATTGTCACCATTCACCACCATTGTCATTATGAACCTTCATTTGTTTTCCTCTTAATAGCACCAATTGCTGAGGATTCGGTTTCAAACTCACACTTATTCGTCCTGTTTTCTCTCTTATTTATATATATATATTTTTGTTGTGCTTGTTGTTGTTGTTGTTGTCTAAAGTCTGTTGTCTGCTAATGTTTTGACATTTTTATTTCACCAATATGTCCAAGATTAATTGTTATGTGTCTGGTTGTTTGGTTGAAATTTTTATTTTTATCCATAAAAATAAAATTTATTATTAAAAAGAGAGTCTTTTATTTGTTTTG
Source organism: Cochliomyia hominivorax (assembly GCA_004302925.2). Lineage (NCBI taxonomy): Eukaryota > Metazoa > Arthropoda > Insecta > Diptera > Calliphoridae > Cochliomyia > Cochliomyia hominivorax. The sequence continues at coordinate 73,729,680 of PYHX02000467.1, forward strand.
TTGTTGTTGTTGCTGCTGAGTATTTTTTTAATGCAGCAAAAATAAAAAGTTTTTTTTTTTATTGCAAACGAAAAAAGAGCTTATTGAGTAAAATCCTTTAATGGGAATCATTTAAGTTTTAAATATCGTTCATATGTCTTCATATAAAAAAATAACATTAAGAAGATTTAATTGTTGCCTACAGATTTGTTGGGAGTCATCAAGATCAGTATCTCTGATGTAAAGAGATGTACTTTTTAAAAAGTACTGTAGTACTAAATGTCATGTAAAATGGAAGTTATTTCTCTTAATACTAATTACAAAATGAGTTGATAAATTTTCCTTTTCCTCTACTTGTTTATGGGTTTCGCTCTCGTTTTTGTGGCAAGAATGAATCGTACTGATTTCTGGTACTCTACGCCGATTGAATGGCATGGTAGTCAGAGAGGGCGATTTCACCGCCTATTAAACTGATGAGAGAAATTTTCCGAACCGATGAAATATCCGAAATATCTGGTCAATCATCGCCAATTTCAATATCTGGTCGAGATGTGTTTAAAATTCGGACTTGTAGAATGTTGACAAAATTATATGTATAAGCAAAGTCAGGTATCGACTCAGACAGTCTGCGATATCAAGCAGATATAAGAGAATCTTTGCGCTTGTTGACAGGTATGGCTCTACCTATTTTCCAGGCATTGGTTTCTGTCAGGCTATTGATTGGCAAGTTAAATACCATAGTCAATCTCGCACGCCAAGGTTTTTCAGCATCAGCATAGAAATTTCATCAGCGTTGTTGTCATCTGCAATTACATGTGGAGTAAACAATTGGGGTGCGGATATTGTGGCATTTGCCAACTTAATCGCAATACTATCATCACTCTTTCCGAGCAAACATTTTTGGAGCACTCATAAATCCGGCCTTGAACCCCCTCTTAGATTAAAAGTTTCATTCTACATTCCTTTGCTGTCGGTATTTAAATTGCATATATAAGTGCCACTGGCCTATCAGAACTAATAAATTTATTTCGAAAAAGTTAATTCAGCCATACTGTCGATTAGTCGATTTCGAATTCATTTACCTGTATGAGTAACAATATATTCGAAACAATCCCGAAGGTCACATTTAAGAATCTAAACTCTTTTATACTTTTATTACTTTTTCCTAACTAAATCTCTTTTTTACAGATGTCATTGATTGGATTCTGGAGAATATTAGTGATAAGACCCGTACCAGACGTGGTATCCTCAAGAAACTCAAAGAAATGGGTTTAAAGTTTAAAGCTCCCACTAAAAAATCCACAGCCGAATCACAAAATAAAAATCTATGGCGTTCCGAAGAAGATGAAGAGCTTCGCAGTCTCTATGATCAATATCGCACAGAAGATGGTAAGTCTTAGATTTCTAAAATAAATACTATGTAACCCTTAGCAAAGTAAAACCTAAAATCCTGTTCTATGATGCAGATTGTTTACAACGCATTATTGATGAATTCGCCGAGAGACGTAATAAAAAAGCGATTATCAAACGAATGTTACAGTTACATATTATAGCAGATAAATCGGAAATTTTACCACAAAAGCCACGCAAACGTAAATCCAAAAAACAAATGGAAAATGGTGAAGAAGGCCAGCAAGGAGAACATGATGAATATGAATTTATGGAGGAGCCAGAATTTGGAGATGCTGTGAGACCCAGTACTTCTAGGAAAAATAAACCTAAGAAACCGGCTAAAGCTAAGCCAAGGAAAATAGTACGAACTCCTCTCGATGTGGGAACTGTAAGAGCTCTCATGAGTCAAATTGATACGGAAAAATACCAAGAAGCTATTGATTGGCTTAAGGAATGTTTGGATGATGCAGCCGAAGATACTGAGGAGGCAGCCGAAGAAGATGATGGTGTTCCTTTGGTGCCTTTGCAAGAAATACTGAAAGAAGCCATGGAAGATGAACATTTCAAAAAGGTTTTAGTAGCTTTGGGCATACAACCTCCCGTCTATGGCATGGAAAGTTATTGGCGTATACCCACCTATTTGAATTCAGCTGATTTGAAATTACGAGCTAAAATAGTGGCTGGTGAAGAGGTAACTGTAGATGTAGAAGATTTGGATGATGAAGATAATGCTAGTGATAATGAGAGTGAAGCAGAGAATAATGATAATGAACGTGATGGGGAAGAAAGTGAAGAAGATTATTTGGAAACTTTGGGTTTGGCCAAGGAACGTAAAAAGTTGGATAATTTGGAAAATTATATGGATCAGCAAAGAGAAAAAATGAAAAACTTAATGTACAGCAAGAGTGATGAGGAAACCGAAGAAAGGGCTCCCTTAAAGAACAAAAAGAAAGCCAAAGCCAAAAAGGAGAATAAGAAAAAGAAAGCTGATACTGATTCCGAAGAAGATATGGAAATGGTGAATAAAATTAAAAAGAAATTGGATAAAAAGAAACGTAATAATGACTTAAGCAGTGAGGAAGAGGACGATGATGAAGGAGATGAAACTTTCAAAAAACCTAAAGAAATGGAAATGGCTAAACCGAACACTGGAGATTTGTTTGATCAATTGAAAGCTGAAAGAACCAAAAGTAAAATTAATCTTAGTGAAATGGTGGCCGAAAAGAAAGAAGAAGAGAAAGATGCAGATGATGATGATGATGATATGGATTTAAATTTCAATTCTGAGGATTATCGCAAACGTTTGGCTGAGTTGGGTGATGATGAGGACGAAGAGAATGAAGATGAAGACGCTAAACAAGAGCAAACCTTAAGTAATCGTTCTCGTCGTGCCAATGTAATTGAATCCGATTCTGATGATGATGATAATGCTGCTGATGATGGTGTTGTTGACAATGTTAATAAAGCCAACAACAGAAATAAACAAGCCTTCAATATGGATGAAAATGATGACAACAATGATGCAGATGATGATGGTGTTAAATCCATTAAAACACAACAAACAGACTCATCTAAAACATCAACTAAAAAACGTCGTCGTTCTCTAGATGAAGATAATGATGAAAATGAACAGGAGGCTGGTGATGATGGAGAGGAGGATACATTTCTAAAACGCAAGAAACCTTCACCCTCTAAACAACATGCTATGAAAACTGGTGAAGAACCAGCTAAACGTCGCCGTGTTGCTGTCATAGACGATGATGACGAGGATGATTGAGCAAACAATTTTATTTTCTTTTTTTATTTTTATTACTTTTTCTCTTTATTGTATGCAATGATTTTTATTTAATTTAATTTCTGTTATTTTTTTTTTCTCTTCAACTTGTTCTCTTCTTGTTGTCTGCTTAATTGGTTAAAGAAGAGAGTGATAAAAAAATTGAAAGTAATAAAGAAGAAGAAGAAAAACGTTACAAAATTAATATGTGAAGTCAAGACATTTAAGTACTTGTCTCATTTGGTTGTCGTTATATTTTAATTTACTTTTCTTTAATCTACTTTTTAACACATTCGTTCATTCATTCATTCATTAAATTTACATTCGACAAGATTTTAACTTAAATTGAGAAATTGTGCTTTAATGTGTACCAACTTTGTCAGTTAAATTTTTGAATTTTTATATATCTTAATCATTGCATATAATCCGATTTGTATTGAAATTGTAAAATAATTTAAATTATTTCTTAAATAAATATAAAATGATATTATTTTGGGCATTAAAAAAGGGTTTTTTTGTTTTATGTTTAGTTCGCTATAAATCTGGTTAATTAACGGATTTATATTGGACATTTTAATGTTTGTTTTTGGTCATTTATTAAATTTACAATAATGTCAGTTTATTATCTGAACCAATAGAGAAAATTCTAGGAATGCATTTTAAAGGTATCATTTAATATTGTTGGCAATGGTTCCTAAAAGAAGAAAATTAATTAACTTTATTTTCATTTATAGGTTAAGATCCTGAATTTTCATCAATTGCTTTAATATGAAGGAAGAATGGAGTAATGCTCTGGTGGAGACTGACAACCTTTGCCTTTAATTTAAAACAATGTGATGGTACATAGGAGTCTTAGATACCAGAAATTTTCTGAAATTCACAGGTGAGTTTAACTCATATTATAACTAAATAAATTAAATTAAACATTTAGTGCAAACTTCAACAATTTTTGGAATATGCACCCTATCTGACCTTTACAACTTGAATCATATTCGGTTAAGGTATATTCTATATCAGTACAAATTTAAACTTTTCTGAATTGATCTACTATCTACCACTCCATGTGGTGAAAAGGGTGTATTAAATATGTTACTCTATATGTAATGCCATCATCTACGAATATATATTATGTATGTAAAATCTGACTGTATTTAGATACTTCAGTGGAATTCGACCTCATTAGTTGTTTTTGTAATGAGAAGTTCCTATTAAAAGGCAACTCTATTGGTTTTGTAAAAAATATATAGGCCGATATCTGAGACAGCAACACAGTTAAAACGAAAAACCATCCATTTCACAGACGTTGATTCCTTTATTCAAAATGTTTTATAAGTTTTTAAGTGGATCATGAATATAAGGTGAGAGGTTTTTGATAAAATTTTCAAAAATACTTTCATAACATCTTTGAGAAATTTCTGTGAATAAGAATTCATTTATTTTTTAAATGGATAAATAATAAAGAAGTCAGTGTTTTCAAATAAAAAATCCAAGAATACATGTACCGATATTTATCGAATCGGAAATGTTGTTGTCCAAAATTGTATTTTTTCATTGTAAAAATACAATGAAAAAGTTGAAAGTTAAAAAAATTAATTTATCAAATAAACTTTATGCCCTTCAAATAACATCGGCCAATGATGATTATTAGTTTGGGAATTTTACAGATTGATAAGACTTTTGTAAACCAAAATCCCATCACCAGTTATGATTGCCCTCGGTACATCCTGATAGTCAAAAATGTCTAATTATTGAATTTAGAATAAGGAAAACAGGGAAAGAAATGTTGGTAGTCGAATGCACAGAGATTATAAATTATTTTGTGATACCGTTACAAAATTATATTAAGTATGAACTGAAAAGAAATTGTTGTTTAATTCAAAAAAGGTGGCAACAATTTTGCTCTTTTAATTTTTTTAATATTTTTTTAATTCCGAACTTTTTATTTTTTATTGTTTTATTAAGATTATTGCAAATATAATTGCAAATATGTGATAAGTAGAACTGAATGAGTTTAGAGCCCCACAATGCCTATTCAAAATTTTCCAATATTAATAAAAGTTCTCAAATCGCAAAACTGTATTTGCCTAGAGGAAGCCTATTTTAGATTGAATTTGGGGAAAAGAAATAAACTTTTCATATAAGAATTTGTTATCAAGGAAAGTGCTCTGACAAAAGATTGACAACTTGTAAAAAAAATTGTGTGGAATTTTATTTGTTGAGGGTATTTTAAAAAGAAATTAAAATTTTGCATTTCTGAAATTTTTTTTAAATGAAAATCTTTTATGAACAACAAAAAACTGTTTGCCTACGAAAAACCCAGAAGACTTTTTTCCCTTAAATGATTGTCCCGTCATTATTAGAGCTGTATGTAAACAGCATGTATCGTGTTTACCTTACACGCTACAGATTGTTTATAATATACTTGAGATGACCAATTTTAAAAGGCCACCCATTACGCTTCTGTCCATCTGAGGGACTGTAAACCTCCAAATAAATTCATAAAGACCTCAGCTTCAACCATGAGAATATATATACAGATAACTGCAACGCACAGTGTCATACTTTTTGCAGAGAAATACTGATTAGAATTTATTGAAAATTATTCAATTTTAACATAACGAGATTTTACACTTACATAGATTTTTTTGACATTTATTTGGAAACTTTAAACATTATTTTGTTTCTCCTAAAAGAAATCTCATAAATACAAAAAAGTTTTCGAAAATTTCGAAAAATAGATTTTTTCGCATTTTTGCTATATCTTTCTAACCGATATCTGAGAGCAAAAATTTATATTAATAAAAATTTTAGAAGAAACATAAATCTTTTAAAATTCGAGCTTTGCCATTTAAGAAATTAAACGAGAAATTAGAGAATTATGAAAAAATAGGTTGAATTTGAGAAACTCTGTCTCTCCCAAAATTTAAGTTATTTAAATGTGTTATTCATTACACAAAAGCCAATAAAGTTACTTTTCAGATTTAAGATTTTTTTATAACTTAAAAAGAGTGTAACTGATTTCTTAGCAAAAAATCAACGAAAAGTTCAAATTAAAGTTTACAACTTTTGATTCTATGAAGATATTTTATTTATTTTTTTGCAAAGTTTTATCATTAGTTTAAAAAAATGAAAAATATTGGACGAAAATCGCACAAAATTTTGGCTCCCTATAGCAAAAAAAATCCCCAAGATCGATTAAAAAATAAAATATTTAACTTTTGAAGCTAAATATCTGTTAAACTATAAGAGATAGTATTTTATAGGTCTTCAGTAGCGGAATCCACTCATATGCAAGTCTGTCTAAATCGGTTTAGATATAAGAATGATCAATTTTGGGACCCTGTAGACCGACCCCTGTAAGATCCACAAAGTCCATGCTCAAAACTTAAACTTCTACTATCACTGTTTGAAATTCCATTAAAATCGGACTAGATGTTCGGAAGTTATAAATTTGTTTCCATTTCATTTTTCATTTGAGACACTGTGAAACAGTTGAAAGGTAACAGAGTTATTTCCAAAAAAGCGTTTTGAAACCTCTTTTTTAAATAAAGTTCAATGTAATCGTTCCATTTTTCAAAAAATTTATTCCCTCGTATTAATTATGAACTCATTGTTTTTTTCCCTTCACAATTTCAAAATTATTCCAAATATTTAACCTTAATTCCTTTAAATTTTATTATTTATTTTTTTTTGTATAAACTACTAAAAAGTTATTTCATTTCGCCGTAACCTTTATCTTCTCTTTTTTTAAGTTTCTTTTCAAATTGAAATAAACTTAATGTTCAACATTCAACATTTATGTTTCAAATTAATTGTTTGGAAAATATTTAATTTCACCAACAAAACAAATAAAGATCAATTTTAACTACTTATATTCTCTCTCTCCATCTCTCTCTCTCTCTTTCCCTCTTCCTCTATCACTATATAGTTCTACTGATTTAACTGTTTTTGTAAACTGAAATGGGTCACAAAAATATTTGTGTTGTTTTAAATAGTTTACAATTTAATTTCATATCCTTATTGAGACATACAACTAACACACAAACCAATAGAGAAATCTAACAGTCCACATCCTTCCTGCAATAGAAGTAGAGATTTTTTCTAGGGAATTTTGTTAATTTTTTTAGTTTTCGTTCGTTCTTATTACTTGTTCACATTGAAAAGTTAATAGTTGCAATTATATAAAGTCACATCATCTGCCATATTATGTCATTTATACCAGGAATGAGAGAAATTACAAATACATATAAACACATATCCCTTTATAAACATACATACAGTTGCGGTCAAAATAGAAGCACCACTCATATGTCACATCTTCGTTGATCACAGTTGCGGGGATTAAACAGTATCAAAAGGTTTAGAGAATGTAATTTAAAAGCTCTGGGACTCTGAAAAGTCCCCTCTTAACTGCTCTGCATGTCTTTAATAGATTAAAGATCCCTAAATCTTACTTCGTTTGGCATATTGAAAAAAAGCATTAGTATTTTGTGGACCGATGAGTTCACAAGGAGGTCTACTTTCAAGGAATATAATAAAAACTATATAATAAAAGCTTTTTGTACTGTGGTGTCTCAAAATATTAGAAAGAGTAATGCTACCTTTTATGTCTGAAGAAATGCCACTGATTTGGGCCATGCAACAAGACAACAACCCGAAACATACCGACAATATAGCTAAAAAGTGGTTTCAGAATAATGGACTCACTGTAATAAAATGGTCTGCCCAGCCTCTCGCTCTAAATCCATTGGATAATTTGTGTACAGACGTATAAAACAATAGGTCGGTCATTAAACCGATCTTCTATAAAGCCGCAATAAAAAATGAACTTTCCATTAAAACGACTTGTATGACTTATTCAAGTAGACGTATGTATGTGGTGCTATTAATTTGAACGCCGCTGTATATAAATGTAAAATGTGTATGTACTTTTTTCGATATATAAAAAAAGACACGAAAATAGTGAATCCTTTTAAATTTCATATAACAAATACGTGTGTATTGTAGCAGAACCAGTGAAATGGTCAATTTCTCTATAAAAAAAGGCGAAAAGAGAAAATAAACGTAAAAATTTTATAACAAAATGAAACTAATAATGAAACTTTTAGACACTCGTTTGTTGGCTCTGTAATAATAATAATAATTTTTCCCCTTTTTTCTGGAACGAAATATGAAAAGCAAAAAAAAAAATATAAGAATATGTATACCCTACAGCAACATTAGTGGTTGTAGTATGATGCGTTTGTGCTGATGTTTGTAACGTACAGAAAACAAATATTCAGCCGACTTTTAAATACCCTGCACTATGGATGATATTGTAATTTTACGTTTAATCTATTCGGGGTGTGGACCTTTTATGGGAACTATGGTAAAATGTGAACTGATTTTCGCCTCTCAAATTAGTCCAAAAAGTTTTTTTTTGCCAAATTATATTGAAATGCTTTGATATTTAAGAATTATATCACCTTTCCGGAAAAGAGGAATCTTTTCAGAATATGGACCAAATGTGGAGCGATATTTATAAAATTTGTAGCATATAAAAAATTGATAATATTTCATGTGTTTGACTTTTATTCAAATTCTACAATGATCGTTCCATAATTTTTCATATCTGCGTCATGGTGTAGGGTATAATACAGTTTCAGTTTCAACTCCAACCTCCTTTGTACAGATTTTATTGCCATTTCAGATGATGTTCATAATGGTTTTTTATTTTTTCGGTTATTTTACTCCTGGGAAATAACAACAACATCAGTAAACTAAGGACTAACTGAATAACATCATATGTGTTGCGGTTTTCTTCTATTCTCTCTCATCCAATTCCTCCACATTGGAACTAGATTTTTAGTCCAAAAATATGAATTTTACTTATTCATCGAGAATGTGTAGATTTAAATGAATAAATGACGTTGACTTGCAGAAAGAAATTGTATGAGTATTTTTGGAAAACTACATGTGTATTGCAGCATAAAACATAATTTCTGTTTTTTTTCCCAAAAAATCATTTATACATTCAAACATCCAGTTCAAACCAAACCGACCAGCGCTAACCGACCAACAATGATTTTGTTCGAAGAGAAATTATAGCGAAAAAATTTAATTGTTTCATATTTGTAGATTTGTAAATTGGGGAAAGGAACTGTAGATATTTTGGCGGAAAAGAGTTTTGTATGGGATGGGTGAGATATAATAGTTGGGATAATATTGCAGTTCTATTCAAATTTAAGTAAATTTTGGAAATTTTACAAAACCAAGCGCAAAACACTTTTTAGGACTAATCAAAAGTGATGTTTTATGTCCAACTCAAATACGTTTCTCGCTTTTGAGATTTTTGAGATATTTTCCGATTTTTTAGTTCTTTAAAACTCAATGGAACCAGTTGAAAAACTAGACCGACATTACGCTGGCATGAAAAATTATATACTGATTTTTCTCATCCTGTAACACTTGAGCCATTAGAGATATTTTAATGAAATTTTAACTCGGGTATGGTAATTTTTAAAAAATTCGCCAAAAATTCATTTATGAATAAAAATCAATATATCTTAACTGGAATGTCTGTAAACTAAAACCAGATGATCGCAAATCATTGATGTGTCCGAAAGCGCTATCCAAATTTGGTGAAATAAAAAAAAATAATAAAAATTGAATTAAGATCTTCTTGGTCTTTTTACACGGAAGAGTGAGATATATTTTTTATTCTCTAATTCAAGGACAAGTTCGCATATTAAAGATTAAAATCAGTATCGTTATTCGTTTCAATTTTATGAAAATTTATATAAAAATGAAAATTTTCAAATTTTATGCTCTTCATAAATTTTTGACATCAAATGACATTTCACACACTTTTTCTTTACAAATGTTGAATTTTGAAGTTCTAACGCCATCAAAGACACCAAATTCTTCTAAAAAGGGCTTATACCTTGGCTAAAAACTAGTATTCCTCTAATAAAATATCTTAATTTCCTTACATTTCTGCGCCATAGATAGGGACCAGTGCATCTATAAGTTAACTCGTAAACTTCTCAGCTCTAGTATATAAGTGTACTATTTGTCATCTCCCCTGATCCTATATTATCTTACACTTCGTCCAACAAAATGATTCCTTGAGATAGTAATTGGAATGAAGTCTTAATACCCTCATTTCAATAGTTCTTTAGATATTCGATAATTAGTATCTCTACCAAATCCTATCCTCCCTACATTTTTTCCAGTAAAACAGTTTTTGGAGAACTAAGTTTTGTCCACCGCTCCTTGCGAAAGTAATTGTGATGAAATCTTAATACTCAAAATACATCAGATATTTGATACTTAATATTTGCATTTAATGGAGTCTTCCCCTGATCCTGATCTCCCTGCGGTGAAATCTTAATACTCTGACTTTAATGGTTAATATTTACACTTTGTTCAGTAAAACTGTTCCATATTTTCTTCAGTAAAACAGTTCCTTAATAAAGTATATGGTATTTCTTCCTCTCCTTCTGATTCTATCCGCCCTACATTTTGTTTAGTAAAACTGATCATTGAAAATATATTTGAACCAAATTGCTTAGATATTTGGTAATAAATATTTTCTTTGTATGGGGGCACCTCTCTCCCTGATCCTACCGTTTTTTATAGCTCATGTTATATTCTGATACATTGGGATCATTTAGGAAAATTTTAACAAAATTGTTACAGTATATTGGCTGCCTTTAAGTCCCAAGCAAACAAATGAGAAAACAACACACAGATTCGTCTTTATATATATATAACCGATTTATTTTATTTATGATTAAAAAAATCCTTTTACATATCTCTTATTTCCTATATTTACAGATCTATAAACCGCTTGAGGGGAGCTCAGAGGTTAAGTTGCAAACATTTTAGCATACTTACGAAATATCATAATTCTGTCATTAAGCGATAACCGTGCGATCAGAATCAACTTTAGTGACAAATCGAAATCTAATTTTATTTATTAATTTATTTTTTATAAGTTTTAAATACAATTTTTATTAAATAAAATAAAAAATTAAAAATTACTTTATTTCTGAACAGTTTAAGTAATTTCATTTATTCCTTTTTATTTATTTATTTATTTATTTATTTATTTATTTACTTACTTGTTTACTTTATTATTTTTTATTGTTTTATTTTACTGGAAATTTTATAAATAAAATAAAAATTTTAAAAAGAATTTAAATCGTCTTTCATTGAAAAAAAATCTCAAATTTTCATTAAAATACTTAAAATTAAAAAAAACTCAAATTCTAATTTTCACGTTCGCTTCAGTGTCTTCGTGTGTGACGTCATTTACGTTTTTTAATTTCAATTTTCTGCAAACTCAAAATTTCGGTTTATTACCAGGCGCCCAGAATCTTAGAAAAATAGCAAGGTGCTTTTTTCTTAGAAAAAATATTCTGTAGCATGGTTTTAGGCTGGGTAAAATATTTGATTCACCCACTGATCATTAGCAGTAACAGGGTACGTCAGCTAATTTACTTTTATAGAAGCCTTAAAGTATGTGAAGAATTTTGTTCTTATTTAAATTTTTAATTTATTGGAGTTGCCAGCGTCTGGTTAAAAAGGTAAATGCAGGGGAAATCATATTTTATGCTGAAAATATATAAAATATTAGAGAAGTGTGTTTATTAATAGTTTTATTTGATATTTCGAATACAAATTTAAAATATTCAAACAAAATATCGATTTTTAATAAAAACTACTTTAATTTAAAAAATATTTTAGTTATTTTTTAAAAAACAAATGAAGAGAACTTTTTGTAGATTTTAGAAAGAACAATTTGATCTACTGGTAAATTTATAACGTACTTAACATGTAAGAAAGCCATATTTAGCTGCGCCGAGTCTGAAAGACGACTTAAATGATAGCTATAGCAAAATTTGATCCTATAGTCGCAAAGATAGTATCACATACTTAAAATCAATCCAAGATAGTTAGAAAAATAAATTTCCAAAATTTCAAAATAATTGATTCATGTTTGAGAGTCATATAAACTTAAAACCATATTCCGGAAAGGGGCCTTAAATGGGAGCTAGGTCAAATAATGGACTCAGAACTATTTAATTTTGCTTTGAATTTATAATTTATAAAAAATTGTAGAAAATTATCTTCAAAATTGCGGTCTATATGAAGCACATTTTTTTGGAGTGTATCAAAATTTTGCATATTTTAGCCTATAACTTTTTCTCTATTAATCCAAATTTAATGATTTTTTTGCACTATGATTAAGCATATGTAATAAATAATAATATTATTGGTAAAATTTAAAAAATGATATAAGTTTTTGAAAAGCTAATGAACCGGTATATCTGGTTTAAAATTAGAAACTGCTTAGGATTCAATAAATACTGTGGCCAAATTTCATTGAATTCAAACAATTATTCTAGACATGAGAACGTTTTCATCATACAGATTTTGATTTGCTGCAATTATAAGGAATTATCCCTTCATTTCAAGAAGGAAAATTTTCTTCTTACACACCGAACGACAAAGCTAATGTACCTTCATCACTACTTGTGGAGGTGGAGGGTAAATAAAAATAGCAACTTTATTAAATATGTGTTAATGAATATTTCTCTAGTCAATTCTTATTTACTTTATTAGAACATAATTATTATTTAATTAGCAAAAATATCTGGTCATAGTTGTTATCTAAAAAAAATAAAAACATTTAAAAGGTTATTTTTTATTTTGCTATTTAAGTTGTAGTTATATTATTATGTTCATTTAAGTAGTATTATTTATTAAAGCTGTTTTAGAAAGTTTTGGTATTTTGTATATTTGATCGCAATCCATCTGTTACTTCTATTTAAACTTTGTTATGGTAACTCATGTTAAAAATAACTTTATGTTATTATTTGTGTTTACTTTCTAAAATTGCTGATTGCCTGATACCTGTTACAGCAACACATACATATTTATTTCATTCATTATGTTGTTTATTATGATGACGTCATTTGAATTTAAATCACATTGCATGTACCCACAAGTGTGTTTGTTGCTGTTTTAACTGAGTTGTATTAAATAACATGTGTTGGATATGTGTTTTTTGATAATGATCGTTATCAATAAATTAAATTAGTTCCATATTTGTTTATACATTATTTTTTGGACAATAACTAAATTATTTATTTACACATATTTTATAGACGTAAGTATTTAGTGTGGCGTTTATATTATTTTGGTTGGAATTATTTTTTTACTTGCTTTTCATTTAGACTTGAGGAAATGGAAAATAATATTTTCCTTTTGGAGAGTTTAATCGAAATTAGAAATTTGATAATTGATTTACATATACGAAAACATTAATGTGTAGGTGTAGGGTATACACCACTATAGGTGGTGGGTAGAAAAAATAGTCCTACCACCATTTTCAAGTACACCGTTCGCCTCTGAATTACTTCCTTAGTCGATTTATACATGCGAATATTCCATGTGAAGCTTGTTAGCAAAGTAGAGGTCGCCATTTTGAAGATATATCAATGAAATTTGGCATGTAATATTTTTTTGGGCTCAAGGACTATGCGTATTGATATTGGTTATGATCTGTCCATTATTTTATAGAGGTCCCATACAAATGTTCACCTGGAATGGGGATTTTAGTCCATAAAATTCGTAAATATAAAACGATTTAAACCAAATTTTGCAAAAGTAACTCTATTATATTCTACAACGATGTGCCAAATAATTATTTATGATCGGTCCCATACAAGCACACTTCCAAATATCACTTTCATACTCGAAAAGGTGAGTATTGTAAAACTATTTAGTCAAGTTAAGATAAATCAAAACTGCTGTGAGAAATTAAACGAGGGTCGGTACATAATTTTTTGTTATTCCCATATAACCCTCCAGTAAAAATGCCCTTAAATGTTAAAAATTTTACATAAATGTTCGTAACGTAAAAATCTATTGCACCCATAAGCATATTTGAGGAACGCAAATTATAGGTGAAGGGTATTACATAGTCGCGCTTCACCGACTATAATATTTTTACTTGTTTTAATGTTGTTGATGGTTATGATTTTTAAGCGAAATACTTAGGATTTAAATGTTATAAACATGTTTCGAATAAATTATGCTCTTTTCGGAATTCAGATCGAAACTTCAGAATAAAACATCCATTCATGAGAAAGTTGTCTTAACTTATTTGTTTTATGATTTAAAAAGAAACATTCTCTTTAAAACTTGTCCGAAACAGTAAACAGTATTTGGAATATTTATTTCTGAAAGTTAAATCAAATATTTTTATTTACCAGATTTTAAATTGGAAATGTATAATCGAATCAGCTTCACATAAAACGAATCTGTATGTATTAAGTATCTATAGACAATGAAGCCTCTAGGACGATTTTCTTGAAATTTTTGTAGAGTGATTCTAGCAAGGAGAAAGAAAAGGAAAAATACCATTATTGCTATGCCAAGTTAGGTAAAACATAAGTGCATACAATATGAAGACTTATGACTGGAAGCAACTTCTTTGTTAATATTCCTTGATGTAAATACCGTTATTATTGGAGCCCGTTGTAACAAATGTTTAAATTCTTTTGCCGCAACTGTATCAGCTTGTTATATTAAGAACTTTTAGGGAAATTATGACTGCTGGTAGTCACTTTTTTCAACCAGGAAGTTGCGAAAGATCTGTCAGAAAAAACTTTCAGAAACTTTGTGAGAAAAGTATGTTTTTAACTATCGGATGTGTTTGGAGCTCTTTTGAAAATGATTTCTATTTGTTGGCTTTGGAAACATCATGTTCACCATTTCTTCTACTTAAACCAGGTTTTCTATCGACGGATAGAGAACATATGCTTTCTAATAATATTGGAAACAATTTGATGGCGGACGTTTGAATTCTTAGCCAACTTTTTGTTGTACCAATTTCGGTTTTGTGATCACTTTTATGTTAGTAATTATTTAATTTTGATATGTAAAATACTGTTTTATCATTATTTTCTTTTGAAATTGCATCATCATCTGTCCATGTAACTTTTCAAATCATCCTCCACTACTTCATTTCAAGTCAACACACAGTTATTGAGTTTTCATTTCATTCATTCTTAAATCCAACACTTTATGAAAATTTTAGTCTGCAGTCAGTTTATGTTTCGGTTGGAATCTGTTGTTCTCTTTAAAAATTTAAATATTCCAACATTATTGGCCATTAATTGAACATATTGTGAATATATTTCTTCAATTTGCCCCAAAACCTCAACTGAGTACTAAAACAGGAAAAACAATGAATAGTTTGTTGTTGGTTTAGTGGGAGGGGGATGAGTGGTGGTTGATGTTAAATGGTGAAACGATTTGTGGGTCCACACGTAATTGCTCATGAAAAACAAGATGTTTAACATTGATTTTTTCTCATTTTTACGTTTTGCGCTTTTGTTTTGTATTCTTTCATAAATTTTTATTAAAAACTCTTGGATTGTACTCTTTTAACCCCATAGTTGTTTTTGTTTTTATGACTTATTAATGTTTATTTTTGATATTTTGTTGTTGTTATTGTTGTTGTTATATTCATGTTTTTGGGGTTTAACTGTTAATAAATCGTTATTATCTAAAATATGAATCTCTTTTTCTGGGTAACAAATGTTTTTTTTCCAGTAACAGGAAGAGCGTTTCTAATAACGAAAATATTTGTGAATTATTACAAGAAATATTGTTAAAAAGAACTGAAATGGTTATGAGTGCGTGAGTGTGTGTGTGTGTGTGAATGGACGAATGAATTTTCAATTACTTGAATAAATAATTCATGCAAAACAATTTGAAGTTGGCGTTTTATTTTATATAGATTTTTTTTCATTTCTGCTCATATTTATGGCCCCTATAGAAAATCTATATATAATATTGGATGTATATATGTATGTATATAACATAAAGACTCAAAAACGGCTGGGCCAATTTTGATGAAATTTTAACAGTATGATCCCAATATACCCGAAAGTAACATGAGCTATAAAAAATTCCAATAGGAGCAAACTATAACAGCGAGAGTTCTTAAAATGTGTCAAAACTAATTTCTCAAGGAAATGTTTTACTGGATAAAACGTAGGACTGATAGGATCAGGGGAGAAATACCATCCATACAAAGCAAATATTGATAATCGAATATCTAAAGCACTATAACAGCAAGAGTTCTCAATTTGGTACTCACTACTTCCTCAAGGGACTGTTTTACTGGATAAAATGTAGTATTGAAAGGACTAGGAGATGGGGTACATCCTAAACAAAGCAAAAATTGATTATCGAATATCTAAAGAACTATAACAGCAAGAGTTCTTAAAATTGGTCCCAACTTCTTTCTCAAGGAACTATTTTACTGGACAAAATTTAAATTACTAACAGTCTATTTAAATCGTATGATAATATGACGTTAATGTTTGCTAAGAGCCACGCCCTAAATTTTTTTTGGTAAAACGATGTTTGCCAGGACTGCTAGTTAGAAAATTATTTTTACAGTGTACAGTGGGGCAAAATTTTATCCGAAAAAAAAAATAATTAAAAATCTATATCAACTATATCTTAGTGTTCTTGTGCTAAATGTTGGTCGGAAAAAATTACCAACAAAACTGACAGGTTAGGCATGCTCATCAGGATGCCAGAAATAAGAATCCTGTATTGTTTGGTTTGAAAAAGGAGTAAATTGGAAGAAATAAAAGAAAACCTGTGAAGAGCCCATATAGTAAACCTGTCATGGAATCATCCGTAATTGCGAATGAAACCACAGAGTTTCTCAAGTCAGTAGTTGGCAAATCTATCAGAGATTGCAATGAACCGCAGACAAGGAAACACGCCCATAGGCTTTCGAGGACATGGTAGAAGAAACAAACAACTCCTGCAAAAATCGTTTAAAGGAAGACCCATTCTCGCGAAAATGTCCAATATACAATGTCGAAAAGGTGTTGAGTAGGAATAATATCCTGGTCCTATTTAATTTTGGCCGTGATACCATCTTGGCATACTACCATCTGCTTCAATAGATTTAGACGTGATTTTTTAAGTAATTGTTTTTGCAGTTAGGGGGAGGATTCTATTTTTTCGTCATTTATTCACACTTGCACATTGAAGTCTACAGCATAGGACGATATAGTCGTTCTTAAATTGGTTGCGGCTTTGGTTGTACACATGTAGCTTAAAGAACAGAGGTGGCTCTCCTCTTTATTAAAACTTTTGTTGTAAGTGACACTTATTTTAATTACCATCTGCAACACTTTCCAAGCCTCCCATTAAATTCGTAAAGCCACATACATCGTCAAAACGGCCAAACAGGGCAATAGTCCACAAGAAACATGATAAAAAGAAGGTTCTAGAGGCTGCCACGTTATTAGAAGGAAGGATAGAAGTTCCTGATTGAAACACCAACCACGCTCTTCAGACAAAATTCGTTACCGCACAGTAAGAACTGTATGAAAACATTCAACACAGAATCACTTCCTGAGTCTATTTAAAGATGTCCGTATAACTGTCCATCTGTCTGGTTGGCTTGTTTCACAGATATCCCATACTGACCCAATATGCAGTGTAAATCAATTTGAAATAGTATACACTGTGAAATTGCTAAAAGTACAAAATGGGGAAGAAGTGTTTGTATGAGAGAAAATATTTAGGTTTCACTGTAAATATATTGTTTCATGCATATTTAATGTTCAATATTAATGGTGGCAATAATATGAACGTATTTGTTCTTTCTCTTCCTTCAAAAGTAACACGATGGAAAAAATATAAAAATGACTAAATAAGTAACTATATGTCTATTTAACTGCCAGTCAGTCAGACTGACTACTATAAAAGACTCGTTTGGCTTTACTTTACATAGGCCTCCATAAAAAAAAATAATTTTATACAAGAAAGTAAAAAATAAGGAATGAGTAAAAGAGGCACTAAAAAGTAAGTGGAAAAATGTAACCAATATAAAGTTCATCAATATTTTATGAAAATCAGTCTGCATTTTGTCACAATCCATGGAGCTTTAAAACAAAAAAAGCTATAAAATAAACTGTAAAGTTTATTTTTAAGATCAAATACTAGAACAAGCACAAAAATATTCAATTTATTTTTACATACTCGAACAAATCGTTATCTTATTTGCCTCATCTGTTTCCTGTTTCTTCATTTCCATCCATTTTTATAACCTCCACCACCAAAAGTGGTGAATATGGTATATTAACTTTGTCATTCCGTGTGTAATGCTAAAAAGGAATCATCTCAGAATCCATAAGGTATATATATTCTTGCATCAAATCAAAATCTGAGTCGAGTGTAGATATGTCCGTCTGTTCATATATCCGTCTGTCTGTCTGTTGTTGCATTCACAATAATTGACAGAGCTTAATGAAATTTGGTTTCAAAATTTTTCATAGTCCTGAGAAGTTTTCTATTTAAAACCAGCAAAATCGTTTTAATTTATTAAGAGATATTGACCGATATCTGAGACAACCTTTTTGCTTAAAAAAAAAACTTTTATTTAATGTATACGTTTGAGAGGATATGTGTGAGTGTGTATGTAAGAAGCATAACGTATTTACTTCATATGCATTTTTGGTGAAGTGTAGTCAAGATTCGACATAGCCGAATATAGTATTCTAACTTGTTTCTATAATATATCTCCCTTCATCATATTATTGTTTTTGCTCATTTCTTTCGGCGGAAGTGATAAATTAGTTAAGCTTAGATTGTTCCATGCTACTGGTTGGTTAGTGGTGGCATTTGATTTTGATGTTTTTTTTCAAAATTGTTGTTATTTTCTAGCTTTTTTGCTCTATTACTGTAATATTTATATAGACGATTGTTATATGTATGTTTGAAAACAGATAAGACATAATTTCAAAGTTCAGAGGGCATTAAACGGAAACGCTTTGAAAATTATGTTGATATTAAGTACTCTGTCAATATGAATATTAATGTCATGTAAATGGATGGATTTTCAATTCGTTTTTTGGTCGTTTTCTTTTTCAATTTATTTATTTTTTTGTCAAGATTTTTATATGGACTTGTATATTAATAAATCGAGTACTTTGTGTAGGCTAAAAATCACTGTAAATTGATTGAATTTTATGATTCATATTTAACTGCAAATGCGGATAAAGAATAAATTTAATTTTGCTGTTTACTTAAGAGGAACTAATTTGGACTTTGGAGGAATGAGAAAAAAAAGGAGAATAGTATTTACAGTTATAAAATTATTGTTCACATAAATAATGGTAATAAAAAAGGGGGCATATTATGCTAAATTCAATGAATTATTGAGGAAATATGAGTTTTTCTGCGATTGCTAGCGGAACTTTTATCCCAAATTTAAATTTTATTGTAAATATTAGCGATAATCACTGATTTATTTGAAACATTAAAAGAGAAATAAAAACATTTCGATTTTTTAATCAACTTTTTACGCTCCAAGTGAAATAAGAATTTTCTCATGACTATTAAAAAAACTCAGGCCAAAGTTTTTTCTATTATTGTAGATATATATTGTATATGTATATATATAAGTTTATACATATTAAAGACAGTTCAAGATATCTAAGAGTTTTATAAGCTATAAAAATAATTGCGGCAACTTTCAGTAGAATTGGTGAATACCTAAACGTTTTATATGCTTAAAACTCTATTCCGGGAAGAAGCCTTATATGAGAGATAAATCAAATTATGGACCCACTACAATCAATTTTTTTTGGTTTAAATGAATTTAAATGAATGTCAGATTTCAGAAAATTATCTTTAAAATTGTGACTTGTATGACACACTGGTTTTGGAGTGTATTAGAATTATTTATATTCCGCTTTAAATGTTCATTGGTACAATAATGAACTATGTGAAGCTGTGCCTAAGATGTCGGTCCATAACTTTTCTACCAAATTTTGTAATAATCGGTTCATTATAGTTAACGTAAGAATGTTTCTCAGAGACGGACATAAATATCAGTTTTATTTAAGAATATATACACTTTATGGGATCTCAAAAGATTCCTTCTTCCGCTTTACATATAAAATGGCAAAGTGAATATTGGCATCTCTAAAATTGTGATTTTTAGAGTGTTCACAACGTTTACGTGTCAACCAGTTGGACGAACGGACGTTTTTAAATTGACTCAAATAGTGTTTCTGAGTCCTTAAATCCCATTTCTTAGTATTCCACATTAAATTTTGAACTTTGATTAAAACTATAAATGATAATGAATGAATTTTTCTCTTTTTCTAGTTGATTACAGATTTTTGATGAAAAACATAATGATAACTGATCAAGAATTATGGTTATCTTTACTATAGTTTCAATTTGAATTGTACTCTAAGTTTCTTACGTATCTTATTTTAATGCAAGTGATCACGGATTTTGGTATTAAAATTGTTTTAGATGAAATATATAAATTTCTGTCTACTTTCTCCTTTTTTTGCATTTTTAGATTTTCACACAAATTATACATTATTGATCATGGATTTTGGTTTTAATTCTTGAGCTCCTTTAATTTGCCTTATGATGAATAAAATTTCATTTTTCGTAAAAAAGAATTCGATTTGGGTGAATATAAGAAATTAGGGGCTTATTTCATTTTGCTTTCATTCCTTCAGTTTGACTTTAAACTGCATAAATTTTTTGGAAATAATTCTATAATTTTAAACCAGTTGCGAATGTTGATATTTAAAAAATTTTTTAACAAAAGAGTCCAATATCTTTCCACGGGTCTTAGCTTGGGGCAGTTTAGAGGATTTGCGTCTCTTGCTGACAAATTTCACATTATTGTTCTTGTACCAATCAAGGACTTGTTTACCATAGTGAAAGGGTGCCAAAGTCAGGTCAAAAATAGGTGGACACGTTATAAAATTATCTTTATAGGCAGCCATTTTGTAAACATTTCCTGATGTAAATTTTGGTATTTATACACCCCGTTGTTATAAATGATTCAACATTCCATCGAGCATTAGAAACATGTATTTTTTACTAAAACTGTGCGAAGATACGTTTTGTCATTCATTATGCAGCAAAAATATTTTTGTTAAGAAAACTTTACTTCAGAAACATCATGTGGACCATTCCTTTCACCTGAACCAGGTTTTCTATTACCACACAAGTTTTTCCGGTACTGTTTAATAAATTTTAAAATAGTTTGACGGCAGACCTATAAACGCTTGCCCAAATTTTAGTAGAACTAAATTGGGTTCTGTTGAAAATTTTTAATAATTTTAGTACGAACTTCTTTCTGGTCACTCATTTGATTAAGATTTACTATATATTCATAAGGTAGATGAAAAAAAGAAATCATATTATAGGAATTTTTCGATCTTTCTTTCTTTTTTATTGAAATTTTTATTGAAAAAATTTCATTGAAATTTTTTATTGAAAAAATTTTATCGAAATTTTTTAACTAAGTTTAAAGATCGGACGTTTTAAAATAATATATTTAATTTATATTATTTTTTATTACTATAACCTAATGATTTCTAATGTCTTCAGTTCAGTTCAGTTTTTATTCACCATTAATATCTGTTATGTCTTAATACGTGATGAATTCCAAATTATAGTTAAAATGATAAAAATCATAATCAAACATTATTAGTTTAGTTTTTGGACAGTTTTAATATACATAAAATAATAACATAATCATTATAATAAAATGTACATACTTGACTTTCAAAATTTCATAAATCACTAAAAATAACTTTATTTTGTGTTCTTTTTCTCTATAATATATCTCATATGACATTTTTGTGCATTATCTTGGGAAACAAAAGACAACATATACTTCCGGCATCTTAAAACATATGCCACACATTAAGACACCAACAGACAAACAGAGAAATACACACACACAACCATAAACTTTGACACGAACAGGAAGAAAAAAAAAACAACATGGAAAACAACACCCTCTTGTCAAATGGAAACTCTTGCAACTTCCGGTGTTGAAATTTCTTTATATTTGGACATATTTTTTTGTCTTGTTGCTTTTTTTTTGCAAACTATTGTCTGTGGTATTTTTTTAGTAGGAACTGGAAAGTTAATGGTTGTTTTAACAATAAATTTTTGTCAGTATTCTATTTTTTCTGTCTACAAAATATACTTTTTTTTGCACTATATTAAAAAATTTTCAGTCATAAGCGAAAATATATTTAATAGTGTCTTGCAATTTTTATAAAGAAGTTACAAGAGAGGGATGGGAAATAATATTCAAAGCAACGTTGTAGAAATGATGAAAAAGGAAGCAAAAATTGTGAATTTCGCTAGTCGTGAATATTGATCATAATTGTTATAGCATTTCAAGTTTACCTTTAAATCTACTTTTTATGAAAAATATGAATGATCAATAATTTGGGTTCTTTTGTCAAAAAATACACATCTGGCATCTATAATATACTTATGATATGATTTGTTACCATACCGAACCATTTCACCATAATTTGAGTCGATTCGCATACAAAGATTTCATTGCTCTGGTAGGTGTCGTCCTCATAGCACCACTTATTCCCAAGCAGAGCATTCTCTGATCCTATTGTAATATCTTAATGTTGCATTTAATTTCCATTGATGTAAATCATACTACTGAAGCATAAGTAAGTAGAGGCCTAATTATACTTCTATATAGCCCGTGTAACATTTTAGAAATAAGGACCCTTCTCCACTCATTTCTCCAGATGTTGCCTTCATTTAAGTTTTCTATTAAGTAATCGTGGATTTTCATACATATTAATGATGTTTTGATAAAAAATTTATGTGATCATGCATTATAGTCCAATTTGTTCTAGTTTTTCTAGTTTCACTTATAGATTTTCATATAAAATGTTGATGATGTGGAAACTACCTCTATACATGTTTCTTTTCCTTTTCAGGTATCACAAAGAGACCTTTAGAACCAAAATGACCCATATCATCTATTGATTCAATATTTCAAGGCAGCATGCTGAACAAATCTTACCTAACTTAGTTATGTCCGTCTGTCTTTCCATGTAAGTGTACATGTTATTCTGTATGTACGTATGTGAATTTACTTCACATACATTTGTGGTATTGATTAAAATCGATTATCCCCCACTTTGTAATGTAGAGAAAATCTTGTAAAAGAATTATAATTATTTAATAAAAACATTTTACAAAACTTTTGCCCCACACTGTTAACAATAGCAAAAAGTAATACATACACACATGTAAGTATATCTATTAGAGGCATTTATGGGTTGGTAAGATTATATACACAAAGAGAAAAAGACATAAATGTAACAAATTATAGGAAATACAACCGAAACTATAAGAAAAAGCTTAAATTACACATAAAATACAGATACACACACATACATACTGACACATACTCAGTTAACTTATAAATACAATAACAAAACTTATACTTGCACAAAATATGCAAGTTGGCAGAATAAAAACAAGTAACAACACGCACATACTTACATACACTTATTTACATATAAATGACATATATGTATGTATCAACGTATGTGTATATGTGTGTTTATTTACAATAAGGTATTTGTGTGTGTAAATGAAGACAAGAATGGAGGAAAATAAAAAATAGAAATATTGAAAATGCTGATACAATAAAAGAGAAACATGTTCTTAAAAATAGAGTTTATAAAAGATAACAATTCAGCTATAAACGAGGGTGATCATAAAAGGTTTTTAAATTTGGGAGAAAATTTCTTAAAAAAATATTTTTATAGACTGAAAACCATTCATTTACGCTTTTATAGTGCTTCCTATGATTTAGGCCGAAAAGGTAGTCTACCTTCGTTTAAAATCTACCACACTTTGGTATATTTTTGTGCTCTTCAACACCATTTTAAAAAAGGGACCTATTGGCCTTAGCTCTGCGCAGTTCTTCCTATCTTGATACAAATACTTCATTATTGTTCTTCTACCATTCAAAGTCTTGTTGAGCATAGTGCCAGGATACTTGGTCAGACCAAAAATAAGTGGACACATTATGAAGTCTTATGAATGGAAGCAGTCTTTTCTTGGAACATTTCTTGCGTTAATTTCGGTATTTATAGAGCCCGTTGTAAAAAATAACCGCCCTCTTTTGCAGCAACTGTATATTGTTCCCATTTGGGAAATTTTGACTGCTTTTGGGTCCTAAACTTTTTTTAATATACTTTAGATCTTCAGCAATATAAAATTTTTGACCAGAACGTTGTGAAAAAGAAGAGGATACGCTTTGCCATCCATTATGCGGCAGGAATATTTTTCTAGAAAACTTGACTTTAATTACCGTGCTCAGTTTTTGGTCTCTACAGTTTTATCAGCAATACATTCTATATATTTAACCCTGCAAGAGCTTAGCTATACTTCCGGATGTGTGTTTATTTTTTTGGCTTTAGAAACATCATGTGGACCGATCTTCTACCTGAACGAGGATTTCTGACAACGGAAAATTTCTCCCGGCACTGTTTAATAACATTGGAAACAGTTTGATTGCAGACCTTGGATGCTTGGTCAACTTTTTGTAGGACGAAATTGGGTTTTGTATAATTTTAGAAAGTAATTTTTTTGATCACTTCTTTTAATCAGTAAGTATATTTTGATCTCACTCCTTGTTTCACCAAAACAAACAAACAACAAAATTAATTCCCAAAATCCTTTTACAGGAATACTTTGAAATAATTTCAATTTTACCCCTCGTATGTTTATAAGATAACTTACATTTATGCAACACATGTACATTATATACTCACTTGTATATATTTTCTTTTTATATAGTATTTTGTAACTGTTGTCTTCTATAACGATATTTTGCAATATCTCTTGTATATATTTTTTTATTATTTTGATCGAAGTTTTAAAGTTTTCAATATTTTCAATTGTTGTACTTGTTCTGCTTTCAATGTGTGCGTGCATGTATGAGTTTATGTTATTTCTGTGTGTGTGTGTATGTTTATGTATTTATATTTATGTTTTTATAAGAATTTTTAAGTAAAACTATAAAATTTTAGTTTATTAAATATTTTTATATTTACAAAAATTTTTATGGGTCAAACATGTTCTACGTAAAAGTGCAATTGTATATTTTAATTTTATTGAATTATGTAACTTAAGTAAAATATTCTATCAAGAGAGTCATAGTCATAGTCATATATGGTATATTCATAAATTTAATTAGTTGATTTTTGTCATAAAACAAATATGTTGACAAAATGCTAAAGTTTGTTTTTAGAACACAACAAAAAGTTAGTTTGAGGAAAAATTCTATAAAATTTTAAATTGAGATGAGAAATTTTAAAACATTTATGATTGAGAACGAACATATTTAAACGCAGTCATAACTTTTTTTAAAGGACTAGTTGAACTTTTTTGTGGTATATACGTTTTGACAGTGAGAATGTACAGAATCTCTTTATACCCTTCATCACATATAATGTGTAATAAAAATATTTGCATGTATATGTTCATTAAAAAAATTACCCAAATTTAAGTTGAAAATTAAAATGTAAATAACTCGAAGACTACAAGAGATAAGTAACACAGGTAAGCATAATTTTAAGAGTCAAAACAGTGTTGCCACTTCATGTGTAATTACATATATTGTGTGTAATTTTTATTTTTATGTATTTTTGTTATTGCTACAAATTGCTCATTTGTTGCAAGGTAGTCATAACCTAAAAAAAACCTAATTTTATTTGACGTATTTTTTATATTGGAATTCACGAATGAAAAATTTATAACTCCCGATGCGCAACTGGAATAACTTTTTATTTTTGGCAATAATCAATAAACTGTAGAACTGGCATATATGAATGGTTCATTGATAAAAATTTGCCAGATACTAAAAACATTATTTATTATATCTAGCGAATTTTGAGTTATGACAACCTTGCAGCAAATTAGCGATAAAATTGACATTTTTTCAAAACACAAAATAATATTTTTTTATAATGCTGAAAATGTAGGTCAGAAAAATATGACAAAGCTATGTATCTCATAAGAATCGATTTTCATCTAAATGATGCTTCTATAGGGGTAGTTGCATAGGAATAACTATATCACATATCTAGTAATCATCCTCAAAGATCGTACAACGAATAAAATTCAGATATAATTTTTGTGATAAAATTTATTATATGTTAAATCGAAAAAATGTAAGTCTTTGGCAGATTCATTATTCCTATTAAGAAAAGGGATCCAATCATTTGAAGCATTATGACAATGGCCATAGCACGCTCTATTGAATTTCGAAAACTTGCAACTTAATCCAAGTTCTGTGAAAATTTAAAGATTTAAGAAAGAAATTGTCTCTGGTAACAATTGTCAATTGCATGAAGGAATTTACGGACACAGTAACTAAAGTTATGAACCAAATAAAGGTATTTTCAAAAAGAATTGGAAATATTGTTGTCAGGTGTAATATCCTTAAATTTATTTGGATCATTGTTATCTGTGTTTACATTAAAATAAAAAAGAAATGAATTTAAAGCAAAAGTGAGTGGAATGTCTGTTTATTAGTATTTAAATTCCAGTTATATATTTAAATTTCAAGTATTGAAATTTACTTGTATTAGACTTTGTCTCAATAGCATACTCCAGTGAAAGGGAAACTTGAATTCAGAACATAGCACTATTAGAAAAGTTAAACTCAACCCTTACAAAAAAGTAAGTCCAAAAAAAGTAATAATAATTGATAAACTATTTTTGCTCTTAAATTTCATAAATGTTTCCATTGATTCTTGAATTCTCGTATTATATTTCAGAAATAATCTAAAACCAAATAAATGTTAAATATATATTTTAATACCAACATAATTATTTACATCTTTTTACAGCGAATTTAACCCCTGGTCCAAGTAATTTTTATTGTTTTTTTTTACAAAAAATTACAATTAAACGTTTGAATTAAACTTGAAAAATCACTTAAAAAATACTTGAAATATAACTTGAATTAAAGTTGGATTGAAAGAAAATTTTATGTACTTAAACTATATATTTCTGTGATCTTATTGAGTGTATACAAAATAAATAGTTGATAAGAGAAAACGGGTTAGCAAGTCTATTTTAGCTTTCTCTGAAACTTTTTGAAGTAACCTACACATGTAAGATTTTTTTTATAGAGTAACGACTATTAGTAATGAAAATGTATTTTATATCGATACAAAAATTAATTTTTGGGGAATATCAACATACCCAAAGTGCCAAATTTTGGGAATATCGCCATCTATAGTCTTCCGAATCTACTCAAAAACACCTCAGTTCTAACTTTGTGAAACTTAATTAATTATTTAACGAATTAAATATATTAAAAATATTTGAAAACATTTTAATTGAAAATTCTGTGAGCAAAAGTTACATTAATATATTGAAATAATTATTCACTTCATTTAACTTGTGGGCAGATTTTTAACTTAAATTCATCTAAATTATATTTACAGGAATTCTAATAAAGATTTCTTTATAAAACAACGAATAATTTTAAAAATTTGAACAAAGAACTGGTTGTATCAGTGAATATATTTTACACCTTTTTTGAAAAATTCCAAAATATTATATTTTTCAACCTTTAATATATATAACTTTTCTATCATTATTGCATCAATATTTTTTTAGAATGTATATGCAATCTGACATAAATTTTAAAAAAATTAAGGACCTATATTTACAAAGAATGAAGAACTTACAAAAGTCAAGGGTATTAATAGGTCAAACTTCAATATCTTTAAATGATCATATACAAGTACATTTCATAAGGGACAATCTAAATACCAAAATTCTTTTGTCATAATTCGAAAATGATTTTTTTGCGATTTTTTTAAATCAACATATCCGATGTGTTCAACATTGGAAGGTCACAGACTACACCCCTGGACATAAAAGAACTTCAGATTATCTCCCTATACCTCATCTTTAACTGTGTGAAATTTCATTAGGATTTTCTAAATAACGATGATTAAATTGTTTGTAAAATTTCATTTATATCTTCTATTTATATTACTAGTTTTCGAAATATTTGCAGAAATTTTTGTCTAAATATCCTGGTTGTCACGGATATCTGTCTATAACCTTTTTGTTGTTGCACTTATTTTTTTTAGGACATTAATAAAATTTCTGTCTGTTATGGGGCCTTAGATGATTCCTTCTTGGCGTTGCACACGGAATGACAAACTTAATATAACTTCTATCACAATTTGTGGTGAAGTGTTTAAAAAAGGATTTGGATACACTGTGCGTATGAGTTATATCAATGTATAGTAATTATTATAAATTTTGCGTAAAAATATGTGTGTGAGTTATTGTTTTCTATTTTGATATCTTTTGTATTCGGTAGATTTTATGTCATTTCTAAACGTTATAAATTTTTGGTAGAAGGTTTTATTAATATGTGGTAATTAAAAAATTGCAAATGATGGTTTACGCTGTAAAAAAACTGTTATTTATTTCGGCTCAGAAAACAAGAAGAGGCGTGATCCACAGAAGCAGAGAAATCGGAAGTATTAACAAACGATACAGTAAAGTTATAACGCACAGTATTTCAAAAAAAATGGAAATAAATCTGTAACTTTCGAACGCATAGATTTTTAGATGAGTGGATTGTGCTAGAAAAAAACCTATAGATGTTTACTACTAGAAAAGGCTACCTTTTATAGTGATAGTTACTTGTGACCGATCTTGGCGAACTGGAACTCTCACAACTACTATCACTCTACTATCATTATGGAATATTTCATTGAAATCGCACCAGCCCTTCGGAAGTTACAGATTTCTTTCCGTTTCATTTTTCATTTAAAATACTGTGGGACAGTTCAAAAAATATTTAAAAGGCAGTTCAAGAAGTACGTCGGAGATAACCACAAGCTCAAATCCGACTATGTAGTCAAACAAAGCCAAATGCGAAAACACAAAGTAGAGAAGAATCGATTTTTTTAAGATAAATCTGCAACTTTTGATGGACTTAATGGATTTGCATGAAATTCATCAGAGTGATAACAGAGCAGTGTAGCATTAAAAAGTGAAATGTCCGAGGTATTTAATTTTGTAGTCTTTTAACTCCACCCATAGAACTCCTACATGGCTCACTCTACTCCTCAGCTATCATTATGTTATATTTCATGCAAATCAAACAGGCCAATCTGTCCTACTGTGTAATCAGTGTTTGATGGAATCAAAAGGGTTTTTTATATTTAAGATATTGAAGTCGAGTTTGATCACAAGAAGACATCGTTAAGTCACATGTTACAAAACCTCCTAAAAACTATTTTCACGAAATACAGTGGGAAGTTTTCCATCATCCTTCATATAGCCTAGACATTGCCCTTTCTGATTACCATTTATTTAGATCGATACGGTAAGGAAGTTTTTGAAGCCTTTAACCCAAAACTTTCCTTATGTCTTTATTATATGTTCCAATATATTTATCTATTTTGTACTCTCGTATTACAGAACTAATCATAATCTAATAAACATCTACTGCCTAAACACCAACAAGAGAAATGTGATGAGTTGTCTAATTTTTTCTTAAGTGTGTGTGTAAAGTGTATTTGCTCTACATGGATAAAAATCTACAATTAATTCACTGCAACGTCACAGGATTTTTTAAGAACAACAAGAAGAACAACAGCAACAATAATGACAACAAAATCAAGTAAAACAAAGGGCCTATCAATTTTATCTTTTGGTTGGTCACACATACATATTTACAAATTTTATTTCTAATGAAATATATGTTACTATATAGGTGGGTGGGTGTGTGAGTAAATGTTTATGTATCGAAATAAGTGTTATGTTATTTTAGAGTTAACTTGCAACATGAGACCAATTTGCAAAGATTGTTAGTACTAGAAACATGTAACATGATTTCAGATTTTTTTCTAAAATTTGTTACCAACTCCTTCTTCTCTTCTAACTCATGTTGTTCTTTTTTCTTGTTTTTTTATTGTTGGTTTCATATACAACAATAGTTATCAAAACAACCTCTTGAGACACACCCATTTCAACTAATATTTTGTGTTGTGTTGTTTTTTTTTCTAACATAATCCTTGTTATTGTGTCGCAAGTGTTTCTTGCTATGGACATTTATCATTGTGGTCACAAGTAGAATAAACAAACTAAACAAGTAAACAATAAAATATTTGGAATATCTGGAAGAGTATAAAGGAGAATAAACACATACTTGCATATATACACAAGTAACTCTATCTTTATGGTTGGATTACTTGTTGGCATTAGAGTACTATATTGGCCAAAAAGGAGAGTGAGTGTGTCAATGAATGAGTGAGTGACTGATATATCATACAAGTATTTTTGGTCATGTTATTGTGTCGATGTTATAAACTAAAAGTTTTTGTTTGATTTGATAATAAGGAGGTACTACATGACAATGTTTTCAACTTTGCTAACACAGTGAAGTACTTCTTCGTTGTACTTCCAATTGACACAAGAACTTGGCTTATCTGGACGATGTTATTGATGCCTTTAATGTCGATATTTTTTAAAATTTTTAAACCGTTGTAGATTTTAATTAAAATTTCACATGATTAGAACCCGATTATATGATGGAGTACAAGCTCTAATTCGATTCCATTGATCTTTTAGGAATTAATTCTGTAATTTATGATACACTAGAGATATCTTAACGTAATTGCACATACAAAGAGCTGAGGTTTATTTGACTTTATCGATTTTCGTCCAATGTATAAAGTTTTTACAAAAGCGCAGTAATTTCTGACTTCGACGTCTGGTGTTATTTCTTGATGGTTCCTTCAAAACAATTTTTATATAGATTTCCTGTCTTTCTTTCAACTTATGGTCGATCGTTATCAAGATGAAGATTATAATCTTGTGTTTAATCGAACATTTGGCGATTTTTTGTGTCTGATTCGATTTCAGTAACTACTTATAAAACACTTTTCTGATCCAACGAAATGATGAGTTATGTTTCCATTTTGGATCATAACAAATCGATGTAAAAACTTAATATTTTTACAGAGTTTCAGCAACATATCTCGTTTTCTGTTTATATGATTCCTTAAGTACTCGCTTAAGGATTATTTCAATGCTTTAAAAAATTTTTTGTTTGAATTTGTGAATCCCAAGGAATATGAAGGCTACTTTGGCCTTTAACAAAGTGGCTAAATGTGTATTTTTATATGCTTTCGTCTGAACAAGGGTTTCATTGTAGTCTGTATCGATACTACAGCTCTTGAATAACAAAACCATCGTTCTGCTCTGTTTAATTGTTGCATGTTTCTTCTCACAAGTCTTATGCAACATTAATTAATAAAAATTAAGATGAATTGTTTTGTAAAGTTCTAAATTCGCAAAATTAGAATAATTCTTAAACTATCCTTCATATATAGAATATTTGCAAGTCAAACACTTAAAATATTTTCTCGCAAAATCATCCTTGAACTGGCAGGGTGATAATTTCTGTAAAAAATATGAAATTCGTAAACATGTATTATTTGGATTGGTTTTTTGAGCATTTCCTCATGGAAACTAGGAATATTTTTTATTGTATGGTTCATTATATGGTTTAAGTCCATTTACTACATTTCTAATTATAAAATAATTATCGTTATTCTTTAGATTTAGATTTTAAGTCCTTCATAATTTGTTGACATTAAGTGACAATCCATTTAAAATTGCAAATCTTCAGATTATAGCGTTTTTGTAAATATCAAATATTTGTGTAAGTTTACTATGAGACGTTAACAATTTCTCATGTGTATCAATATAAAACTTTTTATGTAAGTGGTGACCAATTAGGAGCTATTTTCCAAAATTAGTTGCACCCTAATATATTTTCCTTTTTGCAACAAGTTTATCATCAAACTCTTTTACAATCTCAGCTTTGTTATTCTTAGTACATTATTATAAACATGTACACACACACACTCATATACGATGTTGTTATTGTTGATTATTTTGTGGTTCCTCTTCTTCTTTAGAAAGTGATCACAAAGTTTAAAATCTTTTATGCGTGTGTTATATGGTCTATATTGTATTAAGTGCGTGTGTTATTCTTTTTAAGACTTATGTGTGCATTTGATGTCAAGAATTTGTCACTGACTAAAAGAGACACCAATATATACACATACACTAACACACAGATATATATGCAAAGGAATAACGATGAAAAACCAAATACTGTTAACTGACAAAGTGTCAAAGATGTTTGTTTAATATTTTACGTTTAAGTGTGTTAGTAACTAATTGTGTATTTTGTGCAAACTCACACATACACACACCAAAGCTTATAATCAAAGTTCTTATTTAAACATGTAATACTTCTTGTTTCAGAAGAAATTTATCTGGAAGATAATTTTGGGAAGCTTAAAGTGTTGTGTTTCAGTTTAAATTTTTGATTTTTTTGTGTGTGTAGTTGTTGTTTATTTGATCCATATAGTAAATTTTAAACATTTTGTATGAATATTATTTATTTTGAACATATTGCTCCGTTTTTTAATAAAGTTAATATGAGTATGATATCAATATTATATTATGCAGATACACACACATATATTTTTTATAGTATTTAATGTAGCTGTTGTTTTGAGGTGACCAAGTGTTCAGGAGGAAGTATTGATAAATTAAGTAAATAAAAATTGAAATTAAATTGTTCTTCCAACTCAACTTTCGTTCTGGATTCAGTAGAAATTTAATGCTGAAATGAACTGCATTATCCAGTCTATACAAATTGATTTTATTGGAAATGATCCTGTAACTTATGAATCGTTAAAGTGAACTTAATAAATTTTGATACAGTTAGAGTTGAGCTATGTTCGAGTTGACTGGATGAATGCGGACTTCAATCTGGCTAGAGGCTTAGTCACCGACTCTGCAAACTTGGCAGCCTTTTGTGTTTTGATTTTTTTAAAACTTGCCAACACACATTTGGAAATTGAGAGAAAGAATGAAATAAATAATTCTTACAAATCAATTATTGGCCACAATACAGGTTCTAATTCTTTTTTCAGAAATATTCGCCAGATTTCCCATAAAATTCCAAGAAATATGGATGAAATAATTTTAGAAGGAGTGATAGTTTTAATCACTAGTGATTAATTTTTGAACCTTTTTGGGAATCCAATTCATTAACGTTTTTATTGTGACTTCTGTCACTTTGCTCGAACAAGTAGTCCATCGGCGTTTGAATCCTTTTTGTGCTCTTCAATTCTCTCCTAACAAGGGCCTCGAGTATCAGCAACATAAAATGAATTTTGGAAAAATCTGTTAGAACAAACGTTTGATCATCCAATATGCAGAAAGTATATTTTTAGAAAACATGACTTCAATTACCATGCACTGGTTTTGCCACGAAATTTTAATGAACTTCTTGAGCCTTTAATGTGTTTAAACCTCTATTCATTTTAGCTTTTCGTACGGAAAGTCCGAGCACTTAGCTAATCGGACTGCTTTCTACCAAAGGTGTTGAAGCTCTTTTGAAAATGCTTTATACATGTTTTTCTCTTTTTTATTTTAGAAATATCATTTGGACCATTACTTCCACCTGAAACTAGTTTCCAATTAACACATAAGATTTCCCGGTACTGATTAATAATATTGGAAACAGTTTGACGACAGACCTTTGAATGATTGGCTGACTTGTTGTTGTATCAAGTTGTGTTTTTATTTTTGAAAATATTTAATAACTTCAATACCAGAAGAAACAAATTGTTTTATAAGTGAATACATGTTGCCACCTTTTTCTAAACATCACAAAAAAATACACATTTTTTTAAAGTTCCAATTTCAGATTAAAATAAATTTTTAACGGATTGATATGTCTTTTGTATTTTCTATAGGAAAGTTTTCTTTTGGATTTTATAAGGAATCTGTAATTTATTTAAAAAAATAATACCTATAATAAGTCCGTTATCTGAAAAAAGTGAAGCAATAAAACTAAAAATGTTTGTTATTAAAAAAGGCATTTTTCTCAGATTCAGTCTTAGCGCAAATATAAGTAATTTCAAAATAAGTTTATTTCACATAAGTTGTAAACAATGATTATAAAATTTTGAAAATCTGGTCACTTTGTTGAACATCATGTTATATTAATATAAAATACTGAATGATATTTAGCATAATGACGCGTCATGCTTTTAAATATTATAATATTTTTTGCTTTTTTTATAAA
Organism: Cochliomyia hominivorax; assembly: GCA_004302925.2. Lineage (NCBI taxonomy): Eukaryota > Metazoa > Arthropoda > Insecta > Diptera > Calliphoridae > Cochliomyia > Cochliomyia hominivorax. Next base: position 73,763,888 of record PYHX02000467.1, read on the forward strand.
ATTGTTGTTATTTCTACACCCTTAGTTTAATATAAATTTAAATACTTGCACACACATGTATGTTGGCTGCATCCTTTGAAATAATGATACTATTACTTACACATTGTATACACTCACATTCAAAGTACACATCACTAGTACTGTTATACAATATATATTTTGTATTTGCATGAGCAGATTTTCATAGAAATATGAGAAAGTCTAAAATTAATTTAAATTAAATAAAATCGATATAGAAAATATGTCAAAATACCACATTTTTAGTGATTTTAATATTGGCAACCGGAAAAGAAGACCTGCTTTTTAAAGGTATTACCCGATTAACTTTTTAGATCCTGCATTAGAAGCTTTTGTAAACATTTTTAATGATTTAGAGTTTAAAAGTTTTAGATTTATTGTGATTAAAACTAACGAATTTTTTAATTCAAAACATTTTGATTTTCATGCTCCAAGTAATAAGTCGAGCGAAGATTATGATCTTCATTTGGTGGGAGATTGTTTCTTCATAGGACTGTTCATGAAAATACTACATTATTGACAAATGACTTCTAATGTAGACATAATTAGAATAATGTCCTTTAACTTCAAATAAATAAGGCAATCACTTGCATATAGAATCCCAGAAATGTTTTCTAGTAAAGCAGTTCCATAGTAAGATTATTGGAAATAAATTTAGAAATTTTAGTTCTATAGTCTTATGCACCCAAATTTTTTACAAAAAGTTTAACAGAAAAGAAGTTGGGATTAAATTTTCGCTGAAAATTTTTACAAATAATATTCGTTTATTCTTGGGAGTAAAACATGCCTTGATCCATATCCTATGTAATTTGAAACCTATCACAGTAAGAGATATATTTTCTCTATATATAATCTCTCTCATTGCTCCTACAAAACGAAATCATATGAATAATCAAAATGTCTTCAAAAGCATACCCTATAAAGTTCTGAAATGTTAAGAAAATCGGTCCAGTTATTCCAAAGAAACACAGATTTGTAGATTAATGAAATTTTTGGATTGGTATGAGTAACATTGTTTATAAACAATTTTGTTAATCATACGCATACATACGATTTCTTGCAAATAAACCTGTAACTTTTGATTGACTGGATGAATTTGCAGTCAGTTAAATTATAGTAAAAGAGTGTGGCATTAAAGATCTTGTAGTTCTATTTGAAGTGTTGAAGAAATTATTGATGAACTAAAAATGAACTTTTCGGGAAAAATCATATATATAAATTAAGTATTGTTTTTTTTGGTCTGGGTAGGGATCTTGACCTCAAAAAAATTAATGCTTAAAGAACTTCAGTTTGTACCCCTACAACTTCGTCATGGATATCTGTGCGAACTCCCAAAGTTATAATGCACATCTGTCATTAATTTTTAAAATTTCATTCAAATTTACTCAGCAGATGATAAGTTAAAGATTAATTTTCTATAAAATCGATTTTACCCACTGAAGATTCTTTGATTTGATTGCGTATAAGTAATATTAATTAAGAAAAATTATTACCTATCATACGTTACCAATTAAAGGAGAAATAAACAACAAAAAATGCGCAAAGTGTTTCTAAATCGATTTTTTTTTGAAATAATCATGTAACTTTAGAACCGTTTAAGTTAGCGGGCTTAATATTGATACTAAATTATTTTAAAAATATATTTCAGATTCACTACCAGATACTTAAAATATTTTAATAACCATTGAAATCTATGAATCCATTAAAAATTTATATTAATCAAATTTGAAACTTTGAAAAAAATTAATTTTTGAGACTTTCTTCGAGAAGGTTGCAACTGATAAAACTATTTTTTTGTTCAGGACTTTATAATATTTTTATTGTTTTAAAATGAAACTTTAATGGAAATGCGTGAAAGCTAAATTGCAAAAAATATATACATATTTTTGCAAAGTTCTTAAAAGCAAAAGCGATGATTTTCGGTTTATATTATCCCTACTATGTAGTCACATACGTAAAGTATACTTTCGTAAAGTATTTCCTGCCACACATCCCAAATACTAACAGCGTGATTTTTTCATTGAAAAATTTACAATTTAATAGGGGCTGGAATTTTGCATATTTCCGCATAGAAAATTTGTAAATTCTTAATAATAATTGGTGGATTTTTTTTTTTAAATTTCTGATATATGGACAAGTTTCATGTTTCATAAAAATATCATCCAAAGCAGCAAAAAATCGAAATTTTAATTTGTTCATAAATTTTTGATTTTCATTTAATACTTTTTCTTTAAAAATTGTCATCTTATATTGCTTACGTGTCCACGAATATCATGTTCTTATGCTAATATACCCTGGAAGAATGTCCAGCCTAAACTAGATTTCCTTTAGACACACATGCTTATTTTTCATACATTTTTTCAAATTTTTTTTTTGGCATTTACTCATATATCCATTATATAGTAACTACTTTCCCTATGACTTCTTTATATATAGATTTTATTATTAAATATATAAATAATCATAAAAACACAACTACCATCATCTTCTCCTCATCATCATCATCATCATCGTATTCTACAATTCGACAAATCATCATAACAGTCATTCACTACATAAATATGTACAAGATGCAATAATGAAAAAATGAAATAAAAAAGAAAATAAAATTTTTCATTGAATGAATGAATGGATGAATCAGTAAATTGCATGTAAATAACTTTATATATTATGTATGAATGTTTGTCTCTCTAGTTAAAAGCTTTATGCAAATAATATATAATATTTATACACAAACATACATACAGACAAATAATGATATTCACTCATACACATTCACATATTAAAAACGTGATATTTAATGTTTAAACACATAAATAGGAAATTAAATGGGGAATGAGAGACTTTTGATGATGGTTTGAAAAATAACATTTATATTGTTCTCTCTATTCGAGAAATAAAGAGTTGGAGGTATAAAAATATTTGCATTTTTGTATAAATATAATTTTTTAATTAATGTTTATGTAATCAATGTAAGAGGAAGAAATCGGGGAAGGAGGAGGAGAGAAATTGCATTCAAGAAATAAGTTGTCTTTAATTATAGTTAAATGCTTATAAATGGTACTAAAATGGAAAACAACTTTTTTATGTGTTTTGTTCAATATTTTCAATGGGATGGGAAAAATAATTTATTAATATGTTTTTATTTTATTAAGATAATAAGAATATAATTAGCATTTTAGTTGGAAGGAGATTTTTGCATTTAAATTGATAATTTAAAAGCAAATAAAAATTCATCATACAATGAATGAATGAACTTCCGAACAATTATTCCAATTCAATTGGAGCAGTCAGTTCCACAAGGTCCCAACATTGGATATTTCGAATCATAAAACTATTTAAAACAAGCCAGATTTATTTTATTTGAACGGATTCTAAAAATTAATATATGAATAAATTTTGTTTACTTACAAAAGCCTTATTGGTGAATTACATCTTAATCGACCATGGCGATGTTTTTATGAATTTTGTCCAGTTGATTTTACCCTCTACCACCTTAAGTGGTGAAAAGGTACATTAACCTTGTCATTTCGCGATTAACGCTAAGAAGGAATTTTCTCACACTCGATAATGTGTATATTCTTGCAGCAAATCAAAATCTGTATTAATTTAGTGATGTCCGTCTGTCAGCATGTTATTGAAACGCTTACATCGACAATAATTTATAGAGCTCATTGAAATTTGATATAAGTTTTTGTTATAGTCCTTAGAAATTTCCTATTTAAAACCAGCAAAATTGGTTCGGTATGTTAGAAGATATAGACCGTTACCTGAGGAAACCTTTATATTTAAGTGAAGAACTTTCCCCAAATTGTCTATAATAAATGGATAAATTCGAATTTTGCCATAACATTAAGCTATTTTAATAAAGTTATGATTAAAAATATTATTAATTGTATGACTCATTAAGTGTTTTGTGTGGTATTTAAGAAAAACTTGTATATATTGTATACGTCTGTGTTTATGTTTGAGTGCGTAAGTGAGAAGCACAAAGTATTAAGTTCACACGCAGTTGTGGTGGAAGACTCGTCATAGCCAATAATTGCATTTTAATCAGTTTTCAAATATCTTTTATTTTATTAAGCAATAATGACAACCATCTAAAAATATCTTCATGGAATCAAAAGTTAGCAATAAGTGTAAATAGAGTACAATTAAGTGAGTAAAAAGTCATAAAGCTATTCAATACAATTCCGTAAAACTTAATTATTATCAAAATTGTAACACATTTTTAATTTGTTATAAATAATATAACCATCTACACCTACGCACATATTTCAAATTAGGATTAAAACATTACCACTTCTTGTGCATCGTGCGAATCTATTAAAATTTGTAAAAATGTGTGGAAAAAAGATTGCAAACTTTGCTAAGTATAGAATTAACAGCAACAGTTACGATACATCAGTATGTCACAAAATATGTCCACTTATTAAACATGTGATATTATTTGAAACACTGTTCATTATCATATGATAGACACCTAATTAAATCTGATAAATTGACAGTTATTAATTATCATTTGTTGTGAGATTTCTACTGTCGATTCAAAAAAAATAAACTCTTGTTTTTTTTCAATTCAAAAGCGATTACTTCGGAACGGAAAACTAGAAGAGACTTTGTCAGCTTAACAACTTCTAAAATCAGACTCGACGATGACCATTGAAAAACATTGAAATGTATGAGGTGAATTTTTCATTTCAAAAATGGTGCTTCGACTACTCGGAAGCAAGTCATATTTGCATCGCATTGTTACAATAGATATATTGGTAATTTACGCTTAAGGAGCTAGTCACAATGGTGCTAAAAAATATATAATACCAAAAAAATGATCTGATTGGATCATAATGACCAAACACGAGTCCAACACTGACATCATGACAAAGATTCGCACAATGCAAGTATAGTCAAACATAATTTAGAAAATAGTGAATGAAAAAGTTTGTAGCCCAGTCTTTGTTCCATCTGACTATTATTTGTTTCGATCAAGTGAAAATAATCATACTGGAAAACGCTTTACTTTATAATTGGGTATCACATCAAAGTAGTGGCGGACGAAAGGCAATTCGATCACTGAAGGTCTATATTATCCCATTACTAATAATCTATTAAGATAGAAGAAAATACGTGGTAAGATTAGTAAGTGTAGAAGTGTCTGGCGATAGTGTCTTTTAACGGACCACGAAACATATTGAGATTGCTTTTTGTGATAACAAGGTTATAGGCAAAAACGCTAGCAAACTGTATGAATATATAAAAGAAAGTCACTTTCTTTGTGACCTTATTCATGAATGCTAATGAAATAGATGGAAAATATTTCTTGAAGTCAGGGAGAGATTTGATCATCTAAGATTGACTTCCAAAAAGTCAAAAAAATTTTCAAATTTGATTTTAACGGCTTAAGCAATATCAGATGTTGAGTGCTGTTTTGCTGAATTACTACTAAATTTGTTTGTAAATTGCTATAAATAACAATTTCTCAAATTAAGTGCTTCCTAAGATTTTTTCGTTTTATTCAAGTAGGTAATCATTATTATGGAAATCACCATACTTGAAGTGTAGAAATCAATTATGACTTTGAGTAAATACGGAAAATATTTTTAACCTAGATGATGGTCTATTTAACTCCTTGTTGTAATAAAGTTAGATGACGTCATAACTAAAATCGTAAATATATCATTGTGATTTATTTGCATGACGATTGTGATATGTGATTTAAAAATCACTGAAATTAATTCACTTTTAAAACAATTCATATTAATTTTCTACAACATTCAAGTATTTAGATTTTTAACTTTAAAATGATTTTATTATTTTTATACCCTCCACCACCATTAGCAGTGAAGAGGGTTTATTAACTTTGTAATTCCATGTGTAACGCTAAGAAGAAATCATCTGAGATCCTGTAATATATATTCTTGCAGCAGATCAAAATATGAGTTAATTTAGTTATATCTGTATGTCTGTTGTTGGCGCGCTTACATACACAACAAATGACAGAGCTCAACAAAATTTGGCTTAAAAGTTTTCAATAGACAACTAGTGTGAGTGTGTATAAACGACATATATTTACCTCACACACATTTGTGGTGAAGGGTATTGAAAATTCGGTACAACGCCATGTAGCTTTCTTACTTGTTTAATTTAATTTTTGTTCTATTCACTTTATTGAAAAAAAATTTAATTTTATTTTCTTTTCATCTAACAACATGTCGAGTCTGCCATTTTCCTTTTTTGTTGCATCATTTTGCTATCAACATGTTTTAATTGTTGGAATAAAAAAGGAGGAAAAAATAACGAGTAAAATGAGAAAAAAAGGAAAAAGTGAGAAAAAATTTTTTAATTGTATATTAAAAACTTTACATGCATTATTCTGCAATCAATTAACAAGTTTAATTATCAAACAACAAAACGACATATCCAAAGGATAATAAATTTATCTACACTTCCACACACACACACATACAGATACATACACTTATATAAATTTATATAATATATACAAGAGAATGGTAGGAAAATAAATATAGAAAAATATATGTGAATGTGTTGAAAAATGTCTCATAAAATACAAGTAGAATTAACGTTTCACCTGCACATGTATGCAAGAGTAACATGATATTAGTATCTATGTGTTGCAATACATGCACAAGCACACATGTTTATTATGGAAGTATAAAAGAGTTTTATTGCAAAAATATATTATAAAATAACGGTGCAGACAAAGATTCATATAAAATTTATAGACAGTATCAAATAAAATATAAAAAAAAACATTGGGAAATATAAAAGACACTTATTTTTAACACCGTGTAGTGTGACTCTATAGACTTACAATTTTAACTTTAAATGCCGCTGCAGATATTTGTAAACATATTTCGCACTTTTTTTATAAATAAAGATTTACAGTGATTTCTAGGATGCAAACGACTATATATGGAGGGAATAGGGAACTAATTACATTTAAAACTCGCATTGAATATTTATTTTTGTGAAACAGGATCAAAAGTGAAATCATATAAAAATCATGCAATTTGCTTTGTTGGATCTTAAACTTAACTAAACTTTTCAGAAACTTAAAAGATTTTAATAGAATTTGAAATGGTAAGATCTGGGTTCTAGACTTTGTAAAATATCGAATTCAATTTTTTGACACGTTGTTGGTTACACAATATTGTACAGTATTTCAAATGAAAAATGAAATAAAAGAAAATTTGTGACTTCCGAACGGCTAGTCCGATTTTAATGAAATTTAACACAGCTCAGTTCACTCAATCTGTTTTTTTCGAATATAATTTTGTACGCAAAATAGCTTCATTTGACTAAAGGAAACTTGGTTAAGTTTTAATTTTCAGTCAAGGTATAATGTTTGAGATCTATGGCAGCTTAAGAACTTGAGAATTCAAAATTTCTTAAGAAAACCTAAATCAAATGTCAATTGATGTCAAAATTTTATAAAAAAAATTTAAAATGTCGATATTTTTTGGGCATTTATTTAACGTATATATAACTATATTTTAAGGATTTAAAGATAATTCCAGCTTCACGATTTGAGAACTTATAATAGAAACTTAAACTTTTTGTAAAATTTGCCAATTTTTGGTAGAGCCCGTGAGCAGATCTTTGCCCCAAATTTATGCAAATCTGTAGCAATAAAAAAGATTATAAAGTTCAGAACAAAAAGTTTATAAGTGAATAAATGTTACATAATTTTTGTAAAAATTTCAAAAAAGTTTTTTTTTTTTTTTTTTTTTTTTTTTTTTTTAGTTTAAAAATATTTTAAGACAAAAGCAAAAATAGTTTAAAAATTTAGTTTGATTTTAATGTCTCTGAAACTTTAAGAGATGACCTATATATATAAGCGTTTTTATAGAGATTTATAAGATTTCGTTTACCGTATTTTATAAATAAATTTTTAGTGAATTTTTAAAAGATCATCATACTCAAGGAGGGTCATCGATTACGGCCCTGAATTCCACCCAAATCAACTCCAGCATACCCCATCTGTAACTATGTAAAATTAAATTAAAATATCTCTAACAATTCAAAAGTTACAGATCTATTTCCGAAAATTCGACTTAAATACACTGTGCACAGTGATGGTTGATCACTGTGAAATTTTTCATAATATAGAAATAGAAGGTTGTTATTGTAACAGCTCAGCTATATCCGATAATTCTTTCATGGAGAAAGGGGTTCACAATCTTTGGCCGAATGTCGTGTGAACAACAAATAGATGATTGTGAGCTTCGCTGTTTATTTAAGTACGAAACTAATTTGAGAGTATTTAAGAGGCGTGTGTTGTAATAATTTTAGGTTTTGGAGTGATTGTTATTATAATTTTTGATGTAGTAGAGATGATGCTGGTTCGACTTGATTAAGGATTTGGTATCTTTAATGATTCAATTAACTCACTTTGTTATGTTCGGTTGGAATATCACTTACTATAATTAATAAATTTTGGAGGCTGTAACAGTAGAACTTCCTGTCAATACTGTGTTTGTTTCTGAGTTCTAAGCTTTTTATTTCCATTGATTTTTCATGTTTTTTTTTTTTTTGCCTCACCAATCTTTATATATGGATCATCAGCTTTATCTTTTTGGGATATTAAGGCATTTTCTTTCACACAAGTTTCTTCACTACTCGTAAGCACAAAACAATTTTTCAATTTGTTCATCGAAACACGTCGTGATAAACATTTATTGTTATCGCCATGATGTTTATTATTTTAAATTATAGAGTTAAATTTATATTGACAATAGTTTTATTGTTGCAATAATTTTTAACATCATTAATTTAACAATAACATGTTGGTTGCAATATATTTTGAAATATGCTCAACAAACGAACATATTATTGTTGAAAAGGACACAGTTTAAAAAAATCAAATTTTTTGACAAACATAAACATTTTGGGAATTTTAACTAAACTATTTTTATTGCATCAAAATAATATTATAAATTTTTTGGATAACCATAATATTGTCAGCAGTTCAATATAATGTTTATTTTATTTAATGTTATTTAATGTTATTTAATGTTGAAAATGATTGTATTACCATATGGTAATACAATCATTTTAGGGTCGACAGCAAAGCTGTGTCAGCGCTCACAAGCATAATATGCTAGTCTGACAACCATATTTTGTTGTCCCACAACTATATAATGATCAATAATCAGGGTTTGTTAATAAAAATTTTAATTCACATTTTTAATACACGAATATTTATCAATTTTGGAAGGGTACTCATTACCCTAACTAGTTTGGACAACTTCAAGACAATTAAAATGTAACCAAGAATAATCTTCAAAGGTTCAAGAGGTACAGATTTTTAAGAAAAAAAATGGATTTGAAGCCACTATGTGATGTTACATATGGTACAATCAACATAACATACCACTTATACGAAGAATATATAAGAATAAAATTTTATGAGTTATTAATTAATATTTTTAAAGAGAAAATTTCTCTTTAAAAAAGAGAAAATTGTCATATCCGCATTAACTTTTAACAGTGATCAAAAATATTTCCAAGGTTGATTACATTTGCTTAATTCTCCCCTTTCTCTCCACCATTTTTAACAGTAAAATACTAATTTCACTAATTGATATACTTTTTTTATTTTGTTTTTGCTTTTTCCTTTCATGTGTAAATCGTTGTAATCCATTTCAATTTTTAAATGCTGCATTTTAATGTCAATATTATTAATGTAACAACATTTTTGTTGAAATTCAACAAAATTGACATTAAAAGATAAAAATAACATTTACACTTTGCATTTATGTTCACTCACACTCTCACATATGTATACATATACAAAACACATAAACGTACATACATCAGCATTATTAGAAGTGATAAAAATGAAAGAATTATTTCAAAGTTTATATCAAAATGCAATCAATCACAACTACCACAAAAGGAAAAGAGAACGAGAGAGAGAGAAAGAAGGATGAAAGGAAAAAAAGAAAAAGGAACATTAACATTTATCAAAAAAACATATGAGAGCATGAAATTTGAGAAAAACCACATTTTGAAGGAAGAAGTGTTAAATTTAACACATTTATGGGAAAAATTTATTAGGGTGATACAAACTGTTTTAAAATATATATATTTTTGATCATATATTTGTTTAGAAATTCAAAAATATTAGAACTTATTTTAAAAGTTATATCCGGAAATAAGCATTTTATGGAAGGTTCAGTCGATAGTCATGCAAACAGTTTCATAAATTAATAGTATTACAACAACCTGTCGTTTCGTTTCGTTTGTTAGGGAGATACCCTTCTGCAATGCCCAATCCAAAAAAAAATATAGTGCGTAATATTTTTCAATACAGAATATAACTACGCGCCAAATTTCATAAAAATTAAATGAGGCGTTCGGTTCAAAATTTTCAATTATCAGTCCAACTAAACCGATTTTGCGATTTAAAATAGAGAACTTCTAGAACTATAATAAATACTTAGGCTTTCATTCATTCATATGTCTATAACTTTTGATTGCTGTTCTGATGTTGTTAGTTTTAAATACGAAACTGATTTCGACAATATTTACATATAACTCAGATTTCTGTTTGAAACAATTATGTATATACTTTGAGGTCTTTGATAAATCCAGATTCTCATCTTATCAGATTTTTCTTCAAATAACTTTTAATTTAATTTTTGCACATAATTTTTTTTTTCAAAAATATGATTGACTTAAACATTTTTCTTCTGATATTTTATTGTCACTAAATCGGCTTAAATTGTGGTTTGGTACAAGAATATATATATTTTTTGATGCCTTATATGGAATGAGACCACTTACTTGAACTAAATCTGCAATTTTCTTTACGATATTTTGCATAGTTCCTATAGTTTCCCCTCGATCTTATAAAGAGAGTATATCAATCTCTCTATTTCTGAAAATTTCCCAAAATTAGTTCTCCCCCTAATTCCTTAATTTATGTATATGAAGAGTGCAATGTTCACAATTCATTTAAAACTATTATACTGAAAAGGATTTGTCTTTTCATTTAGTTTTCCACTTTTTTTCAACAGTCCCCCTGAACTAAACACTTTTCTAGTATTCACACATACACACATACATAACCATTTACATAACTACAATGACAATAACCTAGCAAATCTTCCAAAAATTATACAAAATGAAGGAAATAAAATAGAAAAGTAAAAGAAATAATAAAAAAAGAATTCAAAGCAAAAGAAAACAATGGAGTAAAAGTTTTGAAAATAAAATTTTTAAAAAAGACTTAAATGCAGTTTTACTTATGTATGTGTGTAAGTACGTATGCATTTGTCTGTTGACGTGTGAATGTATGTAAGCAAATCTGTGTGTATTTTCAGTTTTTTCGTTTAATTTGTGTGTGTGTATGTATGTGTTTGAATGAGACATTGGGGGATTAAATTTTAATTTGCCAAAAGTGGCAAGTTACTGTGATGACAATGTTACGATAAAATGAATGATTTTTTTTAAAGAGAATAGAATAGACAAAAAATGGAAATGGGTAGAAAAAGAAGAGAAAAAAGAAAATTGTAAAAAAATAATAAAGAATGAAAAAGTGAGGTTTTATAGCAAAGTGGCTTTTATGATTTTCATAATTTTACTTTTAAGTGTATTTATGTTTACGAAAAGAATATTTTAGTTTTGTTTACTCACAAAAACAAATCAAATTGGAGGAATAGTTTTTAATGATTTTTCCAAGTTTCAAAAAACAAGTAAGAAGTTAAAGTCGGTCAAGCCTGACTATTTAATACCCTTCATCACATTATTGGTTATAGGTGATAGCTACCAAACATTAAAAGGTCTTTTTAATTTAAAAAAGGTCTTTTTTAATTTATACCTAAAAGTACTAACATTCATATAGAATTAGTACTAACATTCATATCCTCCACCACCACAAGTGGTGATGAGGGTAAAATAAACTTTGTCATTCCATATGTAACACCAAGAATGAACCATTTCAGACCTGGTGGATTATATGTATTCTTGCACTATATCAAACTCTGAGTCAATTTAGCTATGTTCGTCTGTCTGTCTGTTGGAAACACTCGCACGCCTTGAATTCTACCACATTTTTTGTTATTATCCTAAGGAATCTCCTATTTAAAACCAGCTATATCGGGTATTCAGCAAAAATATCATAAAACTAATTTGTGCTATATTTCATTAAAATCGCTTTAATCCGGGATGAATAGGATATTTGGGTATTTAAAAGGGGCTAGATGAAATAATGGACCCATCACAGGCATCATAATTGGGCTAAATTAATAGCATGTGCCAAATTCCATTAAGATATCTTTAATACTTCGGCCTGCATGAACAGCCAGATGGACGGACTGACGGACATCGTTAGGTCAACTCAAAAAGTGACCCTGAGTCAAACTGTATACTTAACACAATTTTTTTTACAATCTCTTAATATTCAAACCTCCTATGGTGGTGTAGGGTATAGTAAAGCTGTTATTTTATGGATTTCAAAATTATGTCTTTTATTCCTTTTATTTTTATACAGAAATTTTGACAAATGATTTATGAGAAGTGGAAAAAATGGAACTAATTATTTAACTCTGCAGGTATTAAATAGATTATGACTCTTAAATAAATTTTGGATTTAACTTTAATTAAGATTTAATCTGTTTTTAGCTTGATTATTGTCTTGTTTAATATTATGAAGTATAAGTTTATTTAAATTCTCATAAAAATTATCTAACTATTTAAATAGAAAGCTTTTATAGCATTAGTCCACTTTTTTATAATACTTTTTACAAACTTCAATCTTCATTTAAGTTTAATGTTAATGATTTCATTATATTTACATACATACAGTGATGGAAAAAAGTTATCATACAAAAAAAATAAAATAAAAAAATAAAATAAAATAAATAAATAAATAAATAAATAAATAAATAAAAACTGATTTAAAACAGATGGCAGAGATGGGATGGTTATTTGAGGGCAGATAAAAGTGAATCGATTATATATAAATAATAAGGAAATATATGACAAATAGCATTGATAAGACAGATATAACAAATAGGGCAGTTAGTTATTCAACACAGAAGTGAAGATAAATATAGTATATATGAGACATGGAATATAAAAGATAGAACAAATAGATAAGTCAGAGAGCTAACAAAGAGGATATACATCAAAGATAGATTAGAACTCCATTCGTAAGCAACGTTGGTTTGTCTGAAATTAACATTTTTAAAAAATATGAACCTTGTGGTTCTGAGTTAAAGTATTAAAATTTTTTTTTGATTTGTTAAAAGTATTTCTTTGTATTCTCAAAAGTGTGAAAAAATCCCAATACTGGACTTTATTCGATTTTTATCTATAGAGTCCACATTTATTGGAGGTCTGGAAAAGCCGTTACATTGTGAATGGAGGCAAATAAAAGTTATCTAAAATAAGTTCGCGTTTAGATACATTGTTTAATATTTTTACAACATAAAATAAAAAATGTTCGATTTCGAAGGTCTGGATAAAGTCCTAAAGCGTTTTCGGAAACAGGATTTTAATTAAAACTTAAAAAGACATATGAAATTTTTTCGCTAAACTGTAAATTTCACATGTCTTTTTAAGAAAAAAATATTTTAGACCATAAGATGGTAAACATCCTTCAAAGTTGAAGCGATTAAAAAAATAATGTTATCTACCACACTTCATATCTCTTTAACTTCGCCATGGAGGCTCTACACAAAAGATGTAGTGCTCGCTTCTCTGCTACCAACATATTCATGAATTAAAGAAAGCCTTTTATAAAAACTAAAATAAAATATGGTATTGGACTATATTTTCACGTGTTTTTTTTTTGTACCAACTAAACCCTGAAATCTAAACTGAACCAAAAAAGGTTGTTAATATAACGAAATAAGGGTGTAGAATTTAAGGAAAAGTAGGTACAAACGAAACGCTTATTAATTACGACGAAAAAAATTTTGTTATTTTTTTTTTGTAAATTCTTCAAATTGACGAAATTCTGTCAATATAACTAATTGATTTCGTTAATGAAAATGTGGTAACTATATATTTGAATATATTAAATTTGAAATATAAATTATTCAAATTAACAAAAATGAATTCTTAATATTGATGAAGATTATTCAATTTAAATACCATTTAAATAAATTTACGAAATTTTAATTGAATTGGGGAGAGAATTACGACCTTTCATTAATCCTTAACATAAACTGTTAAGGACCAATGAAAGGAGTACTCCCCATATAAAGCAAATATTGATTATCGAATATAGATCTACTTCTACGAGAATTTAGTCCCAATTATACTTTTTAATACACGTCCTAAAATTTCTTCGTTTGTGAAATTTCGAGATCCAGAACTGAGCAGAATTTTTGCTACACACTGGGTAAAAGATAGTTTTAGATAATAATGAAATAGTGAAGTAAACGTAACAGACAACTAAAAATAGTGCACTACCAATTAGACGGTATGAACCGACCAATTGGTAGTGCATTTCTGATGAATATAACAAAGGAAATACATAAAATTAATTGACGTAAAAAGTTAATTAATACTTACTTAAATTAAATTAACTTAATTAAATTAACTTTTACTTACAATGCGTTACTGCCGATTATACAAAAAGTCTGTTAATTTAACATATTTTTCGCTAAATTTAACTTTGAAATACATTTTTGTTTTTTTTAGTACATTTTTTTAGTACATTTGAAGAAATTTGAATTCGTTAAAGTTACATGAAAAGTTTTCGTTAATATTAACGAAATTTTATTCAATTCAACCTTGAAATAAACAATTTTTTGATTAATTTTGTTTAATATATTTAAAGAAATTTCTTCAATTTGAAGAAAAGTTATGTTAATTATAATAAAAATCTGTTTATTTAACACCCTTTTTTTTGTTAAAGTTCCACAATTTTTTTTCGTTAAAAAAAGTTTCTACGAAAATTATGAATCGAGCTTCGTATAATTTGATTTTCTAATTTCTACTTTAGAATTCAATACAATATTTTTACATTTTTTTCTTAGTGAAAATAAGGGGTTATGGGTAATTATGGACTGACGTTTTTCAAATTCTTACATCGTTTCCTGTTTATATTAAAATTATTTAAATTATATGTAAATGTAATACCAAAGTATATGAGAGATTTTTGTACTTTAAAGTGATATTTGGAAGATGATTTTATATAGGACCACATCATTTAAAAATATTAAAAAATTGACTATATTTAGATTTAATTTGCAAGAAGAAGGGACCGAGAAATCCTAACGACAGTAAAAATCTGGGACTGATTCACATTCTTAAAACATTTTAAAAAAGTTTAGCGACTTCACTAAAGAAACTCCAGAAGAATATTAAAATTGATAATTTTGTCACTTAATCGCATTTCAGCATTTAATTTGGTATTGGAATATCTTTTATCTTTCACTGTATTATAATAATCACAATAACGCACTTTTACTACTACAAATAATAAACTCACTCACGCGTTTAAACATAAACACAGACACATATAACCGCAACTTTTTTGAATCTCTGTATTTAAGAGAGAAAATAACATGTACATGTGGTTATAACGTGTCGACGTTTAACATAAAAAGCCAATTTCAAATGGTCTTTATTATATACAACCGATGTCTTAAATAGCCATCGAATATTGTTGTTGGCGCGTACGCGCGTGTATCACGCGTGCAACTGTTACACATTTTATCGTTTATTGTTTGAGTCCCGTTTTGTGCCAGTGACTACTGTTTCCTGTTACGTGAATGTTTTACTATTTTTTTTCGTTTCAGAAAAATTATTATAGAAATGAATGGAATCGTTGAATGAAGAATGTACCGGTGTTGTTGATGTTCATTATTGTGAGACTGATGTTGATGATTGTTTGTTGTTCTTGTTATTGCTGTTGATGATGAATATTGTTTTATTAGTATTGGATAGGAGTGAGATATTAATTCGGAATACTGACAAAAACAATTCAAATTTTTGTAATACGTCAAACATTTAAAAAATGTTGCTTAAAAACAATTTCTTCAATTAAACTAAATTTTACTTAACTGAATTTTGGACAATAATCATACGTGTTTGCTGAAATCAGAAATTACTTTTTCACCCACCCAATTTCTGATTGGACCTTACTTAAGTAAAAACTTTGAGAGAAAAAGTTTCAAACATTGGCATGTCAATTCTACGAAGGAAAGAAACGCATTTGTTAGATTTTAATGTGGTTTGTTCCTACAATTAAATCATTTTTTTGGAGAATGTTGTTAATGTTGCTGTTTTTTGGGGGATGTTACAGATTTATTTTATGACCATCAGAATGAAGTTTTAAATGGTTTTCTTGAAATTTGTAACTGAAAAGATATGAAGAGAAATGCGATAACAAATTTTATGATTCATTTGAGTTTCTGTTGTTAATGGATTTTTAACATTTTTATCTCTTTTAATGTATTAAATTTTTATTTTTTTTCGTGTTTAATAATGTTGTTAATACTAATAGACAATACAATAGGCGCTTTTACTCAAAGACAAATCTATAAGTGCTTGGCTTGTGAAATCAATGCAAAACGTTATAAAAAGGATAAGATTTTTAATGAACCCAACAGAGCAATCGAGATGTAGAAGCACGAATATACGAAATTAGTGACTTTAGAAACAAAAACTTGGACAAACGTTTGATTTCTTTCTTTTAAATTCCACTTCATAGAAAATAACTTTTAGGTAAAACAATCAAGTAAGATAACGCATCTAGAATTGAAGGTAGAAATATTCTTTTGATGTCGGGATATTAGTTAATTAAGATCTATAAATCTTAATGAAATAAATTAAAGTATAACAGTCAGTCAAGTCCGAATATATTATACCCCACACAATGACACAGACATGCAAAATTATGGACTAACCCTCGTAGAATTTGATTTTATGATTTGTGCTTTTATAGAATACTCCTATTAATTTTTTCGTGATACTCATATATATGGCAGAATTTTAACATTTGAGGTAATTCAAAGTTAAGAAACCACAAAGCAGCTGTCGACTTTAAATACTGCAATAACTGTAGAGGTATTACTCAGCTTAACACTATATGCAAGATATTAGCAATCATCATACAAGGAACACTTAAAAGAAAATTTTAAATAAACAGGAGCTGCGTTAACTCCCATAAACTTAATGTTCATAGATTTCTATAAATCCTTAGACATTATTGGTTTATGGAAGACATTTTGAAGAAAAGAATAGTCCAGAAGATAATACGAATCGCCAGAATTATTAACGAGGACGAGGAATGGAGTAGAACCAGGATGCCCCCTATTACTTCAGCTATTCACTATTGAACATGAGCGAAGTTTATTCGAAGAAAAGAGGAATCACATGGGGTCTCTAATGTCAACTAGAATCGGAAACCATACAAATATCATATATTTTATTTTCACTGCGATTATGCTAAAAAGGAGAGGTTCCATTCGGAGATGCTGCCATTAATCAAAGCAAAGGATGTTCCTTTGAAACGTAACCAACAGAATAAAAACCATAAAAATACTTAAGATAGTTAATCTACTACAACAGCTGATGATGAAGTTACACCTTAAGGTGAAAATGGTCAAGATAAAATAAAATGAACTACAAGGTACTCAATTACTTTATTATCAGGCCTTGAAAAAGACAAACAAGATATTGATTTTAGAAGCATTGGAAGATTTACGAGAAAATGCTATCAGTAGCTAATTTAGAGATTCAAAGGAAGCAAAGTAACCACCCTATTAAAATATATTTTTTAAGATGGCAAAACTAATGCTACACTAGGTAATCGATTTTAAAATATAGGGAAGATAAGAATAAAATATCTCCCCATCAATAAAAAATATTATGATCCCCAAATCAAAAATGAATTTATTCCTCAAAATTTCTATTGAACTCAACAAAAACGACAATTGGGGATTCATTTCGTGATTTTTAACAATAATACGAGGTGGCCACCTTAGGGGCCACCGACTACTTCCCTGACAATATAACGCCCTTTTCGAAATCAACATGATTTCAACTCTAGCTGTATGAAATCTCACTGATCTGACAGTCCATATATAACAAAATTATTTGCAAAAAAATCTCGAGTTCATCATAACTGATATTATCATATATTTAATTCGGATATACGTTTACTACATCGTTAGATAAATTGTAGCCAACAGTCGTCACAATTGGAACAAAAACTCCACAGATGCAATCATGTATAATTTTATTTAGATTTTAGAAAAGTTCTCCCATAGGACAGTAGAGCAGAAATGTTTTTTTAATAAATCTGTAACTTTTTATTCACTGGATTGATTTGCATGAAATTTAGCTTTATGATAGTTGAAAAGCGTGACATTATAACACCAGCAGCTTCGACCATAGTAACACGCAATATCGTGTACCTGGGCCAGAAAAAAAGCCTACATATGTTATCTATTTCTTATAGTTTTTAAATTTTTAACAAAATTATGCGAGATCTTGAGTCAATTTTTAAATATATGTAGTTCCAAGTGTATTGCCTTGAATTTATATAAAAATTCGTTTTACTTTGTTAAATAGCAAAATTATATATCCAATATAAACAAAATTTCGCACATCGGTTTTGGCTTATATTTATTTTAGTTTGACTAAATATTTTTGCAATACCCACGTATTTATCTAATTTAAAAGTTTCAAAGTAAAGCAGCGGATGCACGGACATGGTTAAATCGACTCCGGAAGTGATTCTGAGTCGATCGGATCTAGATTTGATACAATAAAATATATACATTATGGGGCCTCAGATGAATGTCAAAGTTAATGTATCCACTTTACCACATGTATTTGTGAATGGTAAAAAAACTATTGAAAATATTTCAAAAAGTTTTCGCTATTTAATATTACTAACAGACATATTTTAATTTTGTTATCATGATTAGACATATTTGTATGAATACATATGCTAACAATTACAAATTAAACCTTCTGATTTTGACTTCTTTTTCCCCAAATTATAACTGCAAATTTAACTTCCACCACATGTGCATACATATGTATTTATAAATTTAATATTTAATATGTTAAACAAATTAATTCCTCTGGAACCCCAATAACAAGTATTCACCTCAAGTTACATACATTTTGACAGTTATTATGGCTCGATATTAAACGCTTGTTATAAAATATTAACACTTTATGATGAGACTTAAAAATCATAGAATTTGTAGTTTTGCTACTATTTTTTCATAAAATAAATATTAAATAATAATCTACCACACGCTACAGGAAATCAAAATGCACAGAAACACCAACACATACATGCATACACACCTAGACAGTGTTTAACCTCACACCATAGCAATTGCAACGATTATTCCCAACTGTTTTATGAGTGAATTCATAAAACAAAAAAAAAAGCAAAAAACGGAAAAGAAACAAGTTTTCAAACAATGTGATCATACAAGCATTTACCACACGTTGGAAAAAAATGTTTACAAAAACAAAAAATATATTTAAAAATGTATTTGTAAGTGTAAGTTTATATGTATATATATATTATATACAGCTGGCATTCAACTACATGCAACAATGTTTTAAGTGATAAAAATGGTAGAAACAATGAACACAAAAGCACAACTATTAAACATTCATAATTTGTGGCATGTGCAAGCATGCTATGCCATGCACATTTAGCAAATGTTTGTAAGTGTGGGAATGGAATGAGGGAGGTGGTAAGTGCACAAGTAAAATTATAAAGGAAACAAGCAAATCATATGAATTAATGGGAAGTAAACGAGTGAAATAAAAACGGGGAGCGCCGTTTGCGTATGTTTAATAATAAATGGGCAACTTAAATAAATATTAATAATACGCAACAATAAGTTGCGTGTTAAACATGAAATGCTACGTGAACTATAGAATAAAACAATAAATGAATAGTTTCAACAGGCTTTTTGTTAATAAAATGCGAAACATGAAACACGGGAAGTTCAGCAATATGGATATAAAACTAACGTATTACGAAAATGTTTAGGGGTTATAACGATTTTTAATTTACCCTTCAGAGACTTATTGAAACACAGATAAATTTTGTCACTCTGAAGGGATAGGAAATCTATAATACCTTTATAAATAATATTGCATTAAGTTTTTTTGAAAAGAAATAATAAAGGAAATTTTGAAAAAATATTCATGTCTGAAGTGTAGGAAAATATAAGAGCAGTTTAGGTTGGATGGCATCATTTTTGCGCTTTTTTAGAAATCCATATACGGAATATATTTCTGAGGAAATGGGGAGAGGTATCAATATTAGAAGTACTTGACAACTTGGATACCGATGACAGGATTACTAACAAGATGACAAATATTTTGATTTTACAAAGTGAAAAGATATCACACTACTGTTTTCATTTTTTTGAGTTATCACTATTTAAAGACTCCTAAAGATAACAGTCGATAAAGAATTTGTTCTAATTCTTTTGAAGGGAAGTTATCCAAACTATGTTTTAAACATTGCACTTAGTTAAGTTCGACCAAGGGTGCTGAATACCAATCCCAAACCAGAATATAACTCCAACTACTAAACAAAAATATGGTCCTGCAAGTTTCGGAACTATAGATAGGGAAAGATATTGCTTTGGAACAAAAAGAACTAAATATACTTGATACATAGAGGTACAACATTACTGGCAACGTTAGATTTTGTGGATACGATTATGCCTCAAGTGGATTGGATATATCGCATGAGGGTTTTCGAAAATGGAGAGATAAATATAATTGGGAGAGGTTTTGTCAAATGTTAGCTTGGAAATCCAATGCTTTTCATTGCAATCAAATCCAAGCTAAATAAGTTGGCGATACATTATGCAAAACACTGTGGAAAATGTATACTGTTGACAAAAGTACGATAATATTATGATGTGACCAAGATGAGAGGAAACCCAAAAATATATTAGACTTGGAAAAAAGTGAGCTTAGCAAAATGATGGACGACCTTGCCTAGAAAAGGTGTATTGAATAGCTTTTGCAACTCAAAAACCGGTTGACAATCTTTGGCCTAGTGTGCCTCAAATAGTTCCGGAATGGATCGAATTTAAGTGGGAACGAGAAATAATCCATCACAATATTTGCTGGAATTTCAAAAATTACATCTATGGAAGATCACTTACATGAACTCTGATCAGCTGGTGGCCAGCACAGCACCAGATCAGCTTGAAAACAGTTTCCGATTTTTTTAGTTTTAGAACCACCGTGCAACTACACTGACTTTTTTATTAATAGTACCGTTGTTATGTTATTATGTTTTTCACCCATAACTTAACTAAATATTTTAAAATAAAAAAACTTTTGATCTAACAAAAAATAATTCTCCCCTAAATTATAAATAAAAATTTAACCCCTCGTATTTATAAAAAGACTCATGCAATAAACCTCACCTCATTCATAATTCAACTACAAATATCATCGTAGGGTGTTGCTCATATTATTAAAACAGGGGTAATGATAAATATTTTTGCAAGTTCAAGACTAAAAAAGTAGCATAAAACTTTATAAAACTATACACACAGACACTCTCATACAATTAAATATATATGAAACACTTAACTACATGTCTGCATAAGTATGCGTGTTAGAACAACATTAACCTTTAAATAATCATATGAACACAATGGGAGGGTGAGAAGAAGGTGGTGGCAAAGGATAATGAAAACATTTATATATTGTGTGTTTGTGTATGTATTTCTATGTCATATTTTGTTATTTAAAGTGTGTGTGTGTGTTGATGTAAGTGTGTATGATTTTTTGTTACTTATAATTAATTTAATTCAAATACTTTTATTTGAAATTAAAATCAAAACATAAGTGAAATCTTTTATGTTAACAAAAATTTATTTGTTAAGATTAAACACGCTTTTTTCAAATTTTCCATTTGTTGAACACTCATCTGACACGATGATTGTTTTATAAAAAGGAAGGAATATAATGACTTTTAATCGAAATAGTTTATTTAAGAGATGTTTTAAGGAGATATTTGAATAAGTTGTTCGGTTAGAAAAATTTGTGCGAATATTATTTTTGCAATTTTGCAAATCCAAATTAAAATGTTTCAAAAGTATGCAAAACTTCTCAAACTGTTAAAAAAAGTTCGCATTAACGGTAACGCTAATCTGAGTTCATAGAACCGGCGAATACTTGATATTATTAGGTAGTAAATCACATACATCTCTGTTCTTGATTTAATGTTTCTGATACGAGATAAATGAGGATATTCAAAATGTTTATTGCGGACCGATCTTTCTGAAATTATGCGTTATAAATAATTTTTATAGGTTTCACTTTTTATGAGTTTCACTTATTTGTTGTTAAAGTAGATGAAATTTCTATGAGAGTTTCCGAGATATTCTGGAAGAATTCCTAAGTCAATCGGTACATTTAATGCAAGGATTTTAGTATCACAACATTACTAATTCTAATGTATGCAAAGCAGAATCGTTGAAGGTCGATTGAATTTATAAAAAATGGTTGGTAATTAAAAAATAAAAATACTCTCTGTCCTTACGGAGCGCTAGATATTATGCAAATAAATTAAACTTACACCGGCAGTCACTTTCCACTTGTGATAATTTCCACAGTATTGTTAAGTTTTCTTGAGATTTGGAATAGGGTTTTGTTGACCGACTTTATATTCTTACTTGTTTCTTCCCTGAAGATATAAAAATCCAACAATTTATGTTTTCAATTATAGAATTTAATAAAAACCTTAATAAATTTGATTTTTAGATAAAAATTTGTAACATTAAATGGAAAATAAAAATATTTAAATTAATATAAATATTATTTGTCTTGTACTTTTTTCTTTGCACAATTTATATGTAACATATTTTGAACATAAATAATGCAAATATGAATAGAAATAACACACACGAGGGCAGTACAAATAGAAATTATGAAAAATTTCTATGAACTTTTAATGAAAACGTTATTTTTAACTTGTCAGACGAAGAGTATAAAAATATCATTTGAGTGTAATGAACGATCTGAACAACCCTCGTGCTCATCTACATATTTATGCCAAAGCCAGTGTCATTTGCCATAAAAGCAAAATAAGCTCTTAATATGAAAATCATTATAATACAAAAAAAAATTAAATAAATAAAACACATTACTAATGTAAACGGAAATGGGGTATTCCCGAGATTCAACCTTCAAACAAGACAGGAAAACAAAACAAAAAAAGCAAATAAGAATGATATATTCGGCTGTGCCGAATCTTGAACACCCTCCAGCACTTACATTATGGAAACATTATCATGAGCTGAAGATATTGCGAAGTATTGGAACATATTTCCTAATGTTTAAAAAAATTATAATTATATCCCATACGAGGGGTAATATTCATGAAATTAGGGCATATATGGAATATAATTAGATCATTATCTGAATTTCGATATAATTAGTCTTAATAAATGAATATTTTAAAAGAATTATATTTTGATTGTTTATGTATAATAAAATTTTTTGTACCAAACTTCAAGAAAATTCTTTTTGTATTTATAGACTTTTCCGGGAAGGAGTTTTCCTTTGGAGCTTCTATAAAAACATGCTTCATTTATAAAAGTTGTATTCACTCAAAACCGTTTTCCGGGAATAGAATTGGTTTTTATTTAAGCTCAAATCTATTTTCCGGGAAGAGACCTGGAGAAAAAATGGTCCAATTGTAGTCAAATTAATAAAATTATTTAAAATGATTGCAGCGATTTTAAATAAAAAAGGGCTTTATTTAAAGGTCCATCTATAGGCTTTATTTATATATCAGGATAATAAATTAGGAAAATATCATGAAAATTATCTTAAACACTGCGACTTATATGACACACTGATTTTGGGTGTATCAAAATTATAAATATTTTAGCCTAAAACTTGTTATCTTTTTTAACCGACTTTGAGTTGTACGATATTGAGAAGGACAACAACAAACAAAGATTCACTGCATTCAGACGATTATTCTAAGTGACATAGTTAAATCATCTCAGAGTTTGATTTAATGCAATAGTATTAATACTTTATCGGGTCCTAGATGAATCCTTTTGGGTATAACACACGGAGTAGCAAAGTAAATATGCCCTCATCACCATTTGTGATGGTGGAGGGTAATAAAAGAAAGGAAAAAAACTTTGGCAATATTTTTAAAGAAAGAGATTTTCATATAAGAAATGACAAAAAAGAGGAAAAATAAGAGATTTGTAATATTAATTTGCATGAAAAATTCATAAATAACATACACGAATATTAAAAAACAACAACAAATTGTGAATAATAAAAAAAAATACAAAAAAAAAAGAAAACATTGCATATGTTACAAACAAATAATAACAAGAACAACAATAACCAAAACATGTAGAAGACAACAAAAATTTGAAATGTATTTGTATGTTAAAATGTGGCAACAAAAAGCAATAAGTCATCAGGGCAACAACCAAAATTATATAAAAAGACTAAAATGCAAAGTCACTAACCCCGAAATAAAATCTAAAGATATAAAATAAAAAAAAAAATTAAATTCTTTAGAAATTCATAGATTCATTTTTCGTTCATTCGTTCAGTTTTTTTTTTTAAGAAATGCAGACGATGCCAAATAAAATAAAATTGAAATCAGTTCAAATCTAACAGCAGCTAATTTTTTATACAACGAACAAAAAAAAAAGAATCTTAAAAAAACACATGATTTCGAATTTCTTTCAACTTTCTGCAAAATAAAGAAAATATAACTTTTTTCCGAAAAGTTCATAAATTATGCAACAATTTGTTGCGACAAAAAAATATTTCAACTTATTAAGGTGAGTTTTTAAAGGATAATTGAAAAAAATTATATTACCGGATAAATTAAAAAAAGGAGGATCATATATAATGTTAATGAGATAAAGAGTGAGATTAAAGACCAGAAAAAAATGCGTATGAAAAATTGTAAAATATTTTTGACAAAACCCAACTTTGTCTAACAAAATGTTGGTCAAGCATTCAAAGCCCTGCCATTAAGCATGCAAATGCTTGTCGTTAAACTGTTTCCAATGTTATAGATAGTAAACCTGGAAGGAATGGTCAACATGCTGGTTCTAAAGCCAACAAATGGAAAGAATTTTCAAAAGAGCTTCCAATACTTCCGGCAGGAAAGTAGCCCGGTTAGCTCAGTGCTAAGATTATTTGGTATGAAATGTTAAAGCTAATGCAGGTTTAAAAAATACAATGATCGAAAATTCCTGACGGGAGCGCTAATACAAAATTTCAAAGCCAAAATCAGAGCACGGAAATTGAAGTCAAGTTTTCTAAAAACATATCCTTGTTGCAAAGGATGACGACATTGCGAAAAATGTAAACAAATAAAAAACATACATGTATGTTCTGGCAGATATTACGCCATTTCCTGGTAAAAAAATTGTGTTTTGCTGAAGATCGATGGAATGCTGAAGAAAAATTTAGGTGGAGTGTAAGAAAAGCAAAGTGCTTTGTTTTTTATCTATTTTTTCGGACAAAGTGGACCATCTAATTTTTCGGTTACAAAAAAATTAATTTCGGCTACAAAATCCAAGGTATATACTTGCCACTAAAGTTGCCAGATTTGGATGCCTTGCAGAAGCGCTATGGATGTCGTAGAGAAGCGCCAGTGATGAAATTTAAAATCTTAAACGAAAAATCTTCCATTAAAGTTTTTATAATACTTTATGTACCTTTGTTCGAACAGGTTGCCCCACTACGTTTAAAATCTAACACTCTTTTGAACACCTCTTTAGTGCTGTTAAATTCTCTTTTATCAAGAGCCTAATGTCTCTCCACTGGCCTTATCTGCGGGCATCTTGAAGAATTTACCTCTCTTAGAACAAATCTCATATTATTGTTCTTGTACCACTCTTGAGGTGTTTACCATAGTGACAGGATGCCAAGTTTAGCCAAGTTTTGGGAAATTTTACCATGTTTTTGGGTCCTTCATTTTCTTCAAAATTCCTTTGAGGATCAGCAAGATGAAATTTCTGACTAGAAAGTTGCAAAAATCTGCCAGTACAAGGTCCATCATCCATTATGTAGCAGGGATAATTTAAAAAAATTGACAGTTTCGCTGCTCTGTTCATAGGCATGTCAATTCTTAGCAAAGTTCTTATCAGGAACGTTTTGAACTTTAACTTTTCGTACGAAATAGTCAGAGTACGGTGCTAATAGAGCTGCTTACCTACTGGATGTGTTGGAAGCTCTTTTGAAATTGCTTTCTACTTATTTAGTTTTAGAAACATAATGTGAACCAATTCTTATACCTGAACCAGGTTTTCTATCAACGGTCAGGTTTTCTCCTGGTTCTGTTTAATAACATTGGAAACAGTTTGAAGGCAGACCTTCGAATACTAATTAATAAGATTAAAAATAACTTAAGAAACTGATAGATAAATATATTCAAAATGTCCTTAAAATTCTTTCATAGAACAAAATTCATTAAACTTTCACGAGAAAGGAAAAAATATTAAATAAATTAAAACATAACCTCTTCTTCTTATTAATTTTATTAATTTCAAGAAAATTAAATTTAAACTGTTGCTCACTGAATTTTTGATTTAAATAAAGAAATAAAGAAAAAAGAAAAAAATGAAATAGAATTTTCCACAAATACCATCATTCCATTTATATGACATGTTTTTCCTTCAATATGTTTTCTATTTATGTCTTTTTAAAAATATTTCCGGTAGCATATGCCGGTAGAAATGATGAGTTTATGAGTGTGTGTGAGTGTTTAAGGATGTATGTAAGTTTTTTCTGCTTTGAACGTTATTGGAATGTGTTGATAACAAGGTGTTTTAGGTTTGAGGTTTTATTGTGGTTTCTCCGTTTTTTTTTTTTGTTCTGGGGAAAAGACATCATCAATGTTTGCCATTAAATGATGGTGTAAGTAAAGGTGGTAGTTGTCAAAAACATACACACACATGCATATGTGTACAATCTAAATGTTAAAATTAAAAATCTTAAATTTTGTTTATTTTTTCTTCATTTTATTAAAGACGAAAATGATATGTTGACATAAATTTAAACAACATAGAATAAATATAACTTAGATTTTTGATAAACTGTATTTTTTACTATACGTTTGTATGTGTATGTGTGTTATTGTTTAAGGAAGTGAAAAAAATAGAAATAAAAGAACAAGCAAGAATGTTAAAGTCGGTCAAGCCCGACTATCTAATACCCTGCACCACAATGCTGGTTGTAAATGAAAGGTACAAAAAAGTAATGAACTACCCTCGTATAATTTTATTTTCTGCTTTATTCTAAAGAGTACAGTACATTATTGTGGCACTAATATTTATGTGAAATTTATGCTTTTAAAAATGCATTTTTGGGGGATCAAATGGGAGCTTAAAGAAATCTATATGTGCGGTTTATGCCCTTCAAAGAGATATTTGGATTGGAGATTGTAGGGGACCTATGAGAAGCACATTTTATATAACATATCGGTTTTGAATATCTTAGGACTTATTAATGACAAAATTCTTTATAATTGCTTCATATTTATGAGCTTTACTAATATAAACCTTCATTCCGGAAGGACAGTAGATACCTGAAAATAATAACACATACAAAATTTTACCATGATATCTCTCAAATTGATCACACGTTTACATAAATAGCCAGCCGGACGGATAGGCAGACGGAGGGACGGACATAAATAAACTGACTCAGATTCTTAGTCGATTGGTATAATTAAAGATGGATGTAATGCCATTTTTTCTGTATGTTACAAACATCAGCACAAACGCATAATACCTCATCATTATAGGAGAGTGTAGGGTATAATAAAATAAAAGTATCGATTATAGAAAAAATGACTTGTTACATTTTGGTTGAATGCTTCGTTACACTTTAAAATTGATTATTTTTCTCTTTTTTCAGTTCCCAACTTGTGTTGACGGTAGTTTTTTCTCTTTGTTAGTGTAGTAAGGAAATGGAGAGATTTCTGAATCGATTTCTAGGAATTTTATTTTTCGGATTTTAATACTTAAGTATAAATCATTTATAAAATCGTTAAGAGTTATTTTTTTCGTTTTTGTTCGCTTTTTCTTGTTTGCTTTAAAGAAAAATTTGTTATGTGCAAATTGCTGAGAAATTCGTATTATTTAACATTAACAAATTAAATTCTATTTTCTTTGAGGTTTTTACGGTAAATGATTTGTAGTAAATAATTTGAAAAATTTTATATAAAAGAAAGTATACATACTTCAATACATTAAATATTATAAACTTACAAAAATATTTACATAACTTAAAACTACTCTTATTTCTTAGTAATGAAGTTATGATTGTTATACCCTACACCACCACCACTACAGTGCGTTTTATTTAAAAAAATACTCAAGTATTCAGAATGAATTAAATTTTGGTTTTATGATAAATAATAACAATTAAAAAAAACTAAGTGAAGCAGACTCTTCTGGAAGACGCTTAAATCATTTTATGTTTAAAAATTTAACTTAGAAGTTACCATATCAAAAATTTTTTTGAATGACTTTTTTCTGTTTTTGTTTTCAATCTGCTTTTAATTATGCCAATAAATTTTAAATAAAATATATTAATATGAAATATATATAAAATAATTTTACATTTTATGAAATTTTCTAAAATAGACAAATTTTCACCTTAAAAAATGAGAAACGTATATTTTAATCTTTAAGTTCTTTAACTTAGTTGAATTTCACATACTTAATATCAAAAGAGAACAGCTGCCAGTTTTTTTGCTAAATTTTGGAAAAACAATTTCATAGGAGTACAAAATAATTTTTTACAAATTCCACAAAATATCGATCTATTGACGTGAAAAAAGGCAAAACATTAATTTAAATTTTTCAATTTAATTTAATTATACATATTTCTAGATTGATAATCAATAAAGAAATTTTTCGATGCTGTCATTTTAAATCCAATAATGTGATGTAGGAGATAACATAATATTTTAATCTACCTTCAAATCCTCATCGTAAAATCGACTCAGAATTACTTCCTTAATTGACTATAGGAAATTTCTTAATCAAAAAACACTTCGGCTGTCACTTTCAATTCCATTGAAATCGAGCTAGCCGTTCGGAATATAAAGGTTTTTCAGCTTCATTTTTATAGTAAAATCGAAAAAAACAAAGTTTGAAAAAAGACTGTTTAAAGAGATTCCACAAATCTATTTATATTGCTTAAATTGGTTTGTTATTTTGCTGAACATTCTTCCTGAGTTCGTAGTAAGACGTATACATAATAAAATTTCATTATATAACTCCTACGCTCATATGTTCCATTATTTATGGTTTGCAGTAATAACAACAAAGTTAAAAGGTTATTTTTAATGGTTATGAGTTAATGCAAATAAATAAAAAATAATTAATTTAAAACAATATTTAGTATTGTTCGAAACCTAAGCAACTTTTTTTCAGAACTCATTCATTGTCTTATATATTCTCTTTAAACGAATTAATAAAATTAATAAAAACGAATTAATAAAAATAAAATCTTATTATCCGAAATGACAGCAAAAATTAATTAGTTAATTAAAATACGCTGTTCGAAACTTAAGCAACTTTTAACATAAAGAATCTTTCGCTTCGATGGAATAGATGTAGGCATCGCTTCAGTCTCTGATAAGGCGAAGACTTTAGGCAGTTTATAAGTACCATTTTTTTTAATTTGCAGTAAGGGGCCATTAAAATATCGGAAAAACTGTTTTAAACCAAAACACTGCTCTGGTATTTCTTAAGTCTCGGATATAGTCGTTATTACTTTTTTTAGAACTTTTGAAGAAAATTCAAGAATGAGGATTCATCTATTTCAAGCAATGGATATATAAAAGGTATAACTTAAATAGTTCATTAAATATACCAGAACCAAGGAAATGCTGATTATGTGGAAAATGCATAACGACGGAAAAAGAGGTCGAAATTGATGGTTGAAAAAAAGGTGTATATTGCAATTGCATTATGTATTTCAAATCCCAATATATTGGTATCCATAATCGGGAGAAATGTATGCAAATATAAGAAAATAGGGATATTGCTCCCTAATATATATATTCATCATGCTTAAAGAAATTCAGTTAAATATGAATTATTGTTCTGAAATTAAAAAATATATATGGTTCAATCGAGTTACAAACAAATAAAAGTTATAATCGGTCAAGACCGACTTGCCCACATTGTTATTAATAGTAGCTGTCAGAAATTAATGATGAACCCTCCTATAAATTTATTTTCTAATTGGTGCTTAAGAGTTTGGTACATTAAGGATTTGGTGCATTTTAAAAGGACATTAATTTTAGCAATTATTATCACAATAATAAAGGGTATGTGGGATTTAAATCCTTTAAAATGATATTTCTAGGGGGATTTTTATGGGTTCTATGAAGCATCTTCCAATCTTTTATGGGGCCCAGGTGAAATAATGGACCCATCATCACAATTTCTATAGGAATAGTCCTTGAGCCAAAATAATGATACGTACCAAGTTTCCTCACGATATCTCTAAAATTGCGAACAGCATTTTGTGCACAAGATTTACATGGACAGCTAGCCAGACGGACAACGATCGGACATCTTAGAATCGACTAACGATCGACATCTGCAGAAATGCATAATATCCTTAGCTTGGTGTAGGGTATAAAAAACTAAATTCTGAAGAGGGTTAATTAAAAAACATTTAAAAAAAATTTTACTTTCTGAAAATGTCTCCTTCTTTGCTTCATAAAAAAAGTATGAAACAATTTAAAACTCTTTAATATAAAGAGTGACATTTTTAACACTTAATGACGAAGTAACCGCGCTATTAAATATTTGTTTACCCCATATCTTCTCATAAATGATCTCGCACTTAAAATATTTTTACTTTATTTGCATTTCATTAAAAGTTATATGTCATTTATCAATTCATTGCACTTTTGATTTCCAATTATTTTACAATTTACATAAATTTTTCTATTCTATTCAAAACACATACACACACATACAAACATAAAATTTTCTTTCATTTTCCATACTTTTTTCCTCTTTTTTAAACTTAACTTCAGCCTTTTTAGTGAATTGTATGTTATGGCATGACTTTTTGACATAAAGAGAAAAAAAAATCATTGCAATGGCAAATAAGTGACTTTAATACTTATAAGTCTAGACACTATTGTTTTCTGGTAAACAAATAATTGATTTTTATATTTTTCTATTCAATTCTCAATTCATTTCTATTCTATTTCTATTCTATTCCCTCTCTTTCCCTCTTTCTTTCTTATATTTTGTTGCAATTTTTGAAATTATGTTTGAAATAATAAATGAAAAAGAAAAAAGTATGAAGTTATTGTCAGTCGAGCCAACTATTGTATATCCTACACTACGTTTTTTGGTTTAAATGGCTGCTATCAAAAATTAATGAACTACCCTCGTATAATTAATCTCTTATTTATGCTTTAAGTACAGGTCTTTATGGTACTAACAATTTAGTGAAATCTCTGAGTTTGAAAATGATTGTATCTTGGGGGCTTATAGGGAGCTAAAGGACATTATGGGACCAACTCGTAAAATTTTGTAAGGTACATTATTATCCTAATTTTTATAGTTTTTGTTACTAAACCAACGTATAAGTGAGACTTAGTTTTTCAAAAAATTATATTTTTTGGAGTGTTGTATGGGACCTATAAGAATAATGTCCAAATTTAAAATCGCTTTAATGTTTTGGACTTTTATGACCTAAAAATCCCCAATCCGATAGCACAAATTTTTATGGGGGTTAAGTACACAACCATAACCAATTTCAAAAGGCATCGTCCATTATAACATGGCCCAAGTTTCATCGTGATATCTTTAAAATTACGAAATGTTTACATGTACAGTCAGCCCAAAATGAACGGACTTCGTTCAATCGACTCAAAAATTGACTATAAAGTTCGATCGGTTTATACTTTAAAAAAATTGTGGTAGTAATATTTTTTTGTTAAATTTCTGCACAAACGCATATTATCTCAACCTCCTATAGTGTGTAGGGAATAAAATGGAATTCTCTATTTGTCGTTAATGATCCTAAATTTCTAGGGTTTCATTCTTCACAAGGGTTTCTTGTATTAGTGGAAACTGGTGAGAATAATTAGTGCAGCCAATTTTTAAACTTCAAAAAGAGTTTTAAAATATTAAATATGGTGATTCAGGATCAAACATATTAAAACACATCCAAGTTACGATTATTAAATTTGGAATTTCTAGAAATACAAAGAGGAATGAAGATTTGGAAAGATCGTGCAAATTATAAAATTCTTTGAGTGGAATATTGGAATAGAACGGTTAAGTATATAATTGTGTGCATTTGAATTTCTTTGAATTTTTAAAGAGAATACACATCTGAGACAAACACACATTTGCTTTAGAACAGTGACTAAGCTCTTAAAGGAGAGGTATTTCAAAACATGGATCGATATTCGTCAAATTAGTTACAGGTAAATAAGAGAAGAATGTAGATTAAATAATAATCCAAACATAATCAATTTACTCTATACCAACGTAGGGTACATGGACCCACTTTTTTCCACTTTTTTTGGCCTACGGACAAAGCTTATTGAAATAAGTAATATTCGGTCTAATATTCTAAATTCAGGTTACTTCCATACAAATGTTCTCCCAGAATGAAGGTCATAAAAGTCCTAAACATAAAGAAATTTCAATAGTATTCAACTAAAATAAGTCGAGCGACGGTCGGTCAATTATTTTTCATAGGTCCCATATAAGTCATAAAATCTCATATATAAGTTAGTATTGCGACAACAACATCTCAAATTGAGAAAATTGTAATCTTCAATCGATGTTAGAAATTTTGCGACGGTCGGTTTATTATATTTTCTAGCTTCATTAAGACCACCAAGAAAAAATGCTTTTCAAACGCATAAATTAATAAATAAATTTAGTATCATAGTCATGAAACGAGGGTCGTTCATAAATTGTTTATTGCTGTTATTTGCAGCCAACAATGAAGGTGGTGTGGAAAGTTATAGAGTAGGGCTTGACTGACTGTATAATTTTACTTCTTTTTTGTTTTCGATTTTCGAATAAATATCTGAGACAAATTATGTTTAAAATTTGGAAGGATTTGTATTTTTTTTATAATATATGTATACTTAGTACACAAGTTAGTGTCTTTCATTTCGCTTAAAATTTCCTTTTTTTTTCAAAATATTGTCCATCTTTATTAAGATCACTTTTACATGTTACTGTTAGAATATTGATTCTGCGTCTTAAGGTACAAAATGAATAAAGACAATTCCTGATAGCTTGTTGTTTATTTTAAGGCAGCGCATAGCATAGCAAATTACCTGAAAATCTGGTCAAAATTACTAAACGTGTTTACGTTATGAAAAGCTTGGATTTTTTGACAGTATTAGCACAACCCGTTTGAATTTTATTGCAGTTGGTCTATAATTTCGCCAAGCTTCCTTACAAATTCTCATCGAAATTTCACTTGTATATCTATTAAAATGTTAAACGTAATAAAATTTACCAAGAATTTCGTATACTCTGAAATCACACTATTAAATTTGGTGAAAATCAGAAACATTTCAACTTAGTCCCCATGTAAAGTTCCTTTCCGAAATTTAATTCAACGTTCATAATTAATCTAAACATTTGTTTCATGATTCACATTAAAGTTTTCCGGGGAATCGTTATCATTGTATCAAATTTAATTATAACCAGTCAATAATTTCCTACAGCTTCTATATAAGACCCTTAGGAAAAACCTACAATTCCTTTCAAATATTTTCCTTTGCTAAATTTGTCATTGACGTATTTCATATTAATTATGAAAGATTTTACCAAATTATATTGTGATCGGTATATAAAGTACCATGGGTCCCACAAATGGTCTCTTAAGAAAATAATGTTTTTAACAATTTGAACTAAAGAAAGAAAGCTTTGTTCGCCTATGCTAAATGTTTAACACTCTCCGCCAGAAATGCGAATCAGTTAATACGTAATTTTTATGTACATACACACTCACAAATTTAGACAATATATGAAATTTTTAGTTATAATAAAGAAACTTTAATGAATCATAAAATTAGTTATATTTTTGGCTAAAACTTCATTTCAACTGAACCGATTACGATAATTTTTGGAACGATAATAAGGTACATTCAATTTAATATTTGAGCAAAATTCTTCTAATCTGTCGATTTGTAATTGAAAAATTTTTGAAAGTTCTTTGCGTGAATTTAAAGATTTCCTCGGATATGGATATTTTTAATTTACTGTACCGCTTTTGCTGGTTAAAAAAAACGAAGATTTGTGTTGTTGTCTACTTTCATTTTCATCTAAAATATTTTTTACTTAAAAACTTGTGTAATAATTATATTTTTCCGGAAGATTTCTTTATGTACACAGTTATAATTTTCAATTTATTGTCCAATTTTCATTAACAGTTGAGTTTTCAAATTAGGATACAGTTCGTAAAACGAACGAAAATAGCAAACTTATTCCAAAATAAATCGATTCTGACCCAATGTAGAATATATATATAAGAAATATATATTCCTTAAATATATTTTTGAATAAAATAATAAAAATTCCCATTATGTTTAGTTAAACAAATTGTTTAAATTTTAACAGTGGGCTTAATGCGAGGGGATGCCCCCATTAAAACCTGTCAACATATCTGAAAATTTTTTCATCGGGAGTTTTAAAATTCTATGGCATTTGTGCTACTATGATGTAGAATTACTGTGGGAAAAATATGTCATATTTAATGAAGGAAAAAGTCATCCTTACACACATCAGATAGTGGTTGACGAAAATCCTATGAATACTGTTAAAGTATTAAAATTGTTTTATATCGAGAATATTAAAATTTTTAGGCAAAAATAATAAAAACGCATATCTCTTGAAGTTTTAAAAATGATATGAAAATAAACTTAATACATTTTGTCATGTGTAAAAATGGTTTTGCAATTTTACTAAATATTAATTTCAAATAATTATGGAAAAAATAATTTTATGCCTTTTTCAATTAAACTAATCATTTCATGAAAACAATTATTTTTATTTCAGTTCATTCGCTTTTATTTCGTTCAATTTAATTAAAAGGAAAACCCCATTTCTCCTCCTTAGCTAAAGCTTTTTAATAATTATAATACCAATATACACTTTCCTTCTCTTAAATTCAAAATTGCACAACTCTAACCACAACTTGTCTATAATTGGTTGTTGTTATTATTACTTTTTTTGTTAAATAACAATAGAAACGTAATCCCTTTTGATCCCCAATAGAAATAAAATGGGGGAATACGAAAAAATAAAATAAAATAAAATAAAATAAAATAAATAAAATTATAATAAAAACAACAATAACAAATGCATTGTAAAATTAAAAATCATTATGCGGCAGACTGTTTTGAAAGCAACATTTTCAGACAGACACTTTCTGAAACACGAACACACAAACACATGCATACAAATGATACCCCAATGCAAAGCTAAAGATAACAATTCAATTTCTATGTCTGACTCAGAGTCAGAGATTCACAAATTTTCTGCAATTATGAAAATTCGCGTTTAAGGCAAAAAGAAGGAATATAAATTTCGGGATATTTAACGCCTGACGTTTTTAAATGCCGCAGCCTATTCGTGAGCAATTATAATGCGAACTTAAATGAAAAACAAAAAACAAAGAAAAGCAAAAGTCATCTCCAATGGAAGACATCATGACAATGGCATTAACTGCACCCATACCTACATTATTGCTTTACTTCTCTATGAATTGAGAATGTCTGTCCATCTGTCTGTTAGCTTGCATCTTTTTATTCATTCATTCAAGCACATGTTGGTCCAAAAATTTCACTTTACGCATACAAATTTATTTTAACTTACACCACTAAAGGTGGTTGGGGTATTATGCGTTTGTGCTGATGTTTGTAACGCGTAGAAAAAAATGGCTTATACCCACCTTTAAGTATACCGTTCGACTCAGAATCACATTCTGAGCATCCGTCCGTCTGTCTGTCCGGCTGGCTGTCCGTGTAAACGTTGTGAACGATAAAATTTGGTAAATATTATTATTATTTTGGCCTTAAAATCTTAATATGAAGCGATTTGAACGAAATTGGGTACAAGTAAATCTTTTTAAATATTCTAAAAGATTTATCAAAATATGCTAGGATCGTTCCATTATTTTTCATAGGTCCTATATAAATCATCTTCCAAATATCATTTTTAAGAGTAAACATTTCACAAATACGTTGGTATTGTAATGATAATTGGTCGAATTATGATAAATATACGCAAAAATCCGATGTACAAAAAATTATTTGGGTCGATTCAAATTTCTTTTAGCGCCGATAAAACTCTACCAGAATAACTAATTTTAAAACGCACAAATTTAACATAATTCTTAGTGCCACAATAATGTACTGCACACTTAAGAGTAAATCAGAAATTCATAAATTTTTCGTAACTTCCAATTTTACGCGACGATGTGGTGTAGGGTATTGGTTAATCGGGCTTGACCGACTATACATTCTTACTTATTTTTTGGGTAGAAAAATCAACAAAATTATTTTGTTTGTTTCTTGTACGTTTATTGGCAGTTGACTGTTGTCATTAACTGAAAGACTGTCTGAAGGAATGAATGAATGACTGAAGTGAGTGAGTGGCTGCTGATTGTAGGTATGATGATGACATTACCATCATTAATGTTTCCATGAAATATTTGCAATTTCTGTTGCTTTTGTTATTATTGTTGGTTGGTTGGTTGGATGGATGGTTGGTTGGTTTATTGTTTGTCTGTATGACTCTGTTTGGTTGTGATACACATTTTTTTCAGCAAATATAAGAAAAATAATTCAATTCAAGAGTTTAAGTTAATTTTGTGAAATTTTCTTTAGTTTCTTTCTTTTTGGAGAAATTTAAAAATATCAGAGTCGTTATTTGAAGCGCCCACTTTGGGTATGTTAATGCCTTTGAAATTCACTAAAAATTCATATATGAATTGAGACCAAAGGATTTTTTGGGGGATTTTTCAAAAAGTGGAAATATTTGTCACTGATAAAAACACTTTTTAATCCGAACTTTATATTTTTTTGTAAAAAACTCTTAACAGAAATGAAAAAAGCGCTTCCGAAAAAAATACTAAAAATTGGTAATAATGACATTTTTTGGTTAAATTATCAAATCGGAATTATATTTAAAATTTATATTTAAAATATAATGACAGGATGGTCATTGAAGAGAGAAAAGTCAAATTTTCAAACATCATTTTAACGGATTGGGATTTTGGATATTTTTTCATTAGAAAGTGAGCATTTTTTTAATTCTATAATTCATGGACAATTTCATATATATTTTATTAAAGTTTTTTGCTTTATACATCTTGAAAAGATCTTCGACAGACTTAATCACAGCGCTTTGTTTCTTTACTCACAGCTGCTTTGATCTTGCTTATTTGCGTAACGTAGCACTGACAAGCAAGATTGAGGATGAACCTTTCCAAAAATCGTGTCAATGCAACCAATCTCTCAAGCAAAATGGAAACTATCAATCAATCCTCCTCTTACTTGGAAAGATCGACAGATGCTACAGAACACAATCAACCCATAGAAACAGATGTGCTGATTTGAGTAAGAATCGATCTGAGCTCTTACAATATTTAAACATTTGCAAGTGTTGAAAAATGTTTTATATTAGAACTAAGGTACTGCCACTTAAGAGTAAATCAGAAATTCATAAATTTTTCGTAACTTCCAATTTTACGCGACGATGTGGTGTAGGGTATTGGTTAATCGGGCTTGACCGACTATACATTCTTACTTATTTTTTTAGAAAAATCAACAAAAATATTTTGTTTGTTTCTTGTACGTTTATTGGCAGTTGACTGTTGTCATTAACTGAAAGACTGTCTGAAGGAATGAATTGACTGAAGTGAGTGAGTGGCTGCTGATTGTAGGTATGATGATGACATTACCATCATTAATGTTTCCATGAAATATTTGCAATTTCTGTTGTTTTTGTTATTATTGTTGGTTGGTTGGTTGGATGGATGGTTGGTTGGTTTATTGTTTGTCTGTATGACTCTGTTTGGTTGTGATACACATTTTTTCAGCAAATATAAGAAAAATAATTCAATTCAAGAGTTTAAGTTAATTTTGTGAAATTTTCTTTAGTTTCTTTTCTTTTTGGAGAAATTTAAAAATATCAGAGTCGTTATTTTGAAGCGCCCACTTTGGGTATGTTAATGCCTTTGAAATTCACTAAAAATTCATATATGAATTGAGACCAAAGGATTTTTTGGGGGATTTTTCAAAAAGTGGAAATATTTGTCACTGATAAAAACACTTTTAATCCGAACTTTATATTTTTTTGTAAAAAACTCTTAACAGAAATGAAAAAAGCCGCTTCCGAAAAAATACTAAAAATTGGTAATAATGACATTTTTTGGTTAAATTATCAAATCGGAATTATATTTAAATTTATATTTAAAATATAATGACAGGATGGTCATTGAAGAGAGAAAAGTCAAATTTTCAAACATCATTTTAACGGATTGGGATTTTGGATATTTTTTCATTAGAAAGTGAGCATTTTTTTAATTCTATAATTCATGGACAATTTCATATATATTTTATTAAAGTTTTTTTGCTTTATACATCTTGAAAAGATCTTCGACAGACTTATCACAGCGCTTTGTTTCTTTACTCACAGCTGCTTTGATCTTGCTTATTTGCGTAACGTAGCATTGACAAGCAAGATTCATGAACCTTTCCAAAAAGCGTGTCAATGCAACCAATCTCTCAAGCAAAATGGAAACTATCAATCAATCCTCCTCTTACTTGGAAAGATCGACAGATGCTACAGAACACAATCAACCCATAGAAACAGATGTGCTGATTTGAGTAAGAATCGATCTGAGCTCTCATTTGCAAGTGTTGAAAAATGTTTTATATTAGAACTTGTCTTTGGAATTTTAGAATTCTCAGATTTCGGCCTATAACTGTTTCTGCTAATGGACGATATATCTACAACAAAAAAAAAACTAAATATATCAATAAATTGTGTTCACTATGCAATTCTCTAACTGTCTATACGCCCCAACAAACATCGTGATTTTCAGCTGTCCAGATCTCTTAAATTATTTGTCTTTTTGCGAGTTTTTCATGAAATTCAAGTAATTCTATTATTTTTAAAATATTTTTTATTATTCAATTATTTTTTTCCAAAAAACAATTCCATCGCCTCGAAGAACGCTCCTGTTAATTTTAGTGCCTCCACATTAAATACATTTATTTTGCTAAAGAAAGAAATAAAGAAGCACATTTTGGCACTCAACACATCGTGATGGTTCTTACAAATACAAAAGGAATAACACCCATACACACACACCCATACTCACACACATAAATTAAGCAACAGATATAAACAACATTGTAATGGGAATTTAATGACGCCACATAATGTTTCAAGTGTTTTGCAGACATAGACGTTTAAAGACCAAAAAGACTCATAGATATTCTACAGTCTTAGATTTTTGTAGCACGACAAACAACAGCAGCGACAACAGCAACAACAATAATATCAGATATTAACTACAATATTTTAGACGCAAATAAATAAATGAATGAATGAATGAATGAATGAATAAAGAAACTCACACACATACAGACACATTTAATGCCACATAAACACTGAGTGACTAAAAATGTATGAATGTATGTAATGGTGCTTGTTGTATTTTTCGTTATCTTTAAAATAAGAACATACACTCATACATAAGTACACATTTATTTATTTATTTCTATGTATGTAATTCTTTACAAGTGGCTTGATTTATGAACCTATAAATTTTCCAATACAATTTTAATTTTCATTGCACTTAATATCTGTTGTTAGTTGGTTCCATGTCTCTATTTGGAGTATTTCTCTTCTTTTAATACGCTTCACTAGCACACGTGGTGAAGAGAGTATATTAACTTAGTCATATCGTATGTAAAGCTAAGGAGGAATCATCTCTTTATATATTCTTGCATCAAATCCATATCTGAATCGATTTAGCTATGTCCGTCTGTCTGTCCGTCGGTCTATCCGTCTGTCTATTAGTCCGTTCGTCTGTCTGTTATTCGCACTTTCACATCCACAATAATTGACAGAGCCCAATTAAATTTAGCATGAGAAGTTTCATATTAAAAAACCAGCAAAACTGGTTTAATATATTAAAAGATATAGACCGATATCTGAGGCCATCTCTAAATTCAAGCAAAGATCTTTTGTAAAATTGTCAATTATAAAACGACAAACTAGAATACAATTTTGCTATAATATTAAGTTACATGTACTTCATAATCGTTTTAAAAATTATAAAAATCGGTTCAGTAGAAAAAAGTTATTGCCAAAAATAAAACAAATTTTATAGATCTTTAGGAAAAACGTTTGCATTTCAAATATGTCTGTTAGTTTGTATGTACGAAATAATACGTATTTACTTCATGTGCATTTGTGGTGGAGGGTATACAAGATTCGGAATATAACACTCGAACTTGTTTTTCTAAAAACTTTATCTCAGTTTCAAACATGACAATATTAAGTGTATCTTTTTCGTCGTTGTTGTTGTTGTTGTTGTTGTAAAAGAAAAACGTTAACAAATAAATTGAAATAATTTTTTCAATATGTTTTCGCTTTTTTTAATTTTCACAAAATTAAATTTATTTTAAATTCGAATTTATGA
Organism: Cochliomyia hominivorax; assembly: GCA_004302925.2. Lineage (NCBI taxonomy): Eukaryota > Metazoa > Arthropoda > Insecta > Diptera > Calliphoridae > Cochliomyia > Cochliomyia hominivorax. The sequence goes on from PYHX02000467.1 coordinate 73,804,634, forward strand.
TAATAAATTGAATTTAATTTGAAGTGGGGTTTTATTTAAAGTTTCCGTTTGTTACCTGTTGGGAAATAGCAAACGAATATTTACGAGAATTTTCAATAATTTGAACACACAGAAAAAAATCAATGAAAAATCAATTAAAATAAAAATTAACTATTTTAAGTTATGATTTCGCTTTATAAGTAAAAAATGTTAGTTTATTTTGTTTCATAATAAATACAGTTTCTTGAGAAATTTCTTGAATTTTTACTACTTAAAGTTTTAGTACTTAAAATTATTTTAAAAATTATCGTTGAATAAGTTTATATATCAATATTGTAAGATTCTAATGTGTATAATATTATTTTACCACAGACGTAAAACGTTCAATTCAAGCTAAATGAAAAAATCCTAAATCAATTATTTTCAATGTTGATTTTGCTTCATGAAGTTTTTCTGTGTGAAGGTTATTATTTATTCAAAGAAATTGAATATTTTTTGGAAAATTCAATATTAATGTTTTCTAGGTTTCCTCTTGGTATGTCCTCTACCGAAACAGTTAAATAAGGAGTATAAATTTAATTAATCACTTAACAGTATTCTTTATTTACTTTGTACACGCAGAAAAAATCTATGTAAAATTAGTTTAATTAGAAATTTTTCCCAGTTATGATTTTGCTTCAGAGAAAAGGTTTATTTAACATTGTTTCACCATGAATAAAGTTTCTTTAAAAATCTTCTTGAGATTTTACTACTTAAAATTAATTTTAAAATTTTTCGTTGTATAATTTTATATATCAATATCGAAAGCTTCTAATATTTATAACATTATTTTACTACAGACATAAAAATGTTATGTTTAAACTAATGAAAAAAAAATTATCTCATATCAACAATGTTCAATGTTGATTTTGCTTCATATATTTTTTCTATGTGTATGACAAAATATTTGTCTTAAGTCTTTTCTAGCAAAACAGTTTATGGTGTCTGATTTTTTTTAGAAAATTATGCATTAGTGCCAAAAATAATATATATTAGCTTCAACTCCGCTTTGCATTTTCTAAGGAAAGTGAAGTTTCACCTTTAATCGTTCTGTAGTTTGTTCAATGAAATTCTTTCTAAGGAAAGTAATTGGAAGGAAATCCTTCAATAATTATTTGCATATTTAATAATTAATATTATGGGGGCTAACTCTCTCCCTGATCCTAATCTTCCTATATTTTTTAGTGAAACAGTTCTTTGAGGAAACGATTGGTAGTTATTTAGATATATAAAGTTAATATTCTTTGTTTCTTTCCGATATTTTGGGAGAACTCTGTAAAAATTTTAACATAACCGGTCGGTAAGCAGAACGGAGGACTCTATACCAATGGCAGATCATAGAATATTATAATGAGTAAACAAATCTGTTTTTATTTTATTCGGATGGGAACTATGTCCAGATAAACGAATTTCGATTTTGTAAAGCATTCCACGGTGGAGCAAAAAATAAATCTGTAATTTTTGATTGCCTGAATGGATTTACATGAAATTTAACGTGCGGAAATTACGAAAATATTTTTATTTAATTTTATACTTTCAGATATATTTTGGAAAAAGAAAATGACTCAAAATCTTGCAAAATTTGTCATAATTGTAAACTCAAATACAAATAACTTGAAAACATTAAGAGATATTTACATTTTTTTGAAGGTCTCATCAGTGGCGATGAAGATTTAACATATAAACATTTACATCTTCGCCCATGAAGCTCAATGGAATTTTAGCTGCCTCGATAATTTCATAAAAATCCATGTAAAAGTTGTAGATCTGATAAAAAATGATATCTATCCCACTGTGTATTCGTTTCGAATTCGTTTTTAACTCACATGTAAGTACCCAGGATGAATTACTTTTACATCGAGAAAGTCTCTTTTAGAGCAGCTAGCGGAATGAATGAATGAAAAAAATAAGTCTAATATCCTTTCAATTCAGCTAGCTGAATTAAGCTTATTAACTCAAAATTATTTTCTACGATAATAACAATTCCAGGAAGTTAGTTTCTTCTTGAAAACTGATAGATATGATAGATATTTCATTTTAAATACCTTGAGGACATTTGTGAGTGTTTATTGAAACATTTAAATAAATAACAGAAAGAATTTGCTATAAAATCATTTAGCTGAATAACACAAATTGGAGAAAGTAACTATAAAATCAATAATATTTATTTATTTTGATATTTATTTTTCAATTCAGCTAGCTGAATGAACAATCAAATTAACTTTTATTAGTAAGAGATACTTTAGCATAGTGCAAGTTTATTTTCAAACAAAAATGTTATAAATTTCAAGTAAAAAGAAAAACTTTTACTAGGATATTAATTTAAATAATTATTATTAAATTCAGTTAGCTGAATTAGTTCATTTTAGGTTTAAGTTATTTAGAAAATATAAAAATTTATTAATAACTTTAATTTCCACTTAATTCAGCTGTCTTAATTTTGTTGATTAAAACAAATACATGTTCTACAATCAGGAATTCAGTTTCTCCTTAGCAACTGATAAGTATAATTGATATTTAATTTTAAATAATTATCATAAACCTTGAGGACATATGTGTAAGTGTTTATTGAAACATTAAAATGAATAATAAAATATTTGCTATAAATTATTTTTTGCCAATATTAAGTTTGAAATATTTAAAAAATAATAAACGTGATATAAAAATCTCTGTATGTTTTTGTTGGTGTTGGTGTTATTGTTAACATGTGTTTAAGTAATTTAGTTTTAAGAAAAAAAAGAAGAAGCTATAAAATTTAAATACGAAATATAATGAACCTACCCTCGTAAAATTTAGCAAATTAAATACAAACGTTTAGACGAGATTTATGCCCTTCAAAGTGATATCTGGAAGGAAGCTTAAATGTGACCAATGAGAAAGAATGGGCCGGTGCTAGAATCGGTAAAGAATATAATAAGACTTCTGTCTGTCAAATTTCTTTAAAATTGCCTTATATTTTATGAGCTTAAAATGAGCTAATTCCGGGAGGACATTTGTATTGAGGGAACCTATAATATTGTACCGAACATGAACAATTATATAGGCTTCATCCCTGAGCAAATAAGAAATACGTATAAAATTTTATGATGATATTTCAAAAATTACCACCACAGTGTTCACTGACTGAGTGTCACTGAGTGATTCTGTGCGTAATGATATACTTAACAATATGATGTAGGGTATAATACACTAATACGAATATATTCATTTATAAACAAAAACCAATTCTTACTCATATAACAATGATACATCAGTGTTATATACTTTTTGTTATATACACCTATATCCATACGTACACACATACATACATACACACACACACACATATACATACATACATACATACATACATACATACATACATACATACATACATACATCCATACTTACATACATACACACATAAATACATTTATGACATAACTTTAATGTTTACATATATGAGTAAGAGAGTGTGAGTGAGTGTACAATTTAATGTGTTAAAAGTAAATGTAATGGAATACTTCCACATGATGATGTTGCTGCTACAGCCGCTGCTTAAGTTATTGTTTCGGTTGTAGTTATGTCAAGGTGTCATAAACATAAAATGCGTCATAAACTCGTTTAACATTCGCATCAAATAGAGTTGTTAAAAATAAGTAAATACAAAACAAAACAAGAAGATATAAGAAGAAACAGGGAAAAAGCTGAAAAATATGTACTTAATGCTCGTAAAATGAAATAAAATAAATAAAAAAAACTTTAAAACGATTTGCAACATCTTTTCGCATTACACCTTTAGAGCCACAACATATTTTTATGGAAATTCATATAAAAAACCTACAAACACTTATTTATAAATAAAATAATAATATTTCAATATTTGCAAAAACAATAAAAAACATTAGGGGAATATCGATTAACAAAATTTTTTTTAAATCCTTAATGTTATGAAAATCTAGACAAAAACATGTACAAATCATTTATTTCCAGATGGAGAGTTGGGAAGCACTAAATGAACGAAATGATTTGATGATGAATTATTTGCAATTGAAAATTCATGATTTTTGTTTTTTTCTTTTAAATGTCTCATCAAGGGCGATATGGCTATAACAAATTTAATAAGAAACAAAAATTTGGCACGAGTTAAAAAAATTATATGTGCGTGTACCCATGATGTCCATATGTGATGTAAGATGTCCAAAATAATGGTAGTTTTTAAACAAAGATGGATTACCAGTACAAAGTGACAGAAAGCACCATAAAAACATTAATTGAAAGGTAATTACAAGTGATTAAAACAAAAATTAAATATTTTGGTGTGAATTGTAATAATAATTTCTATCAATGAAAAAATTAAAACTGTAAGTTTAACGGTTTCGTTAATATTAACAAAATTATATGTATGTTAAACAAATTTTGATCTCACTTCTCATTGCCTTAAGATATTTTTAATTTAAAATTAACAAAATTTGTTCAGTCGAACAGAAAGGCCGAAATCTGGGATAACCTCCCGAATGGGAAAATGTAATGAAAAGCAATAATTTGTCATGTACCTCTTTGTTCTCTTATGACTCTGTCTATGATGCTCGTCCCAAAATTAAAATACTACAATCCTCTGCAAACATTATATTTAACGATCACGCAATCAAAAATTATAGATTTTTTCCAAAAGAAATCGTTTATGCTCCACTATGCTTGGACAGTTGGGGGAATTGTAAAATAGATGAGAAATGATCCTAAGTCAATTTGTATATTTTAAGGTGGGAGTAGCATTAGTTTTTGTGTGCGTAAAAAATCCTGTTTAAACGTACGTGTTGTAGGGATAATAATTTTGTTGAAATAAGATTAATTCTCATATAAATTTTGAAGGATTTAAAGTACATAATTTTTTTAAAAATTTGAATGAAATCTAATTTTGTATAAATATATTATTCGTATTTTTGTATTTTACTCGCAATTCCGAAATCAGTTATCACCTTAATATTTACAAAATGACTCAATATTACGAAACTCAATACGAATACAAATTATGATTATTCAATAATATTCTTATTCCCTAAACAAAACAGATAAACAGAATGTAAAAGTAACATAATTTTAAAGCAAAATATTTTAAAACTTACCAAATTTTCCATGATTTTAAGAAAATCTAAAAAGAAATAATTAAAAAAAAACTTTTTAAATTTGATATAATAATTCATGAAATAAAAAAAAAAAACAATTTTTAAAAATCATTAAAACCTCTTTGTATGACTTATTACATTTCTCACTGTATGATTATGTTATGCAAAATAATATTTACATGTGTTTATCGAATAAAATTGTTTTGTGTATGAATATTTTTTTATTCATATTCACGTAAAAATAACTCTATTTAATATTAAAATAACGACAAAATAAAACATATTTTTGCGTAAAGTAGGTATTTGTTTTAATACAAAATAAGTAAGAATGCTATATCCGGCTATGCCGAATCTTCAATATCATCCACCAGAAATGCGTGCGAAGTAATACGTTATGTTCTTACATTCATACTCACACATTCACTAACAAACGTGAAATATATATATAAATTTTTTCTTAAATGTTACACAGGAGCTCATAACGAGTCATAAAATTAGTTATTTTTTAGCTTTAACTTTTTGTTAACTTTGAATCGATTTTGATCATTTTTGGAACAGTAATGAAGTACATACAACTTTATGTTATGACTTTATATTTTATTCAAATTTGTTGATTTATTATTTAGAATCTTATGAAAGTTTTTCTCTTGAACTTAGAGAATGCCTCAGATATTGGTCTATTTTTTATAGTAAACTGAACCGATTTTGATGGGTTTAAATAGAAAACTTCTCAGGATTGTAGCAAATACCCAGTCCAAATTCCATTGAAGTCTCCCAACTGCTGAGGATGTTAGCGTGCAATCAACAGACAGGCGGAGAGATAAAAGTTAGATAGACGGGCATAGTTAAATCGACTCAGATTTTGATTTGAATAATGCAAAAATATACATATATATATTATGGGCTCTGAGATGATTCCTTCTTGGCGTTACACACGGAATGACAAACTTAACATATCCTCTTCACACCTTGTGCTGGTGGAGGCTATAAAAAGAGGAATTTTGAAAAAATAAAAGCATTTTTCTATAAAACTGGATTAAAGGATTGTTTTATTTATTTTTATATTATTTGTGACATAATACGCTTGGTTAATAGACTTACATACACAAACATACATACATGCATACAAATACATAAACATATATTCAAAATTTAACAAAGCGGAAACATGTAAAATTGTCAAATTTGATTTATCAATAACGATGAAAACATGATTAAAATGAACAATTGGATTTATATTTTTTGCAGCTGATTTTGTTAATTTTTTATTTTATTTTATAAACAAATATTTTAACGCTAAATTATTTTTTACTTAAAATTTTTTAAATAAAAATAATTATTTTTTTTTAATAAATATAAAAAAATTAAATTGAATAAAGTAAATATCAAATATTTAATTTAATTAAAATAACAATAATGAATTAAATTACATATGATAGGGTGTCCCCATAAAGAACTTTTTATGTGATAACTAGCAGACTCAGCAAACTTCGTATTGCCAAAAAAAAATTATGGAAAAATCAATATTTTCTTTGTATGGGCAATACTTTTCCCTTGATCTTATTCGTTCTACGTTTTGTCCAGCCCCAATTGAGGCTTAATTCTAGAATTCTTGCTGCTGCAGTTTTTTTGATATTTGATAATCAATTTTTTGATTTGTTTAGAGGGTTTTCTCCTCCTGGTCCCATCCGTTCTACGTTTTGTCCAGTAAAACAGTTCCGTGAGGAAATACTTTGTTTGGTATATAGAATCTAGAGACCTCCAATTGAATCGTCATAATAAGAAAAAATAAAATCTAAATTTTATTGTTCTCAAATTATTGGTCTAAACTAAATAGGACCTTTTTAGACTCTTCAGGATCTTGTACATAATTTATAAATTATTTTAAGTTTATGAAAATATTTTTTTATTTCAAATTCTTAAAAAGCCTTTAAATTTACATACACACATTAAAACATATATTTATCCTCCTACCAAATTTTCCTTCAAGGTCTTAAACAGATTTAAATAAATTAAATCCCCCTAAAGAATATTGAGATTGTGTCACCATTGTCATTTATTAAAAGAAGAAAAAGCCTGAGAAGAACAAAAAATAAATATAAATCTAAATGCATTGACTAACTAATATTATTGATATCAATTAATGATAAATCTAATAACATGATTTATGATCTTTTTATCGTTCTAATGTGTCTTTGAAAATAAGTTGTGAGAAAAAAATTAAACAGAAAACCAAAAAAAAAAACCGAATTTGTGCCAGGAGGTGAAAAATGGGGGAGGTTTTATGTGTTTCCATGGACAATGCACAAAGGAGCAGAATGACATATAAATTCCGTACTGTTCTTATTCTACTAATAACATATGGACTTCGTGACAAAAAACTGCAGTAGTTTAAGGGTAAAGAATGAATCAGAATGAATAATATGCGATTTTATTGGAAGTGAATTCCGAGGGTTTCGTATCGGAGAAAAAGGAGTTGCCAACGTCAAACTCACTGCCGAAAAGCTTTTATCATAGCGTTATTGATAGAATATATATCTTGAGATGAACCTTTCGCAGTTCATCTGTGCAGATTTCTTATTATCTAGTTTAGAGGATATGAGACCTTCTCCTTACTTGTTCAATTTTTTTCTAATCGTGATCACCTTGATCTGCATGTCTTTTCTGCTAAGATCGAAATAATGGTAGTCGGAAGTGGTAAGCCAAGGAGGCAAAAACTGATCCACTGTTTCAAGATAGATTTTAAACGGTCTTGCGTAGGAAGTTATTGCGCAGGTCATAAGCCTAAAAATAAATTACTACGTTATCGAGTTATGCTTTCAGTTATGCCTTATCTTCAAACTTTTTTTACTTGTCTTCTGCATTAGAATCGCTGAGCACAATGGCCACAGTTTTTTTGAGTTGTGACATGCTGATTTCAAACTTCAGGAATCAGTAAATTTCAACAGTGATTTTTTTAAGTGAATGAGGTTAACGATAAATGTAACATTATTATATCGATTGAAAATCAACTGATGTTTAGAGTTTGACGTCGATTGAATACCGAAATAAAGTGACTGATTTTTAACTTCCTAAATGTTTCTTAATTGACACAGACCAAATGTAATAGTTTTACCTGACGTTGTTTAAGTCAACATGTATACCAAATTCAAAGACGAACAATTTAAATTTCCCGCAACATTAATAGTTTCTACATTGTAAAGAAGGCCAAATTGGAGATCCAAGACCTCATTGTTCCTAAAAATGTTATGAAGCTGTCCTTTAAAGGTTATAACAATACATTGCTTTTGTATAAATTTCATAAGTCGATTAATATGTATATTTCTAAAGTCTCTTATAATTCTTGCCCATTGTACCATGTTTGACTTAACGAATGTGTAAGTATTGCAGAGAGTGAGAGAGAGTTTAAATATATTTCTTGTAAGAGATGATTTATTGTTTTTTATTAACAACCATAAAACTTCACACCACACTCGCTCTTACATACACACGCACAAACACACACTTTTACGCAAGTTACTATACAAATACTTTTTAGTTTCAAACAAAATAAAAGCCTAAAGGAATTATTAGTTATATGTTACTCAAAATAAGTATGTGTATATAAAAGTGTGTGTGTGTATTTTTCACCACATCCTTAGTATCTATAGATATTTTATGATTTTTTATTATTATGCTTTGATTTTTATTTTTTGTTCTATTTTCCTTCCTTTTTTCATATATTTGTAGGATTTGGATGAGTAAAAAGCATAAGGATTTGTTTTACTTATTAACTTATCACAAGAAACAAATGTGTTTCTGAAAGTTCAATACTAGTCACTAGCCAACAAGCCAGCCAGCCAGCCAACAAGGCCAGGAAGTTTACTTGGATAAGTAAATAAATGAATTAAGGATTCTGAGGATGAAGAAAAGTACGAACAAAAAACCTTTTTCCGTTTTGCTTACATTTCTATTTTGCATGGAATGTCCTAATAGATAATTTTCGTTTTTTTTTTTGGAGGGGGAGGTGGGTGAACAAAACAGGATTCAATTTTTTTAATAAAAAAGAAAACAATGAGAATATCGTACTGAATTATAACATTATCTGTTTTGTGAACAATAGAATTTGTACAACTTTATTTAAGCTGATTCTGCTGCAATCATCACCACTTCCATTACGGCTGTTTTCACTGATATTCTAATATTTTTCAATAGATTGTGTGAATACTGGATATTTTCTATGTTTTCACATGCTGTTTTATATAACAACATATTTTTTGATATCTTTTCATAATCCCTGAGAAAAATCTTTTATAGAAAATGTCGGGGAGTAAAATGTACTAAATGTAAATGGTAATACATTTATTAGGTAAGGGAAAAGGTGAATTCTTTCAAACTTTTTAAATGATTGAAATTAAATTCTTCCATGTATGTGTCTCATTTTCTCACAGTGTTTCCAAATGGATTTTTTGGATTTTTAAACCCTTTGAGATACATTAGTGGAATTTCATACGATTATAACTGAGGCATTTCTAAGTATATTTGAAGAAGTACAGATCAATATCTAATAACCCTATTAGGTAGTTCTCCAAATTTGGCCACTTCTGGTATATTCTTTGTACAGTTAGTTGTTGTAAGTCCTTGCTCACATCTATATGCTTCCTTATATAGTTGTAGAGCATTCAAGTCTAAAAAAGTGATGAATTAATTTTTATCTTTGTTTTTAGTTTCTTTTTAAGTTATCGGGCTTAATTTCATTAGAATATATTGATCTAAAAGATGTTAACAGTTAATTTTTAATCAATCTCAGTTATGGGAAGATAACACAGCAACATACAATTAAGTTGCAAAGAAAACAAGGGGAATAGTTTTCTTCAGAGGAAAACTTAAAAGGCAGATGATACTTGGAACGTTTCCTTTAAGAAGGGAACTGAATCTGCAGTTAAACAACAACAATACTTAGAGATAGCAGTACCAACTACTGGCAAACATGTAAAGAAACCTATAAGAAGTGACAAAGGAATGTTCTTAGAACGGCTAGCAATGACAGTGGAGAAAGCAGCAAACACAGCTTTACCAATCGTAAGTTTAGCAGGAGCCAAGATGAAGAAGATTTCGAGAAAATGAATAATGTCATCATAGATGAGTAAAACAAGAATGCCTTCTATTACCTCAGCTATAGGGGGCATGTTTGTTTTATTCCAATGAAAGAAGTATGTTCAGAGAAGAGGATTATGCAGATAACATTTGTCTACTTTTACACAAGATTTCCAAAATTAGAGGACCTGAAAAACTGGCACACCAAAGCGATTGGAATCAACAAAGAAATTTTAAGAAAATCCAATCTTAACTAGGCTTCCTCTAGCACAATTTCCCTCATTCTGTATCGCTTAAAATGACTTCTTCTCTCTCCCACTTTATTAAAATTGTAGATGAAAAAATAAAAAAAGGCATTTGTGTATTGCACAATATGTTGTCAAATGTTTGCATCAGCAGTTTTTGGCTTAAATCTCCATTTCTTTTGCTCTAAGCGGTCAATAATATGTTCATCGTTCCTGTTTAAAATAAATACATTCACTTGTACAATATTGGGTTCCGTTTTTCATTGTATTTCTGCTTAAATTGCAATTTAGGTTTCTATTGTTTTCATACAAAAATAAAAATGGTTTAAAAAAAAAATTGTTAAGGTCCAAAAAGAAAGATAAAAGCGATGCACAGTTGTGTTAAAAGTGCAAAAATATTTTTTTGGAAACACAACTGATCAGAAAATAAGCTCATTTTTTCAGAAATTCCAATTAAATTTAATTTTAATCGTATGAAGGAACTATGAAAAACGACCTGAAATGTATTTGAATCATTATTGTAATCCTAAGAATATTTCCAACAGACAGAACAGAACAGCTAAAACGATTTAGATTTTTATATGATGCAGTGATATATATTCATAATGGGGTCTTAGATGCTTACATTTAGGCGTTACATGGCTTTCTATCGATTTGTGGTGGAGGTTATAAAAATTATGTTATTGATCATTTATAATTTTATCATACAAATTTCTTTTTTATTAAAAGGAAACTCTACTTTAGAGATTTGTTTTGTTAGCATATGCGTTCCACACAAAATATTTGCTGTGGTTTTGAGGTAGTGAATTAATTAAGTCAATTCTGTTCAAAAGAGGTGCGCTTTCCATCAATACCAAATGTAGAGCATTACTTTGCCGACATGTATATTAATCTTTGGCATGATTGTATTAACAGTAAGAATATAACAATGCAAAATGTACTTCATTTGGTAGCATTCCAGCATAACATTCGTCATCAGATTAGCAATATATTTAATTATTGATATTAAATATAACAACCGTCATGTTTTAGAAATGTAACTTGATAAAAAAAAAATAATTCATACGTGGGTATAAAGTTTTAATGAAAAACATGTACTAAGAATTTTTTGATCTCACTCCTTATATTTTTTAAGCGTGGACTTAAGCATTTTTATCAGGGCGTAAAATTACTAATATTCTTATTCTGTATTTTCAATATTCAAAACATGTTTGAATCTTTTTTCAGTTTCATTCCTTATTTGTTAGAAAATTCTTTTGCTAAGAGAAACTTAAATATTCAAGCCAAAAGCTCTTAAATTTAATTCATTTAAAATTAATAACGTTAATAAAAAAAATCCTATTTACTTTTGTTTTTGTACTTCTTCCTTTTGTGAAACAAATTGAATTTAACAAACAAATAAATAAATTGAAAAAGTAACAATTTTAATGGACATTAGTTGCAATTTCCAGCACATATGTCTTCATATTTGAATCATCCACCCTTGTAAACAGTTTGAAAGTTACAGTCTATTAAATATCGATGTCGTAAAAATGGTTCAGCAATCATTGCAAAATATACATCTGGCTTGCAAATTGACAACGACCCCACTAAAATGGTCCAAAAATGGCAAAAAAAAAAAAAAAACAAATACATAACAACAAGAGTCATAAGAAAACATGGATATAGTGTCATTTAAAAGTTAAAAGGGAGGCTTTCATTATTAAAAGGGACCGAAAAAAGTAGAAATATAACAAACAGAAAGAAATATCAAACGTTTTCAAATATCAAACAAACTAGACAAATATTCGGATACGGAAAGAAACTTTTTTTTATAGTTTTAACAACAACGACAGATACGAAACAAATAAACAAATAACAACAAACAATAACAATGGCCACAGTTAGAGGCAGTTAAAAAGCAACACAACAACAGTATGTTAACAACTGTTACACTTACAACAGCAGTAGCAATAGCAGCAGCAACAGCATTTAGCAAACGAAATAACGACAAAAATAAAAACCAACTACAACAACTAGAAATACACAAAAGGAAGTTTAGTCTAATGATTCAAAATACAACAAAAACAACAGTAACAACAGCAAATGACACCAGCTGTGGTCCTTATTTGAAATCATCATCATTGTCATACATTTATACTCGACTATTTTTTTATATCGTCTACCATCACAAGTGGTGAAGGGCGTATATTAATTTTGTCATTCCGTGTGTTACGCCATGAAGGAATCATCTCAGACCCCATAATGTATATATACATTTATGCTTTAAATCAAAACCTGAGTCGATTTAGCTAAGTCTGTCTGTTGTTGACACGCTCAGATCAACAATAATTGAGAGAGAGTTATATTCCTATTTAAAATCAGCAAAATCGGTTCAGTATATCAAAAGATATAGACCGATATCTAAGGCAATCTCTAAGTTCTAGCGAAGCATTTTCGTATAACTGTCAATTATAAATGGATACATTTGAATTGACAGGGTCGGTGCTTAATTTTTTCTAACTCCCATATAACCCTCCCTTTCAAACGCATAAATTTCTGTAGTATCAAAATAATATAATCATACGATGGTCGTTCATAAATTTTTCGTAGCAGACATTTACAATCAACAATGTGGTGTAGGATATTAAATAGTCGGGCTTGACCAACTATAATATTTTTACTTGCTTTTTTTCACTAAAATTTACACCCACAATAAAAGAGGGAGAGAAAAAAGGTAGAACTACTCGAAGAGGAAACGCATAAAAATATGTCCACTATTAATAAAGTATATACAAACTAATACATACAAAACAACAAGTACGTTTTTCTTTGATTGTGGTATGAGTATGAACATGTGTGATGTGCAACATGTATAAATGACTAAAATAAAGGAAATAAAACACATACACACTCACATATGCCAGTTTTAACATTTGAAAAAGACTATAAAAATAAAATAACTTTGAACTCCTGTTTGTTTTTCAAATGAAAATCTCTGACTGTAGAATATTTTTTCGGTTTTTCTAGTTTCTAACATTCACAGTGGGATAAAGATGTAAAATGATCTTATGTGAATGTGTTTGTACAATTCTTCCGACGGAATCCCTTTTATGTAATGTAAATTTTAGAAGATAAATAAATCGAAATCAATATATCAAATTTTATGACTGTAGATCCACGATTTCTTGAAGTAAAACTCACTTTCGAAAATCAATAAAATGAAGGCATTATGATATCATCTCTCAATTTTGATTTGTGTTGGTAGATAACACCGTTGTTAATTTAATGAAAGGACTAGCCCAAAAATTCCAGTTATAAGACCTACTGTAAGATATCATCTAAAGATATATAAATCTCACGATAATTTCTTACAAATTGAATTGAATTTTTTTGTTTAATTAAAGTTATTATTCTGCGAGGTTTGGTTCTGTATAAGGTATTAATTGATCGGTCTTGATCATATTTTCCATGGTACTTCATTTTTTCATTGTGAAATTTTATAACTTTCATAAGTTTCTTAGTCCTTGCTATTTGCAAAGGTCTAAAGTAAATTGTCGGTTTATGTGTATGCGAAGTCGGAAACAAATCAATTTGAAAAATTCCGCTCCTTTAATATTATTTTTCAACTTCAACGAAATTATGTGGCAAATGCGTTGGTTGGGCAAATTTTTTTCAACATAAGTTCTGAATTCATCTTCATCATTATCCAATCCTTAACTTCCAAGCATCCAACTTAGATGTCCAGATTATTCGTTTCTTTATAACCACCCACTACTAAATGTCCGGGTGCCCAATTGAGATGTATCCGTTCAAATATGGAGTATTTATTGATCGACTTGTTGCTCTCTAGTACAGTTGTTGTCTGCTATTGCCTTTATCGGTATTTTTCTACCAGTTAAGATTATTAAATTTGTCAAGAATTATTTGTTTTTTGTTCTTTGATTCCCTGTGACCGTGAATACAGTTCTGATATTATTGAGTTGCAATTAAAGTGGATATACAACATGGAGAACTTCCATTTGCTTGGATGCATAGCATTGTTACCTATGATTTTGTCGGTAATCGTATTACATTTTCCTAGCCGTACATTTGTTGAACTCTTTGAATATTTAATTGTTTCTCCATGATCCACCAAACTAGGAAAGCGTAAATTATAAATGGCCTAATTATATCGCCTTAGAGCCAGTGCATAGTTCTCAGATCTTGTAAGTCTTCGGAGTCCCAAGCTTTTTTACATATCGACCAAGATAAATGATTTTTTATTATGCTTTTAATCACCTTTTTATGATTCAGTAAAAATTAAGTTGGCAAAATATTCTAAATGGAAATCTAAATTCTATTTCAATTAGCATCTTACTTTGTCCCACATTGCGATGCTGCTTCTAAATGGTAAAATCAACATTTTATACGCATTAAAATATACTTCGTTGTATTTGTTCATCACAACAAGTGGCGAAGGGGGCGTCTATCATGTTTGCCATTTCGTAGGTAACAATTCATAAGTTATATGTAATAATATGAACTGGTTTAGCTTTAAAATAAGAAAAAAAATTATAGTCGGAACCCAAATGCCATTTCTAAATCTAAAAATAGATTTTTCAGGTTGAACAAATTTTAATAGAACACGGGAGTTTAGAATCCCTAAGTAATAGAGAAAAACACAGACGTTTTTATAAGAAAATTAAGAGTTTACCTGCATCTTATTGTCACCTGAACTATATCCTCTCAGAAGATGTGAAATATCTCACATGGATCGTCTAATACATAAAATCTTACCTCTACAGAAATAACATTTGCATTTCATTACTTCGCAGTTGAATATTATTTCATCCTAAAATTTGGAGGTAATTTTAATTTAAATTGGGAAATTATTTCATATTATTGGAGCCTTATTAAGGCTTTATTTAATAATATAGCATAAGATAAATCTCCTAAATTAAAAATAAAATAACTTCCGAAATTTGCGAATTTATTTACAAATTAAATCGCCAAGTTTTAAATGAAAATGGAATAAATTCACAATATAATATTAAATAACACCCAGAATTTGGGAACTCATAAGGATATTTGTTCCCTTTTGAAAAGTGAAATAAAACATAAATGTAGATATCCGCCTTATCAGTTCTTTATGTATCACACATATTTTGTTATTGTCAGAAAGTTGAAACAGATTTATTTGTAGTGATAATGCATTCCGAAGAAAAGCGTCGCCTGATTGCCCATAAATATGCCAATGTGACCATGAACATTTTTATCTTGAAGCTTCCTGTATTATCAGAAATTTACTGTTTTCATTCGAAAACCAATATTAGATTTGTTCTCTTCATTACACCTCTTGAGGGCAAATGGCTTTCACAAAGTATCTCCATCTTATAAGGTCTGCTACAGTTGTTTTTGTATTCACTCATGTATTTTTTGGTTGTCCTAAATCTGGGAGCATAAACGTTTCCAGATGATTCTCAGCCGGCCGTGTCTCTTTTAACCTTAAGAATTTTACACATGTGTGGAATATTTTGTGTAAGAGGTCCAAATCCTCTAGTTGACGTGATTCCTTTTATATTTGAATGCTGATAGAGTGCTCCATTTATTTGAAATGATAAGTTAATATATCATTGGAACGAAGAGTTCAACATCCCCACATGATGATGATACGTCTAATAGTGCTGAAGGTTTTCTTATGAACAGTAAGTACAGGGGAGTACGCCATTCAAAGTATTATCAATATAAGATTACTGCCATACTTCACTTAAGAATTGTCGGCGTAGATTATGACTTTATATATTTTTGTGGTAGTAGAACTATTGCACTCTCTTCTGGAGAGAATAGGAATTATGGTGGTTGGTTTCAAAATTTTCAAATCCATTTGATGGAGAGTAATATTCATAGTGAAGGATATTTAAAATTCCTCATGACCGAATATAATATTCTTACTCATTCTCATCTTTACCGCTCCAATTATAGTTATACTCGTATTATGGATACGTATATTATTTTCCAACTAGTGGTTTATTACGTTTTGGTCATTGTTTTGTTTAGATTTCTAGTTTTTCATGAACAACAAAAATTATATAAAGTACAGAGGGGGGAAGACGAAAGTGAGGGATGAAAGCAAAAATCTCATTATACTAACAACAACAATTTTGTTAAAGCTTTTTATAGCTCGATATTGCCAGCAATTCATTTGAAGTATATTTATGTGAACACATGTACAAATATATGTTTTCCTAAAAATTATAGTACAAATTCGATTTTTTCAATAGATGAAAATACAATGGAAAAACATTATTATTGTGGACATATTGTAGGCCATTTATAAGCAACAACAACATTAATAATGGAGAGGAACAACAAAAAAACTGAGAAGTAGAATGTTAAATGGTAAATAATAGTGGGGGATCATTTAAAATACATTATTTGATTATTGCACCATTTGTGACCGAGTCCATATAAATTCATTCATGTACTTATTTAATAATAATATATTTTGACAATTCTACAATATATTGATGCTATTTTGTTTGTTTGATTTGACAATATTTTATCATATAAAATTGTATAAAAAAATCTTATGAACAAATTCGATAAACAAGATATATTTTGTTAATGTAAAACAAAAACAACAAAAATCAAATTTTAAGAGAAAAATAATTTTATGGGATGATTGTGTGATTGTATTGATGTTATTATTGGTTATTGAGAATGTTTTAGTGATATTAAAGGAATAATTTAGTTTTGTTTTAATATTAAAGGAAATGATTTGTTTCTTTAACCAAAAAATCTTTCATAAGAGGAAATTAAACAAAAGTAGACAGGAAATGAATTTATTTCTCATTAAAGTAGCATTTGAAAATGTTTCTAGAATTTGGTACAATTTGCTTAAAAAAATCGCTTTACGATTCGCCGACCAGATTGTTCATTTCTTCGTTAACAGGGTTATTAGAATGGCCAGATTGCAATCTCCTGCCACTGTGTTTAAATTTGTCAGACATTTACGTACCAATTCGGATATGGATGTGTGAACATATCTAAACGGTTAGATTCTTGCCCGAGCTTATCCCATTTCAGGATCTGAAGAGAGGAACATTAACCGAATACGGTTTTATGTTACTTCACGAGACCTCCAAATATACTTGGAGATCTCGTCTAACACTATTTTACAACAATTTTCAACTTGAAAAAGTGTCTAAGTGTATTAATTTTCATTTGAAATATTTCTTTACCTTCATGACTCTGATATTAATTTTAAATCCATAATCCCTATAAAATATGTGGGGCCCTTCACTAATTTTACCCATTGCTAACACTTTCCCACAATCTGCATTTTAAAATGGAAAACAAGGAAATATTTTTACCAAATCAGTGTTTCTTTCAGGATTCAGATTTTTGCAAATTTCAGTCAAATATCTTTAGTAATTAATACTGCCCAAATTATAACACTGCAAACGCAAACATTACGTTTTGACATCCGAAGATCGTTTGATCTTAAATAGTGCGAATAATATTGGTATGAATCAGAGCCGTTTAGATTACATTTTATTTTCATCAGAGAAAATTGACTTGCACTTTGGCTTCTTCCATTTTATGTTTTTCTTCGAAAAATTCTAGCAACGTGTTTGGAAGGTCATAGGAGTTCAATCTGTGATAGGTTGCTTTTGTAAAATAAATAAGTTTTATTTATTTATTGTTTATTCTGTTAACTTTGCATTTTCCACAGAAGGTTTCCGAACACCTACTTTAAAATACCTTCAAAGCATTTAATTTTTCGTCCAACTTTTTATTGAAACATCCTTGGTCATTAAAGAAATTATTATGAATCTCTTCTCTAGGATATAAAAGCTTCCCTGGGCAATTTAAACGTTATGAATTTATAGATATTATTAGAAAATTCTGCAACAAAATTGAGATATTGTCATTAAAAACACAACTTTATTTATAAGAAACAGAAATTTATAAATTGTTTTGTGTGATTTTCTTTCACGACTGCGTTTATAGAAATATTACACATGAAATAATACAATTAAAAAGAGTAAAAAAAAACTTATTTTCTTTAAAGAAGTTCCGTTAAGCTGCCTCCCATTAAAAATCTTCAACTTTACTTTTCAATGAGAACAACAGAGATAAAACGGAAATAAAGAACAAATCAAACACGTTTATAGGTATGTTCGTCAGTGTAGTAAAGTTATGAATAAAGCTATTAGTTATAATTAAATTAGTTTTAAACAGATAACTAGTTTTGGAAAAATTAACAAAAGTATTTTGTTTTAATTTCCAGATTGTCTCTGATATCAGCATTAAATATTTATCTGCTTAGGACAATAACCAGCAACCTGGTCATAGTTAATCAGATTCCAAATAGTAATATACCATGTTGGAAACATTACAATAGACCGATGGTCATGGCTAAATCGACTCATGTTTTGATATGATGCAAGAATATATGTACTTTATGTCTTTGATGATTATTTCTTGGCATTACACACGGAATGATGAATTTAGTGGAGAGTATGAAATTAATATATTTAAGTAATTGAAATTTAGAAAAATAACTATAGTTTGTGATAATTTTTTTTAGAATTTAAAAAAAACAGTATTTTTATATTTTTTCCTGTTTTATTGCAAATCGTTTCATAGTTTTCCATTAAAACAAGTTTTATTTGTTAATAAATAATATTTCTTACGAAAAAAATCTATATTTTTTTATTTATATCTAAAATAAATATCAATGAACAGTTTTTAATTATATTCAAATTTATCCTACTTACAATTCCTAAAAACATTGTTTCTCCTATCACTCCCATTCCTAATAAATGAGGTCGCATTAACTTTTTATCATAAATAAAAAGATCTTTGACTTTTTATTATAATACAAGAAAAAATGTTATAGTTGGTCAAGCCCGACTATGTAATACCCTATTACACATTTTTGGTTGTAGATAACTGCTACAAAAAATTTATTAACTCCCCTCGTATAATTTACTATTATTATTATTATTATTATTATTATTATTATTATTATTATTATTATTATTTATTCTTATAATACTAAAATTAATAATCTTTTATCTGGAGAATTATATGGGAGTAAGAAAAATTTATTATCTTAATTTGACTAAATATAATTAGAATGTCCTTTTATATATACGATTTATGAGTTTCAAAATGATATTTGGAAGGGTGGTTGTTTGGGACTTATGAGATATAAAGGACTGATGCTCGTATAAATTGGCACATCATTATAGAATATAGTATGACTTATTTTCGCAAACTTTGAATAACATTTATAGACTAAGAAGACTTGTATGGGGCCTATATGAAATAATCAACTGATATCTTCTAAACTGCGAGCTGTACTTTGTGAAATAGCTTTATATGGACAGCCAGCCGGACAGATGGATGGACATGCTTAAATCATCTAGGGAAGTGATTTAGAGTCGAACGGTATACTTAAAAGTGATGGCAGAACTATTTTTTCTGCCCGTTACATACTTCTGCAAAAACGCATAATACCCCCACCATCTACTGTGGTGTAGAGTAAGAAAAGCAAAATAACTTTATATCCGTAAATTATAAGTTTTCCATTTCATTTTGAAAATATTTTTTTTCTGCACAATGAAAATAAAATATACAGGATCGATTAATCAAATTAAAACTTTTTCCGCCTACAAAAAATCTATATCTAAATAAAACTAACAACTTTTTGTACATAAACTAAAATAAAAGAATGAAAAAAAATTAATTGCCTTAATGTTAAGGTATAAAAGTATCTTAATAAGAGAAAAAACATACATCAAAAATAAGGAAACAAAGTTTTCGTTAAAAAAAAGCTACAAATAGTAAAAAGTTTTCTATGTTTTCTATGTATTTTAGATGAGATGCATTAACTATTCATAATGAACAAAAACAACATTAAACTATGAGTTCATTATTTAATACTTCTTGTTATGAAAAACCACATTTTATACAGAGAGAAAAAAATATGTAAAGTCAAACTCACACATACTTTACCAACACCAACAACACACACGTCAGTGGTAATAAGTATGGGTCAAAAAATATGGGAAAGAATTTTTTAATGAAAATCTTTTTAAATTGTCTATATTTTTTGGCCATACAAGATTCTAAAATTTTGTAATATTTAGAAGTCTAAAGTCGTGGTCTTAGGGAGAATTTTTATGCGTGTTGCACAAGTGTGTTCGAGATTTAAATTGCACTCTGTATTGTCATTCTCTTAAAGTTTTATTTTGAACAAATATGGTGTAAAATGACAATCATCTATCCATTATTGTTCTGAATGCTAAAACTAATAATGAATATTTATAGAGAAGAGATATAAAATTGAATCATTTCTAATTGAGAAAATCTGTTTTGCAGATGTGTACTCCCACAAAGAATGTCAAACATAAAAGAAAACTAGAAGATTTGTGCTAGAACTGTGGTAAATATTGATAAAAACAGTCACAAATTAACACCATTCATAAATCACTTTGGCTTATTAGGCAGTAGTCACTAGTCAGAAATAATCGTCAATAAATAGGTCAATAAAGGGTGTGCGGCATTCGGGAAGTTATAATCTATATGGAGAAGCTCAGAAATATTCAGAAAACATGTTTAAAATCTATTCTCTAAATGCCAAAGGTGGAGGTATTCTATGACAAGGACCTCAAAACTATATTGATGATATTCTGATCATTATATTATAGTCGAAAAATATCAATAACATGGGACCTTAAATAACAAAAATAACACGTTGAAAATTATGATGGATCGTCTATATTTCTTATATGACACCCGTATATTATTCATTATCAAGGAGTGTGAAATCGATTAAGGTAAGACGTCTTACCTCCCAAGCGGAGTATTGAAGAAAACAAGTTATGATTGGACTAGCCGTTTGTTTTGAACGTGGTATACCCAGAATTGGGCATGAAATCGGGAAGAGTCAAAATTCCTTGGCCTGAAACTGGACAACCTTTTAATCTGCAAGATCATGATGTGTTAACCAAATGGTGTATAATTGCTATATGCAAGACACAGATTTTACTACAGACCATCAAGTTTTTATCCAAGATTACTATTAATCTTGCTTAAGACTTGTTGTGATCAATAGAATCATAATTTATTTTTCACTACATCAAACAACTGAAATTGAAGTAAGCTTGGCTTTTACAATGATACTCAACATGGAACTGCTAACTAAACAAAACATTCCCAAAAATTACATGGCAAAGATCTGCTAGTACACTGATATTTAGATCTAACGAGTAAATAAAGTGTTAGAATCGAAATTGAATGTTCTAATATCAAATATATATTTCCATACCTTAATAGCATATATATTGGATATCACGCTAGAGCTTTGGTCCTAAAAAATTTTACAATATCACAGATATGTGAAAATTTGTATTGAAACCAACAATAATGACAATATAGGATACATGGATGTATATCCGTAATGCATCCGCAAACCTTACAAAGGCATGTGTTTCAAATGTGATGGGATAGTGACCTAAGAATCGCTATGCTGAACTATGAAGTCAGCAACCTTCTACTTACGAACACACGATGATATAGCTGCCAGCAGTGCAGCTACTTCATTATAATCGTTTGGCCTTAAAGTAATATCAGTGAAGAACCATGGCAGCAAGGGTTAAGTATTTGACTATGGTTTCTATTTAGTTAAACAGGAGCCTGAAAATACATAATGCCTGAAAATGGGTAGGGTAATCCCAATACAAATATCAGACACTAAGACTATTGAGGCTCATCTTCTTCCTAAACAGACATTGAACAGAATCTGCCTACTTCTACAAAAGAAGTTCTAGCACAACAGCGATTGAAATAGCCTTTCACATTGACCATGCTGTTCCTAACATTTATCTGGTATATGGCCATGGACCACTTCATTTGTTTAACTTCTAAGGCAATCCTTTCACTCTTAGTCCAGAAGTTCTGTGGACTCATTGGTATTTATTTCTCTGCAAATAAAAATCCAAACGTAAAGAAGAAAATTCTTAGTTGGCTAATAATCGGTTGCACAGAAAGTCTAAGCATTACTGGAGTAACAAATCATGTTAAAATCTGGTGGTATTTCATGGTTCTATTGGGGATTTTTACCATATAAATTCATAGCGATAGGCAAAGGCTTCCCTTATATTTATCCCATACACTGATACTGTTGTATACAATATCTCTGTTTTGTTTTTGTTTTATATAAAAGAAATCTACTTCCGTTTTGTTTGGCCAACACGTTCATGGTTAAAACAAAACAACAAAATAAATACACAAAAAAGTTATGAAAAAGTTCATCATTTCGTTTTATATTTTTACTATTCGTTCGCTTTGTTCCATACATTATTTTGTTCTTTTTCACAATTTCGGTGTCTGTTAAATACTTTGTAATATTTTTCGTGTTGTTGTTGTTTTATTTTTGTTCCGCTTTTTTGTTGTTATATTTGTGTTTCGTCTGGATTTTTATGAACTAATAAAAATTGCTGCTCTGACTACGTTTATATTTTTATTGACGTTTAAATGGTTTTTCAAAGTGGCGCTAAATGTTCAGGCCAAGTGATTAATCAAAAAAGCAAAAATACATCTACAAAAATTATTGCTAAAACATCAAAAAAAGGAGGGGGAAATAAATATGAATGAATTGGAATGTGAATGTGAATTGTTATTGTTTGTTGCATTGTTTATGTGATTTTATTATTAATTTGGCATAAAGAAAGCAATAAACTAAAATTTTTAGCAAATAAAATATATTTTGTGGTTAAAAGTATTAATTTTTTTATTGAAAAAAGAAAAACCATAAAATGTAATGAGCTGAAGTTAAAAAGTCAATGAAAATAAAAAATGAATGAAAGACATAAAAAGAAAAATTGGAAAAGTTGCAATAAAGGAAGTGAGAAAAAATAACAGAAAAACATTTAAACCGGAAATAACAATTTGACTTAACGATTAAAGTTTATTAACACCATTATTAGGGGCGAACGTGATTATGTAGGCAAACATGAATTTCTTAAATTGTGTACAGTGTGAAATAATGTTTAGGAATTTTAGTATATTTATAGAAACCTTAAAATCACATATTGAAATATACACAGAAAAGTAGTGTAAAAATAAATACGAAGTGTAAAAATAATTATTTAAAACAATTATTTATTTTACTGAAATTACTCGCTGTCACTATCACCATATTCGTGTAATCAAAAATATTTTTTTGAAAATATTTGAAAATAATACTATTGATCAATCGATTAATTAATACAATAATGAAAATATTTAAAAATCTCGATTTTAATTAATTTTATAATTTAAAAATTTTTGGGTTATTTTTTTCTGTGTAGAATTGCAAAGTTCATTGGTATTAAGTATTTTTGAAGAGTGTGAATTCTTCCCGTTACAGTTAATAGAAAACAAAGCATTCGGGAGGTAAAACTATGGACTGGGATTACATTTGCGAGACGACCAGTCAATAAATAAAATATAATTTTATGCTTATAATTTCATAAATTTTTCAGGATGACAAATGCATTACTTTATAAAGAAATTAGCTATTCGCCCATCAGGGGATCCACCACCTCATTACTGGTAGCTGTTTCAGTTCTGGTTAGATCGTCCATAATATTGTTTTCTGAGTTATTACTCATATTAACTTCAGGAATAAAATTATTGTCATTTTGTTTGGATATTTTTGACATTCAAAATCCAATTTGTTATAGAGTAGACATGTGCTTTACATATTCGCGAGATTTCTGCTTAAAGATTATTAATTAAGTCTTTAACTTAAAAGCTAAGGGACACCATTTTGACGTAGTAAAAGCTACACAGCATAAGGATTTAAGGACCATTCCAAAAAAGCCTTTTTCCGAAATATTATTGACACAAATATAATTGTTTAGCCTCCATACATTTGATGATATGAACGGGAACTTTAAAATCCTGGTACAAATTGTGTTTTAAAAGCCATGACGAGTTCATTGGCTGGTATGAGCAGTAAATATCGGAAAATTTAGATTGATTCTTCAACCTTAAGAAAATTTATCTATTTCACTATTAGCATACATGTTTTACACATAGTTTCAGTATGTTTCGGAAGACAACAGTATGATTGAAATGGCGAATACTACGAAAAAAACATGTAAAATCCACTAAAACTGATATCAAGTAATATTGTTGTTATATTGAATCTGATCAGCCACTGCCAAGGAAAATAAGATTTATATATGTCGATGACACTGTAAAAATCTGAAGTACTCGTTGATAAATCGCGATTGTTATTGTGTGATATCGTTTAATAATAATCTAATCGTGCAATAGATTTAATTTCAGAAATGCTTAATACTTTTGATTTAGATTACCTGAGTATTTGTAAGATCCTCCACGCTTACGTTAATTTCTGCATCATTATATCTCGTTATTAGATTGTATGCACATCAAGTCTGCCAGATATGTCTAGTAGCATGATATTTATATGACGTTTTTTATGGTTCACCAGAATTACGTAATAGTTTTTGTGACTTTAATGCCATTTGTAAGTTGGACCCCTTTTGGTAGAGTCAAACCTTAGCATGGTATCATGCAGTACAATGAAAATTAGCTGAGTCAACCAAACACTTTTCTTGTTCTTTTTTTGTTCCATTTAAATTTGCGGAGAAATATTGATTCAGCGACAAATTTATTTTGCCTAAAAATCAGATGGTCCAACATTTTTGATATCAACAATTCTTATAGTATGTGTTCCTAATTTGATATTTAAATTTAATTAGTTTTGAATAATTTTTTCTGCAATTACTATAATAAAGTGATGCAATATAAAGTATTCCACATATTGTTTATGCGAATAAATCCGCTTTTCTCACAAGTTCTCACAACAATGCATTTAACATTACAAAAATCCTTTTTTAATTTTTTAATAATTAGATTTCTAAAATAGAAGAATTTAATATCCAAATTCTTGGGCTTTTTATTTTATTTTACCAAAAATCTAATTATTTAATTTTATGTCATAAAAATAATTAGATTTTTCTACAAACAAAAATCTCAAAGAAAAAATGACTAAAATAAATCTTTACATCATTATTACAATATGAGTTTGTAAGAATGTGTGCCAAAATAAACCCTAATTTTTTAACTCTTTGATTTATACGCCAAATTTAAGTTATTCAAACAGATATTTTATTTTTTAAATAACCCAGCAAACATAACCCAATGCGTTAGTTGAAAAAAAACTTGTGAACAATGTTTTTCGAAAGTTAAAATTTCAAAAAAAACTTGTTGGATAATGAATTGAAGTTTAATATTAGATAAATTAAAATAGCACCATTAGTATATCCAAAAAGTATCACTAGGAGATGAAAAAACGAATGTTATAAAAGAGTACTACAAGTCATTTTGATTACAAATGATACAGACCAAGCTCACTTCACGCTACTGAATTGGCTTCCCCTAAATTTGATGTGTAAATCGTCGGAATTGGTAATCCATTGGCCTTTGGCGAATCCTAGGCTTTACTATGCCACCTGATAGGATCTTTTTGATATCAGTAAATGAAGATTATACAGAAGCCAAAAATATTAATATAATATTAATAGTCATGGTTTCACAGTCTCCTTTAAGATGAGAAAAGATATTTGCATTCTAAAGGTGCAGATTTCGGGCATAAAAGGGTAGCGGCCAACTGCTTAAAGAGATATCCGGGTTATTTGTATTTTTACTGCCAATAGAGAGACCGTTAGAAGAATACCAAATGTCATCGTGATATTAATGCTAATAGCTGAATGCTGTGCATCTCTGAATTAGATAGCATGACATTCGATCTTAAATGTATTCCTGGGCAAGGCAAATGTGCTGGGAAAAACGTTGCTTATACTCTAGATAGACGGGGAATAAAGTTCGTCGATGAGTTTGTCGACACTCTAGTAGTGTTGTTTTTGACTTATATCAAGGGTTAAAAAACAAAAACAAAACTGTCACTCTTATGTCGTCCACAGCACCAGCTAGTTTTTTGGTTTCGACAGAGAATAGGTTAAGAGTATTGGTTTCGTTATTAAATAGACACTGCACTTGCCTTTGATGGCTTTTATAGAAGTTGCCTTGATCACACAGAGAAATAGGCAGTTCTTGTGTGATTGCCTGGGACTAGAAGAGGACCGAACTGCACATATAATACCGAAAACATATACGTTTTATATAAAAAATGGCAGGAATTGTTATTTTTATATCTATTTTGGTCATGAGTTATTGGATTGCCGTTTCAGTGCTTTTTTCACCATCATATCGGATCTATTTAAAAGATGAAGATTCCATATTAAAATTGCAAGTTTCTAGCTCGTGGTGTTAAAGCTAGAGGATGATAGAACATTCGTTATGTATTCACAGATAACACAAAATAATAAATATTCAGTACAAAATGTTTGCTGGGTTTAAATCATTTATTCATCTATAACTACGTACATATACATATATTTGCAAAATACATTTAAATAAATTACTTTTTGAGATTTTTCCCTTTTATTCATTTTTACGAAAAAAAATCGCGGGTTTGCCTTAATAAAATTACTCATACTGCGACTAAATTTTGATACTTAAGCTAAATTGGCTTAATCTATAATATTCTCTTTATTTTTTTCTATATCACTAAAAAATCATATTAAAAGCTGTTATATGAACAAACAAAATGGATGAATTTCATCTGATGAAGAAACTAAAAGGAAAAAAAGGGTTCTATTTTTTGTTGTTTGTCAACAACAATGACAATTATTGCTGATACAGATACTATTTTCACTCAATTAAGTTTTATGAGAAACATAAATTTTAAAAACAAAAAGTTGGAAATAAAAAAAAATAATAATGTCGTTGCGTAAAACTGCCAATTGTATGACAATTCAAAAGTTAAAGCTTTTATGAATGAATGTGTATGTCGTTGAGTGTGTGTGTGTGCTTGTAGTTTTTGCCTAAAAGGGCGGGTGGTTAAAGAAATCGTTATAAATTGGTTGTTCAATAGTTTTGCTGAAACTTGTAAAATTATAAAATTTAATAATTCTTGATATTTAAGTTTAACAAAAACTGAATTTAAACTTTAAGGCGGAATTAAAATTTTCCATTTACGTTAATATATATATACCAACCCTCGTATATTAGCATTATGTGAAATAGCCGAAATAATTGAATTGGGTTAATTAGTGTGGTTTTGTATGTAAATGCCTCAACAGTTTTTTGCTAATTATTTATTCATTTAAAATCCTTGAATACCATTTTAATTTCTGCCTAATTCCAATTTTCCTCATTACCAAATTAATTTATTCCACCAAAAATTACATGAAGAACAATTGAGTTTCAATGAATAATGGAATAGTTAATAAATTACCAATTTTTTTTTAAATTCAATGACAAAAAAGGGGAAAATCTACAATTTATGTAAATTTAACTTTGTAGATTTAAATTGCCAATATCGGAAAAATATATTGGGTATATAATTTAATAATGACGCTTTTTCATTTATTTGGAACAACCACATTCTTGGTTAGATTTGTGGTTCCACTGCATATTGGGCCCTCATGCTATGGGTAGACAAAAGAAGAGGCAACTTTTCTTATCTTGTGTGTCACCACTGACAGAGCTTCCAAAGAATTCTCTTGGAGCTAGCGATTACTCTTTTTTTTAATTTAAGTTTCAGCCTGTTGTGCAGTGCGTGGAGTTTTTTTGTCATGGAATCATTTACTGGACCCAAGCGAGAATTACTCTTGAAACTAACTACTCGATATTGATATACATTTAATAATGTACCATATATCGATATATATTTAAATAAATGTACCATATAAATGGTACTTTACAATTACTTTAAATTGGTCCTAATTGAACCATATAAATGGTACTTTACAATTACTTTAAATTGGTCCTAATTGAACCAAAAATATGTTTCCTGTCTTTTTTTATAAATTAGTAATAACGATTTTTATCTCCTCCACCCCCACAAGTGGTGAAGAGGTTATATTATGAATAAATGATCTCAGACTCTATAATGGATATATTTTCTTGCTTTAAATCAAAATCTTAGTCGATTTAGCTATGACTGTCCTATTTCTATTGAAAACCAGGTAGATCAGTTCAGTAATTAAGAGATATAGATTGATTTCTGAGACAACCTCAAAGTTCAAACGAAGAACTTTCGTTAATTGTCAATTATAAGTTAAAATAATTTTGCTATAATATTCAGTTATGTGAACTTTTTTACCATTACAAAAATTATAAAAATCGGTTCAGTAGAAAAAATATATATTATATTACATTATAGCTAGAAATATATGCTAAAAATATCACTAATTTTATGATTCATTAATTATTCCTTTGTTATATTTAAGAAAAACGTTTGTCTAATGTATACGTTTGTGAGTGTATGAGTGAGTATGTATGTACGAAACATAACGTATTTACATCACACAAATTTGTGGTTGAGGGTATTTAAGACCTACACCCGTAAATTAAGTATATCGATTTCTGACTGTATAAATCTAGAGGATACAAAATATTATGACAATGCCGGCATATTTCAGATTTATACACCTTAAATTTATTTTTGAATTTGTATGGTAACTGGGGTCATTTGTGAACGTATCTTTTTGAAATTACGACATTTGAGTATGGACTAATCCAGAATATATTTAATCAAAATATCTTAATTTCATTAATCTTTTGAAACTCCATTCCGGCAGGACATTGGTATGGCAAATTCTTGAAATAATGGACTAAACATAGTCTTTCATTTAAAATATACCAAAACTTTCACAGCATTCACATAGAAAGCCGGACGAACAGACAGACCGATAAACTAACGGGACGGACATCGTTAAATCGACTCTGAAAGTGATATTGAGTCGAACGGAATACTTAAAAGTTGGGGTAAGAACATTCTTTCTGTAGGTTACCAAAATGATCCCAAGTGCATACCCAACCACATTTGATGGTGTAGGGTATAAAAATAATATTTTAATAATTTTACACTAACAACAAAAACTAAGAATTAAGTTACCTCTTTTAATTATCCTTCATTTAATTATATTTCTTTTTTGCTGTCCAGTTGACACTTTCATAATTTCATCATTTAATTTTTCTTTCCATTTTATCTTATTTTTTACACACTTAACTTTATTTACATTTTAAACAACATCGATAACATTTTGCTCTCTCTCTCTCTCTTTCTCTCCACTAAATGCATAATAATTATTTCTCAGCAAACAAAAACAACTATTTAATGCATTTTTTTTCTGATAAATTTTGCACATATTTTGAATAACTTTTTTTCTAATTATTTCACACTTTTCTAAAAAACGATTATTGAATTCTTGAAGTAAAACACTTAATTAACACTTTTCAATAAAAGAAATTAAGAAATATTTGTATTAATTATGAAATAATTAAAGGTTTTTTATTAAACAAAACTAAACACACGCGTTCGTCATTGAAAAATGTAAACAAACAATTTGAACAGCACTGCCAGATGTAAAGTTTGTGTTGGTGATATGTAGTATTGCCAGTGAAATATAATTGTAATTAATATTAATTGATCTATTATAACAGTTATTAAATATTTTAAAGCGTTTTTAATTTCTAATTAAAGTAAATTATGATAATCAATATATTATCAATATAAAGTTATTGACTGCTTGATATTCATATCATATTCTAAATGGTTCCTTTACTACAAATAAGTCCACAAAACGGCTTTTTTGAAAATTCGCGGGGTAAGGTTACTCCTTAAAGGTTAAAGGTTAAGATCGGTAACACTACATTTATTAAACAGAAAAAGGTATTTAAACACTAAGTACTTCTTGTTTTTCTTTTAAAAATACGCTATAAATGTTTGGTTTTAAAATTAAAAAAATTAGAAATATAATTTGGTATTTGGAAGGTGATCACCTAATTACGGATTATTTGTAAAAATGAAAAAAATCTTAATACACGTTTTTTATTAAATTTTTATTAAATCTTTAAAAAAATGTACGATTTGACTTTTTTGATCGTTAACTGATTGACCAGACAAAAATGTGTACTAAAATTATTATATATTTTCAACCAAACCCAACTTGGTCCTACAGAAAGTTGGGCAAGCATTCGAAGGTTTGCCGTAAAATTTTTCCAATTATTAAACAGTACTGGAAGAAATTTCCGTATATAGAAAAACTAGTTAAGATAGAAGGAATAGTTCACATGATGTTTCTAAAGCCAAAAAATAGAAAGCATTTTCGAAATGCTTTCATCCGGTAGGTTGTGTTGGGAGCTCAAAAAGTTTCTAACAGGAATGCAGATTTTTAACAACTTTCTTTTCAAAAATTTTGAGGGACAATTTAGGACCCAAGAGCGATCAAAATTTCCCAAAAAAAATCTTGATTTGGCTAGAAATATGTATTTGTCGTAAAAAATCCGATTATTGTTCCATCGGACTCTATAAATACCGAAAATTACATTGAGGAAAGTTTACATCCATTCATAAGATTTTATAATGTGTCTATTTTGGTCTCAGTTAGAATCCTGTCACTTACCATGGTAATATGGTATTTGTACCAAGACAGCCAAATCCTTCAAACTGACCGGAGATAAGGCCAGTATACTTAACCGATTTTGCTGGTTTTTAATAGGAAATATTTCGAAACTATTACAAATACTCAGATAATTTCCTTGAGCTCTGTCAATTATTGTGGGTGTGAGTATATATACCCACTTCACCACTTGTGGTGGAGGAGGTGACGAAGGTGACTAAGGTGTGGTAGATGGTAAACGAAGATAGACTATCTATTCGAGCAAAGTGACAGAAAGGAAAAAGGTTCAAAATTATAAATATATATTTTTTAAATTGTGGTTATATTTTTAATCAAATTTAAAATAATTAAAGTTTATTGGTTTCGTTTTATCAACATATATGTGTGATAAAGATTTTTCGATTTCACTCCTTATATGAAATTTTCAATTATACTTTTTTAAGTCTGTAACATAATTAACCTAAAATAACAAAAAATAAA
Organism: Cochliomyia hominivorax; assembly: GCA_004302925.2. Classification (NCBI taxonomy): domain Eukaryota; kingdom Metazoa; phylum Arthropoda; class Insecta; order Diptera; family Calliphoridae; genus Cochliomyia; species Cochliomyia hominivorax. The sequence continues at coordinate 73,836,077 of PYHX02000467.1, forward strand.
TATTTTTACCCTCAAAATGGAACAAAAATAATTTAGTAGTATTACGTGGTACTTTTCGGAAAGTACCTATCGAAATTGTTTCTACTTTCGTAGAAACGATAATAAAAAAGGTTTCATTTGCGTTTTATATAATTAAGAGATCTTTTTTCTATTCTAAGTATTTTTTCATAATCTAAAAATATCAAAATAAATCTCAAATTTTCGAATGCAAAACGTGTTATAATTTCGCTTTAAAGGTTTCTTTAGGGACGAGTTTTGTGGAAATGTTTCAGTGGCAAATAATGGTTAACAATATTGAAAACTTAATAATTTCTATCGTCTAAAAAGATTTCCAGTATTTTTTTAAGTTTAGTGCTTTTAGAAAGAAAATTGGGATAAAATATGTTTTCTAGAACTCTGTTTATCTTTTAAATTCAAGATAAACATAAAATGGAAATTATTTAGAAATGATTTTCATGAATTGAAAAAAAGTTTTTATATCGAAATTTTATTTCGAAATTCATTTGGGACTCAGCTAACGCAGAAAGTTCTAGTACTGCAGATAATTTTATTTTACGATACGTTCTTAAGGGCTGAAAATTAAAATGAAATTTGTAACATTTTTGGATAATCATGTATTTAATATATATTTGTTGTTTTTCTCTTAAAAATGTGACAAATATTATTTGGTACTTTCTTATTTTAATCTAAATTTGAGTTATTTTTGCCTAAATAGTTCAACATTAAATTTTGGAGTTTCGACTTAATAGATCCATTCTAATGGAAGTTATGATTAGTAAAATCGTTAGCTTTAGATCTCCTCAAATCTTTGCCCATTCCGTTAACAAAAAGTATATATTTTTATAAGTTTAATCACTAGTGATGAAATTTTGAACCATTTTCGAAAATCTTACCCATTAACCTAATCTTCAATTCAGGAGCCCAATATCTTTCCACTAGACTTAGCTCCGGGCAATTTGGAAGATTTGTCTCTTGGTACAAATACCACATTACTGGGCTTGTACCACTCAAGGACTTACAAGATGCCAAGTCGGGCAAAAAGTAATTGGACACATAATGAAGTTTCAACAATGGAAGCAGGATTTTTGTAAATATTTCTTGATTTAAATTTCTGTACTTCTGTATTATCAGTCAAAATTTCCCTTTTTGGAAAATTTTTACAGCTTGTGTGTCCTAGACTTTCCTTCAACATTCCCTCGTGCATCAGCAACATAAAGTTTTGACTAGGAATTGCGAAAATCATTCATAACATAGGATTCGTCGTCTATTATACAATAAAATTTTTTTTTTTTTTTTTTTTAATTTGACTTCAATTTCTGAGCTCCGTTTTTGGGCTTAAAGTTTTGAGCAGTTTTTTTACTTTGGAAATATCATATGGATCATACTTTTTACCTGAACCATGGTTTTTACTTACGGCCAAGTTCTCCCGATACTGTTTAGTTAGATTCGATACAGTTTGTCGGCAAAGCTTTGGATGTTTGGCCTAATTTTTTTCTGGTCACTCATTTTAACAAGATAACAAATAACAACGTAAATAATTTTTCGATCTCACCCCCTATCAAAGTTATTTGTATGTCTTTTGGAGTTACAAAATTTTGAAATTTCCAAGTTTAACTAGAAGCCAATAAGTTTTTTTTAATTTATTTTGACCACATTCTTAGAATCTGTTGAGGTTTCGCTATTTTACTAAAATAATAAAAACATTTTTCATTACCAAAAAATATTCCATCCAATTTCGTTTTAAAGTTTATAGAAAATTGTAACAATTAATTTTAATTACATTTATTTGTTTTCACTTCTTTTGAAGTTGAGCTGAAATATTAAGAGTAAATATTTCTTTTGTTTCTTATAAATTTCAGTCTTTAGTTTGTTCTTTTTATTGAAATTTCTTTTAAAAATAATATTATTATTTTATGCTTCTTCTGTTATAATTTTAATTAATTATATTATTATGGTAGATGCTATAATAACAACAACAACAACAACTAAACAAACAATTTTATTGTTTCCATAGAGTAAACAAAAAAAAGTGATGGAAAAAACACTGAAAGTTTAAAGGTCAAATAAAAAATGTATTTTAGTTATTTAAGGTAAAATATTTAACATGATTTATGGTGATAGGATTCTAAAGATTTATAATAAATTAATTAATTTTTAATGAGAACGAGGTTGTATAGGAATTTTGTAAATTTTAGTAACTCATTATATAATGAAAGCACATTGGTACCGGAATGATTTTTTAAATTTCTGAACCTTTGGATTTATTAAATATTTTGCAATGATATTTCTGACGGACATTTTGAAATCGTATTCAATTTACTTGAAACAAAGGTTTTCAATGGGTCGGACCTGATCAGAGTTATTCCAGGTGATGGACCTTCAAGTAAGTCACCAGGAATATTGAAATTAATGTAAATAAAGTGGAATGAACTAGAACTGAACAAGAACTGAACTAAAACTGAACTAGAACTGTGCTGGAACTGAACTAGAACTGATCTATTTCAGTTCCAGACAGAACTAGAACTGAACTCGAACTGAACTAGAATTGAACTAAAACTGAACTACAATCTGAACTGGAATCTGAAATAGAATCTGAACTAGAATTTTAACCAGAATCTGAAGTGAGATCAGAACTGGAATCTGAACTTTAATCTAAACTAGAATCTAAGTTAGAATCTTAATTAGAATTCGAGTTAGAATCTTAACCAGAATCTGGACTAGAACCTGAACTACAATTTAAATTTTTTGAAAAGATTTTTGGAACCGTTGTGCATTATTTTTTAAAAATGATTAGTTAATAAAAAATTTTAACTACAATTTAAGTTTTTTTAAATAAAACTTTTTATTTCAAAGTTTAAAATGTTCTTATAATAACAACAGGTGAATTTGTTTTGGAGAAAAATTACTTCAAAATCTTAGTTTCAGCAAAAAAAAAAGTACTTCTTTAACAAGGTAAAATAAAAAAACAAAAGTAAATAAATAAATAAACACACAAATGTATAGACAAACAAATAATCGAAGTTACAATAAATACATAATAAGGACATTTATATGCCATACACAAACTTATTGCTCTTTATATATGTGTGTGTAGGTTTGGTATCAATATCTTTAAAAAACAACAACTAAACTTAATATAAAAATATTTAGTACTTTAAAAGCTTTTCTTTAGTACTAAAGCCGGTAAGAGCGCAGGCTTCGAAATGAAAAAAGCTTTGCCGGTTATTTTCAAAAATGAACTGAGAATGAACTTTGTTTAACTGTTCATTGGTTCATTCATTAAATTTCATTATTTTATGAAAAGTTCTTTTGATAATATAGAAAGTATAATATTTCCATTGTTATTTTACTGATTTTCTAAAATTTACCTTATTTTCTCGTTTCCTTCGTTTATGTTTAGGTTTATTTATTTGTTAGTAAACATTAAAGACACGTGTTGTTATGTTTATGAACTGAAATTGCAACATAAAAAAATTTATCTAACAATAATTTACTAAATAAAAAAGGTTGATTATTTCACTTGGAATACGTTTTTACTCATGGCGTATGCTTTATATTATAATATGAATAATTAATATCACTCATACGTTTTATGATTTTTTTTTTCAGTTTTTGTTCTTATTGTCTATTATTATTACGTTTGTTGTATGTTTCTCTTTTGTCACAAACGTGATAAATTATTTTTCAAAATTATATCAAAAGTCTTTATCAAAAGTTCATAAGTAAAAAAACCCACGCGTTTTTGACATTTTTTTTGTTTAAAATAAATATTTGTAGGGGATTTTTCCTGTGGCGAGACAAGAAAATCCTGATATTAAAACGTGTAAAGAAAGGATAGAAAAAATAAAAATATTGGTTAAAACATGTTTGTAAAATACCTGTTTAGAATAAGTAATAAACAATTTTTGAATTTTCGTTCATTCAGAAAATTTTTGACGACTAAATGAATTTACGTATTTAAATTTTTGATTTTAAATTACAAAGATCTCCAAGATTTTCTCTAACACTTTTCCGATTTTTCCAATAAATCAAGATATGTAGATCTTTCCTCAATTAACGTCATCTAAAACAAACTAATAAGGGTATAATAGTCAGTTAAGAATGACTATATAACTCTGTTAAACATGATGCAGACATAAACAGTCATGGTCCGTGCCACACATATTATGTCCAAATCGATTTTTTGATAATAATTTTGTTACTTGGAACCGTTACAGATATTTTAGTGAAATTTCACAAAAATAGAGGCAACATATTTTGGTCAGAAATATGGTGTTCGGAAAGCTTCCAAGGGAAATATAAAATAAACAAGAACACAAATTTATCTTATAAAACAAGTAGTAGTCCGCAACAAATTTAACTTTACGCAAATATGGAACATAATAAATCTCACTGTGACTTCCAAACACGTTGATTACATTTTATGAAGAGATGAAAACATAAAAATCTTACCTAATGCTCTAGAAAATGCCTAAAATATATTATTCGCACGAAAATTCATAAAATGTGCAGAGAAATGGAAAAAGGTGATTTTCAGTGACGAAAAATATTAATTTAGACCATCAGGACGGTCATTCTCATGTTATTGTCACGATTTGAGATCAAACGATATTCGGATGTTAAAACGAAAATCTAAAATTTATAACGATTTATAATGAAGATCATTCTCTCTTTTGTGGATGAAAAAATTGATGAAGATTGCATATTGCAACAAGATAATGCTGCGATTCATGATGCAAAACAGTCTTAATCATAATTTAACGAACACAGAACACACCACTGTTCGACTGCTCTGTTTGCAGTCCAGACTTAAACTCAATGAAAACCTTGTGAGAATACATGGCCCCTAAAGTTTATCTAAAAGGTGGCCAAGAACACCCTGTATTTTTGAAGTAGTCATGCAACCAATATTAATATTATTAAGTTTAAATTTGACAATATTTGAAATGTTATTTAAGTTGATTCAATGAAAATATTATTTGCCCACTAAATAATTTCCTATTTAATTTCTTCTGATTCTTTAAAAATGTTATAATCGTTTAGAGAAATTTGCTCCATTCCTATGTGGATTTTTATACATCTTTTCTGAAACCTCAGAAATAACCTCGTATGTGACCTTTGGGTCTCAAAGGAAGCAGGAAACTTATGCTTATCAATTATTATGTAACATTATATTAAGACATTTTAAAATTACAAACGCTTTTTGGCTAAATTTCTCAAATCGCAAAGAAGAAACATTAAGTTAAATTACATCATAAGCAGAATCCTGTTATGAAATCAAATAAATGTTATTTAATATTAAAAATAAATATTCTTCTTAATTCAATTTAATATTTTCAATAATAAAATAATGCAATTTAAAATCTTATTTTCCAACAACAACTCTAAGATTATCTTTTTCCTTATAAATCCCTTAAGCATAAGAGAAATCAAGTATATATTTTAACAATATTTTTAAATCTCTAAATTTAAATAATTACATTTAATAAAATTTTTAATTAAAATACAAATATTTTTAAAAACAACAACATTTAGTATAAAATGACAGAAAAAAAGAAAACAAGAAACGTTTTGTTAACATAATTGAATTGTCATTTCATGTATGAATGAGTGAGTGAATGAATGAGTAAATGAACATTTAAAAGTGTAATCAGTTTAAATATATATTAAAACACAAATACATAAACGTATAACTATACATCTAACAATATAAAGAGTAAGATCGAAGAAATCGTAACATACATAAAATGTTAATAAAAAGAAACATTGAATATTCAGTTTAAATATTTTTAGAGTTTTAATCACTAGTGATGAGAGTTGAACCGGAAACAAGCAGTCCATCTCTATTTAAAATCTACAACACTTTTGGACACCTTTTTTTTGCTCTTAAATTTTTTATTAAGAAAAGCCCAATATCACTCTACTGTTCTTAGCTACGGGAGAAGGATTAGCCTATCTTGGTACAAAAACCTCATTATTATTCTTGATCCACTCGATAGCTTGTTAGTGACAGGATGTCAAATCATGCCCAATATAGGTGAACATATTATGAAGTGCCAATAATTTTTTGAAAATATTAACATCTTTATGGTATATTTTTTTTCTAAACTGGACTTCAATTTGTGCTATGTTTTTGTGCTTTAAGCGACCTTTCAGTTAGGAACCATTTGAGCTTTATGTGTTTTAAGATCTGCATTAGATTTAACTCTTTCAAACCGTATGAGTTGAGGGCTCCTTTGACATGCTTTCTATTTTCTGGCTTTAGAAACATCATGTGGACCACTCCCTCTACCAGAAACAAGTTTTCCATCAACAGACAAATTCTCCTGGTATTATTTAAAGTAAGTGAACACATTATAAAGTCTTATGAAAGGAATATTCCTTGATGTAGATTTTGGTATTTAAAGAGCCCGTTGCAGTATGCAGTTGTGGCTTCTTTTTCCACAAATGCATACTGATTGCCATGCAAAGTACTTTTTGGATATTTTAACTGCTTTTTGGTCCTAAATTTTTCTTTAAAATTCCCTCGACCATCTGCAATATATAATTTTTGACCAGGAAATTACGAAATATCTGCCAGAACACACGTTTTGTCATCCATTATGCAGCAAGAATAGAAACTAAACTTCAATTTTAAGTTGTTCTTGTTTGGAAAATTTTGAGCCTGTATGTTTTAATTCTGTTTAAGCTTTAACTTTTCATACTTTCCTACCGGATGTCTTGAAGGCTCTTTTGAAAATGCTTTCAATTATCTGGCTTAAGAAGCATCATGTGGACCCAAGGCAGAACTTGGGTTTTGTTGCAAATATTTTATAATTTTAGTACGCATCTTTTTCTGGTCACTCAGTTTTATGAGATTAACTATAAATTCACTTCTTCGATTATACAAATTTTACTTAATTAAATATCAAAGTTTTAATTAAAAAAAGTTTGTTAAGAATTTTTTGCACTCAATCCTTGTGTTATTATAGAGATAATTACAGAAAAATATATATAAAATCTTTATTTTTTCTTATTTATTTAATACAGTTTGACATTATATACATACGTACATACATACATATATACATACATATATACATACATACACATATATAAATTTTTTTAAATAATTACTGTTGTTGTGCATTTCAAGGATATATGACTTTTCTACTTATTACGTTTATTTTCCTGCACATAATCCTGTCTGTATGTGTGTTAGTGAGACGACAGTAACTTATAAATTTTGTTAAATTTATCCGAGTTTATTTTATGCTTTTTATATAAGATTCTTCATTCTTTTTTCATCTTTTTGTTTTTGTAAATATATTTATGACTACGTAAAAGTGTTTAACTTAAGGACAAGTTCATGTGTATGTATATTTCATGTGTATGTGTGTTAAAAAATTGTTTGTCACTTTGTCTGTATTATAATTTATGACAACAATTATAAATAAGAAAAAAGAAGAAGAGTGAAAAAAATAAATAAGTAAAATGTTGAGTGAATGTAAATGTGAATTTTAACACTTCTGTGAGTGTGATAAAAAATAAATTAAAAATTACATTTTTCATTCTAGTAAATTAAAAATTTAACCCATTGTGCGTTTATAATACAAGGTTTATATATATCAACGTGTAACGATCTGTGATTTCGAGTCGATTTTTTGAAATAATTCTATAACTTATTTGCAAAGATAAAGGTATTTTAATGGGGACACACACACACTCGCCTGGAAGGGTGTTTGCAAGTTGATATGCAAGATTGCAGGCGTCTACCTGATAAGGGCTGTAGTAGGTGACTCTCCAAATTTGGATACCTAAATTCTCTAACAATTTATTTTTAAATTAAGACAAAAGCAATTTTGTATATAAGAATCCAGTCTAACTTGAAAATATCTCAATTTTAACCATGAAAAATTTTATAAAAAATATCTACAGCGGTTCAAAGTTTAGATGATCACTTCTAATGAAAGAACTACATAACAGAATATAGAGACATAATTTTTTTTACTTCATATACAATGAATTTGTAGTTACAGAAGCTCCTAACAAGCTTCCATACAAATGTTTTTCAGAAAGGGGGTTTAAACACGTAAAAATCATAGATGTGAAAAGGATTTTAACTAAATTAGACACAAATTAAATTTTTATTAATCCACATTCCACATCCACATTACAAAATGATTAGTCCAAAAATGATAGTGGTCAAGCAGTTAGAGGAATTAAGGGCCAGTTCACAGTTTTTACGTGAACTGGCCAATAATTCCTCCATTACATAATCCCCATTTCGGAAAACACCTTCATAGTTGATTTCAAATAACTCTTATTAGTTTTATTATACCTCTACCACAAGTGGTAATGAGGGTAATATTAAGATTTTTATTCCGTGTGTTACTCCAATAAGGAATCATCTTAGATCGATATTCAGAAAAAATAAATTTTTTAAAAATACTTATAAGATGGATATGCAACAGAGTTCGTTGTTATTTGTGTGCATGTTTCATTTGCATAAGGTTTGATTTGTACAAGACTTAAACTTGATAACGGCTTCAGCTGACTGTTAACCAGACCAATCAACAAGGCGACTTTTCACAAAAGCGGCTTCATTATCCTTTAAAGTGTTAAATAAGATTTTAATCTTTCATTCAAGAAAAAAATGATTTAATTATAAAGATTAAAAGAAAACACCTACGAAAAAAGTGACATGTATTAAAATGTCTATTCAAATTTAATTAAGTTCTAAATAAGATTATCCTTTATCCTTTTTTTTGTGTAGTAAATATATTATTTTAGATTATAATAAATTATGTTTCATGTTCCTATTGTGTACGTTATTATTGTTGTTTGTATCTTTTATATGTTAAATATTTATCATAAATAAATAATCTTTAGTCCTTTTGATTGTTACTTTTTTGTTCTTTGTTGTTGTTATTTTTGTATTTTGCATACAAAACTTGAATTAAATAACTTTTGAATTCTACAGAGAGTAACAACAACAAAAAGTTTTCTTAAGCTTTCTAAACAAAAACAAAAAATAATAAATTGTAAGTATTGCAAAAATATCACCTACATCATTTTGTGTGCGTGTTTGTGCATGTAATATCTTGAGTAAGGATTTCGAATCATTTTATTATTTTTCCTAAGATCGAATCTTCCAAACAGTTTAATTTTAATAAAAAAGTTCATTTTTATTTTTGATCGCTCCTTGAAAAGAGTTTAGTAAGAAAAAAATGAAAAATCAAAAAAGACAATAATAAAAAAGAGTGAAATCGGAAAAAAGAGTTTGAAAATGAATGACTGACACAAATTGTTTTGAAGTCGTAAAGAGTCAAAAGTGTTTTTTATTTAGCTGAAAGAGTGATGTTTGTATACAGTGACATATTTAGATGTGTTAACTTTTGTCTTATGAATTTTTAGGTTATTTTTTATTGCATGTTTTTGGTTTAAAACAACAACAGTAAGTTTTATTTTGACAAGAAATTTGTTTATGTGCTTGTATATGTACTAGTTCTTTTTTTATTTGCTTTCTTTTCAAACATGTCACATTTTTTGAGCGAGTTAAAAAAAATAATCTTCTTTTTTTACTTTTAACTAAAAACAGCGTAAAATAAGTTTTTTACATGAAGCAAAATAAAAAAATATACAAAAATTTAATCGAAAAAGTTTTTTTTTTTTAATCTTTGAAGAGTGAAAATTAACATCATTTTCAAGAAGAGTAAAAATTAAGATCATTTGAAAACAAAGGCATTGATCCGAGTTTTTTCCGCTTTGTTGTTGTTTTTTCTTGACGTTATTGTTAAAACAAATAATCGTAAATAAAAAGTCATAATAACACAATTTGTTTAAACCAGGAAAAATAGAGCAAAAAAGGAAAAAAATTATATATTTTCTCAAGATATATTTAAACGTATATGTATGTACTCATGTTTAAATATTTGTGTGTATTGGTGTGCATAAGTATTTAAATCCATATGTATGGTCTCACATTCATATCGTATAAATATAAAAAACAACAACAAAAGGCATGAAAGAAAACTTCTTAGTGCAATGATGTTTTAAATATTTTACAATTTATTTTTTTTTCTTCTTTTCTTTCATAATTTTTTTTTTCACTCTTATCAAAACAATAAGGAAGAGTTTTTGAATGCAACCCAGTTAAAAAAAAAAAACAAATTCCGACTTTGGTTAAAATGGAAAAATTGGATATAATCGATTCCAAATTTACATCATTATATTCAAAACACTTTTAATGGAAATAATTTTGTAACTTTTGAAATGGTGAATATTTTTAAATGATAATTGACGCGAACATTATTAAGGTGTTTTTCAAGTGATATGGAGTAGCACTAGTTTTTAGTAAGTCCAAGGTAAGGGGTGGACCTCCAAATGGGTCACCTTAAGCATGCAAATTTTTCAATAAATACTAACAATTTATTATAATTATACTTTAACGAAATCATGCAAAAGGCACACAGTGAATTGTCCCCATTTTGCGCAAAATTTGCACACACCAATATTTCCCATATAACCTGACACTGTTATCTAAAATAATGTCCACAATTAATATCGGAAAATCAGAAATTTTGTAGTTATTACCTTTTTATGATTACAATTAAATCGGAAGAAAAAATCATGATACCTGTCATACATCCCTTTTATAGTGCATTTGATCATCAAAAAATGTTAGTAATTTCTTTTTGAAAGCTTCTTCATCCTGACAAAATAAATTTGTGTTTATAATTTTTAGTTCGGGAGTAATACAGGGCAGGTATACTTAATAAAATATATGCATTTTGATACATTTAAAACTCATACGCCTAGATTTTCTTTGTTTATGATTTAAATTAAAATCTACGCATTATAACAACAAAAGTATTTTAATTATTAATCATTGAAATCAAATTTCATTTCATCATTGGCATGAAAAAATTCATGCTTTACTTTATTCCCTATAAGAAACCTGTTCTGTTCTTGAGCTGTATATAACTCATACATTTAGATGACACTAATATAACTGTTGTTGGACTAATCCGATCATATTTTTTTTAAACTTTCTATCCATCAATAAAAATGTAGAATTGATTTTGTCATTCTATGTGATATACCAAAGGGAATAATTTCAGACTTATTTCTTATTTGTTTTGGCAATGTTCATATGGGTTATGTCTTCTCTTCTGCCATAACTGAAGGTCTTCCAACATTCCAAATCCAAATATATATCCTTTTTCTTGTCAAACATGTTGTTGGGTTATAAACCTTTAACACAAGTGAGTAAATATGTAACTTTGCCTTCCACTTTTTCACACATACACACACATGCACATACATAAGGATATAAGTATTATAAAATAACTTTTCATATGTAGAAATTCTATAATAAAACTGTACAAAAGTTTTTGTTGAAAAGAACTCATAAAATATAAGTTTTTATAATCCTTCCTACTTTTTTGTTTCAGTTCTCTCTTTTCTTCTTGTTCTTCTTATTATATGTAAAAAAAATTCTTTTGTTGGCATTATTGTCCTAAAACAAAAGGGAAAGAAAAATATGAGCTTTTTCCCTTTTCATAAAAAATGAAAAAATGAAAAAAATATAGAGAAAAAAACTTCAGAATGAAATTTCAATGTTAAGTAGAAAAATAAACAATAGATATGACTAATTTTGTAAGCAAAACTTAAAAAAAAATGAAAATAATCAAAAAGAGATCCTGAAATTTTTATTTTGAAATTTACACACTTATACATATACCTATACATAGACACTTATATATAGTAACTACTTAACATAAGTTGTTTTTTAATGTACAGACATATAATTTATTCATGTGTTAATATTTATGTGTATGTTTGTATGTGTGTATTTATTTATATGTTAGATTTAAATAACTGTCATTTTATTTAATGTGTTAGTATGTGTGTGTGTGTTTCTATATGTATGAGTGACATTTAATTAAACAAAATGTTTGTAGAAAATTTAATGTTTTCACTCAAGCAAAAACATTTCGTAAAGTTTTTAAATTTAAATTTTCAAAATGTCATTAATTAAGAGATTTCAAAAGTCATTTGACACATAAAGATAATTAAAGTTTTATATTTTTAATTATAGCTATTAAGGAATAAATTTTAATTCGTTAATATTAAATTTTATGTAAAAAGAACTTTTTCGAAAAAACAGTCAAAATCAATTTCATTAGCTGTATTTTATTAGCTTAATACCCGATTTCACCAAAAAGGCCTGACATAAAAACAACAGTGAAATATTATCTGATAATTGTCTGAACCCTATTCCGGAATGGTTCATTAAATAGGAGTTATAACCGGAAATGATCCTATAATTATCAAATCAGATACATGTGTTAAATACAGTTTATAAATTATTTTACGAAATTTCAATAATATTGATTTCTTTTAAATGTTTTTAAGCCTAAAGGCATTTTCTAGCAAAGGACCTGAATTGGAAAATATATCATATTAATTTGGGATTAAATAATAAAAATGTTTTCACAAAATAACTCAGAAAATAAAAAAAAGTAAGATCATTTAAGTCTACCATACAACACATTGTTGTTTAAGAATGGTAGTTACGAAAAACTATTGAAGGACCCTTGCATAATTGGATTATCTGATTTATTCCTTTGTGTTCCGTACATTATTCATTGAATCTAACATTTATGCGTTTAAAAATTTATTTTATGAGTGTTATATGGGAGTTAAAAGTAATTATGCCTGTTTTTATAGCATATTCATAAAATCAAAATCTACGAGGGTCGTATAACAGGTTTTCGAGAATTCGATTTAGTGTAGTATTGTCTTACTATTTTTTCGAGTTTACAATAAATTTTGTACAACATCCAGTAAACTGAGCAAATTCTACGAGAGTCAGTTCACAATTTCATATGCCCCGATATGGTGGTACGTATTACATGATTTTAAATTAAAGCATATAAATTTATGTTTTCAACATTATTTTTCTTTTCTTTCAAATTTAATTTTCTACCAAACTTTTCTATGCGTATAATTAATATTTAATTATTGATCATTATTCTTATTTTTATATAACTCATACGTTTCTAGTTCATAACTTTTATTTAATTTCACATATTTCATGCAAAAAATCACAAAAAATATTTCCCCACATCCTTTACTCTCTATGGCATTTTTAGTAAAATGAATTTCCTTTTGAATTCTCTTAAGAGATAACTTTCACTAATTATGTCCACAACTCATGTCATTTAATTGAACAATTCCCCAGACATGTGCGGCAACATAATTTGCCATCTTTGTAACTAAAAAAATGTTAAATAAAAATACCAAAACTTATGAATTGAAATTGAAATGAAGTTCATAGATACATTTGGGGGGCATGAGAAATACTGTTATATAACGGTCACACATAGTTAAATTTTTCACATTCTATGTATTTTGGCATAAAATTAATTATTAAATACACAGAGAAAATTGGATATTTGCAAATTCTATTATATTATAGGATTTTGGTGAAAAAATTAATAAGATCATATTGAAAAATGTGACATTGATTTATATAATATATAATTATTGATCTATAATTAAATAAGAGACTAATTCAGTACCTCTCTATCGGGTTTATTGTCCTTTCATGTGTATTATCTATCTTGGGAGCAATAAATCTCCATCTGTATTATAGACTAACCAAAATTAGCCAGTTTGTATTAGTTCGGTATTTCTCTGCATCCCTAAGAGGACCTACATCAAGACCTCAATAAAATTTTTACATACATCATGTTCTATACTAAGACCTTCACTTATGTCCAAGAGTTTCCGTTTATGTCTCAACCTGAATATTCAAATGTACTTCATCTATTCCCCTAATGGTTCGGCACTATGGAAATTCTTTTGGCCCCTCTGACATGCCTACTTTGCGTACGGTAGTTTCTGAGTTCATTGTTATTTCCAATTTTTTTTTTTTTGGTTTGATATTTTCCAGATTAATTATTAGATAGAGTTATGTCCAGAAAACACATAGAATCTTGTAAGGAATTTTTTTGCACTCCTCAAGTAGATTTTTTATTTATTTCCATTACCCCTGACAGGAGCATATGGCTTCCACAGCAGCTCCATCTTACATGGTCCTTTTATAGCTAAGATTTCGCTTCTAGATTTTGTAGAGTCGAACGTCTTCAGGTGTTTATTTTTTGGCGACGGCTCTTAAACCTTGAGGATTTTCAAGGTTATTCTATGTGTACTTTTCGGGAATTTTCTCAATGTATGCCCGATCCATCTCCTTTTATTTTTATTGTTATGAGCGCCTCGTTGGTAGCTTTCCAGAGATCTATATTATATATTTTATTAGACCATAATATTTCGCATATAATTCTGATAAACTTGCTGATGAAAAGCTGTAATTTTTGCTTAATATTTGTTTGATACTACCAAGGTTTCACTTCCGTAAAAGAAATTTGATTTTACAAATACATTGAATATATGATTCAAGTGTCATTCTCACCTTATCAAGCTTGTTGTTTACGTATGTATCTATCTATTTGTGGATTAAACTTCCCAGATAGCAAAAGCTATCTACGTATCTGATCTTGCAGCATGTTGTTATCTGGGCTTACGTTGCTGTTGATCATTCCTTTGCTTTTCTTGATATTTCTCCATGTCTTTTAATTTGGATTTGGATCCCCAGACGATCTTCCGTTCCTAGATGTTATGCTTACAAGTAGAAAAATTTAATGACATCTCTTTCACTTCATTTTCACCTCAAATATATCATGAAATGTTGATTTACCTTGGCGAATTTGAAGAAGCTGTGAGCCAATAAACAAATATATTCTGTTTAATGGAGGTCCATTAGATGACCTCACTGACCTCAAACTAATTCCTATTCATCCAGAAATGCATTCAGGATTCTTGTTTTACACCAGTTTCAACTTTCACGGGTGTTTTTGTCCTACAAGAGACATATTTTTGTCTTGGAAATTTTTGTGTTCTACCAGCGGAGTTCTATAAACTAAGTTTCTTAGACAACGTTAGAGGAGTTGTAAGTCAATAAAAAAATATTAGTGAGTTTTAAAGAGATCCATGACCTTGTTGACCTCAAACTATACTATAAAAGAAGTGGTAACGCATTCTCTTCTTTATGACCTACGATTGACAATACAGAGGAGAAGATGTAATGAATCGTTCCTTTTACTTACTGCATTTGAGAACTACAAAGACGCCAAATTCTTTATTGTTGCTTTCAGACCGGCTAATATGATTAACAGTGATGTGCATTTGAAGAATTAAAGTTTCCGTCAGATTATTTTTGGTCAGTAAGTATGTTCGTTCAAATTTTCCCTTTTCAGACTAGGAATTGTCGTTCTTACAAAAATGATATTGCAAAGGATTTACATTAGTTTTTATAAAATGCAAAGCATTTGCAAACTTTGTAGAGGTCATACGTAAAGTTGAGATTTAGTTAAACTGAACCAAATTTAATTTCTTCAAACAAATTTTTCTCAGCATATTACGACAGTCATGGTCCACAAACTGACCACAATAGTGAAAAAAAATATATAACAACAACAATATTTTGACATTTAATCCTAGACAATTTGCTGCTATTCTTTTAAGTTCTTTTATTTCACTTCTTTTTTCATATATAAACTGCTGCGTAATTCTATCAAAAATACCACAAAGAAGCAATAACAATGGTCTGATGAAGACTAAGGGCAAATGAAAAATGCTGTATATGTATGTGTAATGTATAGAAATGTCCAGACATATACGCTGCAGGGTTAGAATTTGTGAAATTGTTACAATTCCCTTAAAAAAGTAAGATGAAAAAAATGAGCAGCCACAAGAAAATCAAAAAAAGCAACCAAACATGCAGTAATTACAATAATAAAATAACAAATACAAACACACACTTAAACACATATACATACTCATACATAATATATATTCAAAAGTTTAAAAATTCCTTTTCATTTACAACAAATAACAATAAAAGCATTAATTTTTTGAAAGAATAAAATTCCATTTTATAGTGAGAGTAAGTGAATGAGACCTTTTTTAGTTTTAGATTTGACATTTGAACTCTTCTTACCGAAAGTCTGGTTATTTCTGTGACCGAAGAAAACGTGTGATTGCAGACTTGAGCGTGTGTATACGTATGAATATGTGACCTTAAATTGAAACCATGATTGTTAGTATTAGTTAAAGAAATAAAGAAAGTTTTATGAGTATGAGTTAAAAAGAGTATTATATCATCTGCAATAAGCTTATGATACTAAAATGTCTCATAGAGTTTGTATTCCTCTTAACAGTTACACATATGAATACCTAGACATAGCAAAAGCAACAATAAAGACAGCGAAATGAACAATTATAAAATGACATACGATATGGCAGACAGAAAGAGAGAGAGAGAGAGACAAAAAGACAATTATAACACAACATCTTCTTTGAACATTTTTGTGGATTTTTCAAATACAATATTTAACAACGAACGATATTGTGATACAGTGAAGGATAAAAAAGGTAATGCTGAGTGGTCTTTTTAATTAATTTTGAGGAGCAGAAATTTCGAGTGCCTGCAGGGACTATCAAATAAATAAATAAATTATGAACGATTGAATTAATTTTATAAATCCCACATTACAGGTGATAGATGTCTCTAAAATCCATTGCATTTTTTTAATTTATTATTTAGAATAATTTTTTATCAGATCCTCTGGCCGTTTTCTTTAATAAAATGCAAAAATTAAAAAGGTAAAAAAAATATTTAATTCAATTTAATCCTCGTTCAGATTAGAGTTCAGTTTTCAATTTATATTCTAATTTAGATTCTACTGCAGATTATAGTCTAGACTCTAGTTAAAATTCTACTGTTAATACAATTTCTAGTTCAGATCTTGTTCAATTCCTGTTCAGTTTTAGTTCAGTTCAAATTCAGTTCTACTTCGGTTCCTCGAAAAATAATGAAATCAATATCGTATTTGTTTAAAAACCAACTCAAATCAGATAAATAAAGTTTTTTTTTTAACAATTGACCTTTTTGTAAAAAAGTATCTGGTAAAATGTCCCTTGTAATAATTTTTCTTTTCCAGCAAGAAGCTGTCTTTTTTCTGAATTTTATTGTCTTTATTTTTGAAGCAATTTTTCATTCGTCACTGTTATCACATCGAATTCAAGTCTTTTGTACAAAATTCTGTAAATTTTAAATTGAAACATGTTAAATTAAGATATGGTTTGCACTTTAAAATTGTAACTGCAACTGTAATAATGATTGTATCTTAAAACTAACGACAAGAAGTACAAGAGAATTTCGTTTTTAAAGGGAAGTTTTACAACATGACATTTTACAAACTTTCACATGCACTAGAAATAACGAAAATTATGTGATTTTATCTTCTGAAGTGAAAGGAAAACCTGTTGTGAAGAGTGATATAAATATTTAAATTTTAATTCGTTACTTGTTAGTTACACCTAACAAAACATTGATTAATATGTATTCAATGCAACACAATTGATATTTAACACTTTTACTAAAACATACTTATGTACATATGAGTTCATTATGCATAAATTTAACATATTATTATTGTTAGAAAATAATATATTCTTAAATATCATTATTCTGTAGCTTTTATTTTGGGTTACTTTGTCACTGTATTTATGGGTGTATTCAAATAAAAGTTATTGGATTTTAAATTTAACCATCTATTCATCTAGACTGGCTGATAAACTAGCAAACGAATGAATAAATGACTACTAAATGGCTAAACCTATGGATAATGGTTATAGTAGTCATTTTCGCCTTCACATATACATATTTAAGATCTCAGGCATATGAGAAAAATATTTCCGTATTAAGCAGGAAAATCAAACATTTATGTTTGAAAATATAGCAAAAAATTAATGAACATAATTGAAAAATGTATATTATATTCTTCTATTTTTTTAATTATGATACGAATGATTAATTATAATTTCCTTAAATATTATGTATACGTAACATACTAAGTGCACATTGCACAATTAGTTAGAATCGATTATTTTGAAAATAACTTCGGTCATAAATTTATTTTTATTTTCAAAAATTCTACCATTTTATAAACCATGATAGCCAATAGCCAAAACGGAAAAAACTTTCTTTTGTTCAGAAAAAACCTTAATGTTGCACCTTTTTTGTAGAATTAGTGTAAATTTAAAGTTTTTGAAATATAATAAAATGTTTATTATCAAAGGTATTTCTTTAAAATTTTCAGCAGATGTGGATCTTGTGCTTATTTACTTAAGTGTTGGTTTCATAAAAATAGATGAAAATTTTCATCTATGGATTCCACATTACTGGAGATATTGGAAAGAAAACATTTTTTTGTAATTCAGGCTTTTGAATTTTAGAAGTAATAAATCTATATTAAAAAACCTTAGTTAAACAATTATAATCATTCCGTTATGTAATCTGTAATTTTTCGAAAGAAAATAACTATTTTTTATCAAAATTATTTAATTTTTTAAATTATTTAAGGGTATAAATTTTCATCGAAAATAAAATTTTACATCTAAAAAATATTTTGAACTAAAAAGATTTTCTAAATCCTTGACGTTGAATTGTTCTCTTTATTTATTGAGTATAAGTTTGAATATTGAATATAAACATCATGACGTATATATTTTCTAAAAAAATATTACGTATACGTACTGTAAAGGAAAATTCTTTAGCTAAGAAAGTCACAATTGCATAAAAATATTATTGAACAATAAAAGATTTTATTAAACCTTTGACGTTAAATTGTTCTCTTAAAATACTCTTACGACAATTTTGAATATTGAGTAGAAATATCATGGCGTATGATGTATATTTTTGACATATTTAATATTACGTATACGTTCAGCTGTAAAGGAAAATTCTTAGATTAAGGAGAACATAAAGATTTGAAAATTGTTTAAGAATCCATATATACGTACACATGTGTTTTCAAACGCGTTTTGGCCTACAGTATTTCCAAAATTTTTTCCATTGTTTCGTTATTTCACGATAATTTATCCATCTCTTCTCTTTTTCTGAAAAGCTAAGAATTCATTGTATTAACTCTGTCAGTCTTTAGTTGTTTTCATAAAGACTATGTCTCAAGTTTGGTAACTAACTTCATCTTTTCCTACTTTGTTTTATCAGCAATTACAGTATCCATGAAGTTATATAAGATTCAAATTGAGAAAAAGCGTGACATTGTTTGAACGTCGTTCCATAAACATAAAAACACCAAACTCTTTCGAGTTGTGTATAACGATTGTAATCATTCAAATAAAGTTTTAGCCTAATTGAGCTTATTATTAACGTCTACATAAACAATGCCATTTGTTATCACTATACTATCCAGATAGCTGAAGCTATATACGTATTTCACTGTAATATAATGTTAAATGTGCTTATGTTGTTGATTGTCATTAATATATTCTTGTTGATTGTCATTAATATATTCTTCTCAAGCTCAACATTGCGTACCATTCATTCTAGTCTAGTTAAGGTTTCTGATCAGACTTCGCTAATGATATTATCACGATGGTGAACAGTTGAGGTGATGGAGGATAAACTGGTTTTACTGCTACTGATGGGCTGTTATAGCAATTGTAGATAACTGAGAGTTCTGCATCCTCATGCAAAGCTCTAATGATGACTTCAGAAACATGTGTTTCGTATCCATGGAAACGTAGGAACTTTACAATTAAATTTTTAAAGAAAAGATGTATACAATTTTTATAAATTTCGAATTTTTATAGATTATTTGAATTTCTCTAAGTTTTCCAATCTTTTTTTAAAAGGCACATTAAAACTATAAACTATATTAAACATTAATTTTGGCTTGAATATCTCTGGAACTATAAACGATAGTCAACTCTTACAATATTATTTTTATAGTGCTTCGTAAGGACTATATTGTTGTTTGGCGACTTTTTAAAAAATCAACATGCCCGAGGTAACCAACTTTGGAGCATTGCGAACTATACCCCTTGCACCCCATAGGCCTTTGAACTCTTCCAGATCAAATTCGAAAAACTTCAGTTGTAACAATGTGAAATTTTATTAAGATATCTCCAGCAGTTTAGAAGGGCCGCGATAATATTCTAAAAAATCAAAATAAGTAAAAATAGGTAAATTTAAGGATGCCCTTATTTTACCTTAAAGTGTAAATGACATAATGCTGAGTAATGTAAATTCATATGTCTGTAAAGTGTAACATGCAACCTCATAAATAGAATATTTGATACACAACAATAACCAAAATGAAAATCTTTTTTCATTTAAGTAAAACACAAAACATGCAACGATACACATACATAATTTACAATCTACTGATGACAATGTGTCATTAAATTATTTTGCGTGTATTGCATTCCGTCTATTTTTTTATTGTTTTTGTTTTGGGCGTGTAAAGGCGATCACAAAAAAGTGTAATTTAACAGATTATATGTATTAAACAGCAAACACTTACATACACGCACACAAATCTATACAAAATACTATATACAACATGATGACTACATGCAGTTGATTACGATAAATAACCATATTTGTTTATGTATACAAAAATACCTCTAACCCACACACTCTTAACTGAGAATCAGATTCATTTCCAAACATGCATTTCCGGCTCCTTTAGTTTTAAGCTTATATGTGTGTTTATATGTATGTGGGTTTGTATTGAATGTTTGTAACATTAATAAACACACACTTATTGTCTGACATGAAAGACGTAGCAACAGCAGCAATTCATGTTTATGTTCATGTTTATGCAGACAATGCAGGCAACCATATAATTTATTGTCTGTTACGTTCAAAGAGACACTTATACGAGCGAAAGTGAGGGGTGAGGTGGTATAATGAAAAATTTAAAACTTTATATTTAGTTGTATATGTGTGTGTGGGTATTTAACACAGCTGGGTAAAGTATTTTTGCATTTTATAAACCTTTAATCCTCATTTCCCGTTTTTGCCCCTCTAATTTATTCATTCCTAGTTAAGCTATTTATTGAACCTCTTGTTTGAATCTACTACAACGAAAAAAAGGCGATTTTTTGAAATGCTCAACAGGCTGTTAAATCAGGGGTGGCAGACTGCGTGTGTTTTTGTAAGAATTATTTTATTTAATGATCTATTTTTGTACACATATACATATGTATATGTGTTTATGCTTATTTTGTGTTATATAAACAATATACAGTTATAGGAAATAATAATACTTGTACACACCTATTTACAGAGAAGTAAACGTAAAGTAAAGTATAATAAGAAATGTAAACAACGTTTTATGTTCAAATAACATAAAAGTAATAAATTCCATGGGTGCAAATAAATAGACAGGGAATGAAATTATTATGAAAACGAAGGGTCATATTTTATAAAAATGCCAAAGGCCTGTTGTTTAATGGTAACTTGTGTGTAAATATATTTATTTTATAAATTTAAAGGTGATAATTTAAAATTTAATTAATGAAAAAACAAATGTATTTGAGGAATTTAATTATAATGTATTCAAGTTAATATGTATAGATTTTTAAATGTGCATAATTCGCTTATTATAATAATGAAATTAGTTTATTCATTATTTAAAATTCTGTCCATTATTAGTCATTACCTCTTCTGTTCCAATTTCTGATACATGTAGAAGTAATATCGAGCGAGTGGGCGGAATCTTTCCAGTAATGAAGCTTTTCAAATGGTTTTAAATTTTATATATGTTTTTAATTTAATTTCAGATGAAATATAAAAACGTCTAAAGTTGTAATGCTATAGCTCTTTGCTATATTATGTCGAATATTACTTTTTTTCGATTACTGTCTTAAAAGTTTCATATGCCGTTTGTCCAGACTCTTTGTCAGAGTGTAATTTCAGGATATCACAATACAAATCATCCTACTGACACCAACATTAATGTTTAACTTCGGGTTCAATTTACCTGAATGGCCGAGTTTTAAATACTTATTAATTGTTATTTGAGAAAAATGATTTCCTTTTATAGCATTTTAGCTATAATTCATATTAAGTTCGATTGCTCTTGATTTTTAATGTTTCCAAATAACTTTATTTGTATTGAAAGGGCTTATTGTGTGAATCCACTAACAAACTGACGCTAGATTAATTGATATTTTTTTGGTGATCTGCTACATTCCATTCCACTAATGGGAGCTTTTCCGAGGATACCATCTATAGTAATGGGGACAGAATATAACCCCTGCTGACTTCTATTCTAAACCTCACGATTATTTATATGGTCTATGATGAATATCTGCAGTCTGATCATGTTTGGATTATAAAGCGATTGTATTCTAAATCCTATCGGAAGATTGGTGATTCAAATCAAATAATCATTAGTAACTTGGTGGGAAACCAAATTGTTTATTTTAATGAAAAAAAACATAGTGGTTCTTAAAACGTTTTTTTTAATAAAATAATAAGCTGGACACAACCTACTGACCATCTAAGCGTTTTTTATTAACACGAAAACTCGGATTCTCAATTGGATGTACCAAGAAAATTATCACGTTGCAAATCATTGAGTTCAAAATTCAGGCTATGCGTAATACTGCTAATAGGTTCAACATATGTTCCGTGGACAGTAACAGGCTTTATCCATGTACCAAATTTCAGACATTCATTTCTAACAGTTGCAGAGGTATACACATTTAGTTTTTAAAATAGATACCACTGTCTCATGCCCAATCCAAAAAATTCAAAGCTATCGAGTATAATTTTATAAAGCGATTCATTCACTGAAGGCAATATCGGCGGTTTAAATTACATACAAATTGAGTAACCCGTTAAGTTATAAACATTGTACAAAATTTTCAGTTTTAAAAGTAAACTTTTTTCCAGCGAAGCGATATTTTCAGTTTTATATATATAATTTCTCAGGACAACAAAAAATACTCAGATCAAATTTTAGCACGGTTTTTTTTGGTATTTCCAAATTTGTTAATCTTTACAAATAAGCGAAATAATATCGAAATGCTACCTCGAACACTTGTAGTGCTACAAGGCATATGAAAATGGGACTATTTTAACGATCGATTTTATGCTCTGCAAGGAAAATGAGGTAAAGAAGCTGATAAGAGTCAATCGCCATATTTCTTAATATTTGCTGTAAAACAAAATAATTAACATATTTATTTTCACTTAAAGTTTTGCTAATTTAAAAGTCATTTGACTTCCATCCAAAAGAACTTAAATTAACCCCCCATTCAAAATTGTTTTAAACTTTAACTGGTTAAACAATAATTACCTGTGATATTTTTTAAAGACTTAAATAAATAACATATGTACAAAATACAATTGTATATGTTTAAACATGTGTTTTGTGTTTGTGTATTGAATGTGAAATGTAAATGAACTCATTCATGTATTTAACGAAGACACCCCTTTAAGCGGAAATGTATTTAAACAACATGAATTATTATAGTTAATTAAATAAATAATTAAGTTTTTCCGTTTAAAATAATATGCAACATTAGCAAAACACACACAAACATATATACCTACACTAGAACATTTACAAACAAACTTAAATTAACACTGGAAAAAAACAAAGTTAAATTTAAAGTAACATAAAATGAGTAAAATGCCTGTTGAAGTTTGTATGTGTGTATGTATGTAAATAATGTAAAGGGCATTTGTTAAAACTACAACTACAATAACAAATATACATTTTACTCTTATGGCTAATGAAGGTAAAATAAGGATAAATTGATATTCTTTCTGTTGGTTTGTAAATGCTACAATTTCAGTGACAGAGTATTTGCGTAAACAAATAAACACACACACACACACTCTTACATATTCTGGTTATAGATGTAATAAATATTTTCGACTTTAATTAGTAATTAAATTAGTAATGCAGGCATTATAAAATTTAATGAGGTAATAACACACAAACACAAAACAACTATTACTAATACTACTTCTCACACAAATAAACAAATAAATAAAATATAACAAATTTTTAAAACAAATACACTCACACTTTTAGTTATCTCAACCAAAAAAGATACAAATAACAATAAATTAAAATGTGCGTATTAAATCCAAAGACACTCATACACACAAACGCACATTTTTACATACACATAAGCATACTAATATATACACAAACAAAATATATATTAAAAGACAAAACAACAAAAAATGTTATTTATTTTAATCCTACTTAGTAATAAACACCTGATCATTCATTAAATTAAATTAAATTAAATTAAATTAAATAGGAAAATTCTTGTTTTCATTTTGAATTATGAGCAAAATCACACACACACATACATACACAAAAAGAGGAAATATAATTATAATCACTACAAGGGATAAAAAGTACATACACGTGCCATCCCACAATCAAGTGTTTAATATCCAATGAGATAAATTAATATATTTATAAATCCTTAATTGTATTTAAATCATCATAACTAATAATCATATTAATTTATGATGAAAACCATGAGATACACAAACAATACAAACATACACACACATAGTAATTTGTATAATAAATAAATAGTAATTAATTAGAACAGTGATGGATAAAAATGATTACTAGATATAGATTTATTAATTATTAAAATCAATTTTGAACGCGATAGTTGGGGGCTTTTAACGGACATCAGTAGCAAAATGAGAAAATTTTGGTGGAAAATCCAATTATTGATGGGCGTGACATAAGACGTTTAGGGAATATGACAGAATTGGGACGGAGATTTAAAAGACCGACCATGAGGACAAAGAGTGACTAATGCAGTATTTTAAATATTTAAATGTGGAAAAGAGTTTGAATCTTGAATATGTAAATAAATGAAATACCTTACAACATTTATTGTTGTAATCGAAACTAGTCGACATTTTACATCTACTATGGTACCACAAAGTATGATCTATACTTAACGACTCACCGGCACCTGAGGTCGAAGACAATCAGCATTTACCATCATTGAGAACCGATAAGATATTAAAATCGAATCGTTTATTATATAGTATATGTTTTGAATAATATCTTACCAGCCCCGAAGCCATAATCTTCTATCAACTCGGCTACATGTTGCTAGACCACATACTATTTTTAAAACTAGTTGTTCTCCGTTAAAGCGCCTTACATGGGAGTTACATGGACCATGATTGGTAAAATAAAATTTTTTTTTCAGATAATTGAAGTTAAATTCTGTTACGTAATTTTAATCTTGTCTAAGATATTGGTCTATAACTCCTTTGCTAAGAGATCGATATAGCTGGTTTTAAACAGAAAATTGCATGAGACAACAAACAACAATTCGTGGAAATCGGACAATTATTCTAGGGGTTTGAATATTCCAAATGACTGGCGGAAAAACAGGCGCACAGACAGATATGACTTAACCGACTCATGTTATACACGAAATGACAAAGTCAATATACCCTCATCATCGCAAAATGGACTTAGATTTTTTGGGGGTCTTGGATGATTTCTTATTCGATTCATACACTAAATGCAAAGGTGAAGGCTTTAAAAATCGATTTGGAAAATGGTTAAGTTTTAGGTCTGACCTTAACCCCTTCTTGTTACTATTTGTTGCAATTTTGAACAACGTAATTAAATTGAATAACAATTTAGCTGTAAATAACACCATTATTTACTTATTTACCCAATATTTTTCACATTTTTTATAATAATTAAAAAATTTTAATATTTGAAACTCACGTTTTATAATCTGTAGATAACTAAATAGGTATCCACTCGATTCCTTTGCGATCCATGTCAATTATTTCCTCTTTTTCTATTAAAATATTTTGATGAAATAATATTTATTAGTTTCACAAAAATTCGAATATCCTGATTTGTGGTTTAGTGTATGTTTTTCTATTGAATTATTATTATTTGTAGTTATAGATACAATAAGAGTAATGGTAAACAAGTACAAATGTTAAAGTTGGTCAAGCCTGACTATGCAGTACCCTACACCACATTGTTGGTTGTAAATGACTGTTACCAAATATTTATGAGTGGCCCTTATGCTTATGTCTGCAATAGAATATTATGATACTAACATTTATGTGAAAATTATTCGTTTTATAAGATTTTTTTTCTGGTGATTATGGACCGACCCTCATAAAATACCACACAGCGATTTTGGCTTATATATTTCTTAATTTGACTTATTATTTTAACAATACCAACGTATGTGTGCGATTTATGAGTTTCAAAATGTTATTTGGAAGGGTGGTTGTATGGGACCTATGAGAAATAATTAGAATATAATAAGACTTATTTTCGAAAAGAATTAAGTCGTTTTATACTTAGGAATTCTATGAATAAAAAAAACTCCATTCGGGGGGAGATTTGTATGCGGTCTGTACGAAATAGTGTACCAATTTCAATAGGCATCGTTTTCAGGCCAAAATAATAGCGTTTGCCAAATTTCTTTGAGATGTCATTAAAACTGTAATCAGTGAACAAGCCTCACATGGACATGCTTAAACCTAGAAGTTATTCTGAGTCGAACGTTATAGTTAAAACATCTGCACGAACCTATGGTAGTGTAGGGTATAAAAACAACAACTGTATATACTCAAAATAACAATAATAGCAACAACAACAACAACAAAAATTAACATTTGTTAAGTAAATAATATCCTCAAGGGTAATAATATTATTTATTTTTTTACATCTATGTATATATGTATTTGTATAGGTATTAAGCATTTTCGTGTGTATGTATGTAAGTGTGTATGTATATATGATTGAATATAACTAATAATAATAATCATAATTTCTATAAATTATTATCGTATAAGTTCAATCAACATACACAATGATACCAACACTTAAATATAAATATTAGGGAAACACAAAAAGACTTTATTTTGTGATGCGATAAAAAAAAGAAAATTCCAAAAAAAAGAAACATTTCTTAAGTGCCTGTTTTAAGAGTAAAACGCCAACACTTTTGTAATACAAACAAATAATTAGATTTAAGAAAAAGCAATTGATTTTTGTTAAAATCGGTATTAAGTTTTCTTTAATTCCCCTCGTCCATATAATAAATCTATCTCCATAAACACTTGTATCAATCTTATTTATGTTATAGTATTTGTATTTGTTACCATGTGTATGTTATATGGTAAATCCGATTAAATGTTATTCATATAACTATTAAATGCATAAATATATAAACATAATAATCACACTTATTCATATATACTATATAACCACACACATACACACACACTCATATAAATATTATTATGATAAATAACAGTAGTAAATTTGCCAAAAATTATTTAAACCGATTTTCATTATATCAAGTGTCCTGTTTAATTTTTCATGGAAAATGTTGTTGTTTTTGTTTGTTGTTGGTATTTTCACAATATCTTTTCGTGTTGATAAACATTTAGCGGTTGTTGTTTTTGTTATTATTTATCCCAATAAATAAACGTGAAAATATATAGAAATATTATTTAAGATTTTGTTTACACCAAAAAATTTAAATTTATAAACAAATACAATAACAAAAGCACGAATAATATTTTTTAATCAAAATTTTAACTTTGGTTAACTGTACACTGATGCACATTGCTATAAATGCATATAATTTTTTTCTACTTTTATAACAAGATTTTTTAGCCATGCGATCAAATGTTCTTGCTGCTATTTTATGTGAAATATTTCTATAAGTGCAGTCGACAAAATTGCTTGTAAAACAAAAAAAAATTTTCGCACTAAATATTCCCACTAAATATTGTTTTCCCACTAAGTATTCTTATACCCCCCACCACCACAAGTGGTGAAGTGGGTATATCATTCCATGTGTTACGCTAAGAAGGAATCATTTCAGACCCCTTAATGTATCTGTCTGTATGTTTATCTGTCTGACTGTCTGCCCATCTATTTGTTGGCACGCTCACATTCCCAATAATTGACAAAGCTCAATGAAATATGGCATGAATATTCCTTATGGTCCTAAGAAGTTTCCTCTTCAAAACTTGCGAAATCAGTTCAGTATGCTAAAAGATATGAGGCTCCAAGCAAAGAACTTTTGTAAAATTGTCAATTGTTTATCGACAAATTAGAATTAAATTATTAAGAGAGTGCGTGAGTGTGTATGCACGAAACATAACGTATTTACTACACACGGTATTTTGTTGGTGGTTACTGAAGATTCGGCATAGCCGAATATAGCATTCTAACTTGTATTGCTTAATCTATGCTTATCATTTGAAAAGAGTAATGTGCGTTTATAGTAATATGTTCCAGTATATGTGTTTTTGTATGTATATTTGTAAGCCATAAGTTATCATTTAACCACTCACACACATGTGTGTTTGTGTATAATATTTTAATACTTAATTTAAAAGACATATTTGGTCGTTGGCAATATCATTGGCGTTTTATATAAGAAACCCTTTTTTGTGAACTGTAGCATTTTCATTGACTTATTCACTGATTCTAGTTATTATGTAAAATATTACATATTTTATATTTACAATAGTGTGGGTGCTTGTATAACAGTATGTGTAGGTGTAATTTTTATTATTTTAAAAATAGACAACTAAATTGACAAACATGAATATATTTTTAATAAATAAAGGGAAGTCCAACTAAAAATTGTAATGAGTAAAACGATGTTTAGAAAGGTCCATATGGAAAATAGTTTAATTTATATTTTTAGCTGAAATGATCATTCTGTCTATATGAAGAGCTTTAACTAAACGAATAACTTTTGCCACCATTTTGAAAAAATTCTACAAACTTAGCAGTTGTTACGACAGTTGTTACCATTTAAATCTCAAATGGCTTAAACCAGCAGAGGCCGATAATCCTTATGTTCCTTAACCTTTCGAAAGCCTTTAGTACTTGCAGCCACAAAGTTCTCTTTCAGGACATTCTTCAGGTGGTTTTTTAATTAATAGGAGGCCGCTTCGAGACCGTAATAAATGGCGATCACCAGTTTTGTTTAATTTCTACATCTAGAAACTGTCAGGGGCTCCACCTGAAGTTAACATTATGACACATGCGACGACTAGCCATAGATCATGCGGACGAAGTCTACTGCAACACTCTTTGCCACCTAAAAAAACGGGGTGCATATGAATTTAGTTACAGCCTTTTAACTCCTCAACTCATGCCACCACAGGTGGAGAATTGGATAATAAAGTTATGTAAGTCCTCTATCTTTGAAGTAAATGCACCTAAAACAATATTATTGTTTTGACTCCTTCTCACAACCTACGTTCTTCAAATAATTTACAATTTAATTTCCGTTGTCATTGTAGTCTTTACTCCTAGTTTTTTATACTGTCAGCTTATTGTATCCCCTTTGGTTACAACAGGACTATAATAATCAAATAGCAAAAAATATGAAATCCTTACACATACATCCACATGTGTCATGGTTGGTTGATTCTTGTTGGGCGAGTTATGCCAAGAGCTCGCTGTTGTAGCATTAAATCTATAAATTTATGTAATATTGACACATTTGCTATTAAATGCTAAACACATAAGCATACAATTACAATAGTTCAATGTAAATATAAACTAAAATAAATAATAACGGTAAACATGGAAATTTATGTGCATTTCCGTTTGATGCATGTGTATTAATTTTAAACGCAACAACACCAAACCCACATAAATAAGTTAGTGTTCGAATAAGGATCGAGTGTACATATGTGTGTGTAAGAGGATTTGCAATCATGATGCATATTGTATTTTAATTTTGTTCCCTTTTTCTTTTTAATCAATTTTAATGGATGTATTTTATTTAGATGCACAATTATTTAAAATATTATATTTGACTTTGGAGCCAATTTTTGTAATTATTTTAAATAAAAGACAAATGAACGTAATTTGGGAACTAAAAATTAAAATCACTATTATTTTTATTGTATTAAAAAATTTAAAAAAAATAATTAGTAGGGGTATTATGTGTTTGGGCTGATGATTAAAACATATCGATAAAATGACATTAAACCTCTAAGTATACTGTTCGACTCAAAATACACTTTCTGAGTCAATTTAACGTTGTACATCTGTCTATCCATGTAAATGTGTGAACACTATACAGGTCGTTATTATAATTATTTTGACCCCAGGATAAACCCAATTGAAAAAAGCCATCTTCGGTCAATATCAGGTACCTCCCATACAAATTTCCTACCGGAATAAAGTTTCAATCTAATAAAAGACCTTAATATAAAGTTATTAACGAAAATTTTCAAAAATAAGTCTTATGATAATTTAGACAGATGTGCAAAGTAATACGAGGATCGGTTCATAATTTCTTGTAGCTTCCATTTAACCACCTACAAAAATTCATTTTAAAACGTACAAATTTCACATAAATGTTGTTTATAATAATGTAGTGCACACTTAAGAATAAATCAGGTGTAGGGTATTTTAAGTCAAGCTTTACCGACTAAAATGTTCTTACTTGTTTTTTATAACCTCCACGTTTTTCAGTCTATCTATTTTTGGACATCTGCATTAATTGAGAGAGTCCAATTAAATTTGACATATATATTCGCTATATTCCTGAGAACGTTCCTATTTAAAATAAGCAAAATCGGTTGAGTATATAAAAAATATATAAGAATAAGATTTACGCACAATATACATCGGTATCATTCCAAAAATAATCAAAATCGGCTCAGAAGAAAAATATTAACTAATTTAATTTCATAAAGTGTTTCTGTATTATATTTAAGAAAAACGTTAATGTGTAAGTTTGTGAGTGTATGTGTTAGTATGAATGCATGAAACATAACGTATTTACTTCACATGTGTTTGTGGTGGAGGGTAATTTATTCTCGGCATAGTCGAATAAAACCTTCTTACTTTTTTTTGTTAAAACAATTCCGTTACTTTTGTACTGTTTCAGGTCAGAGATGATATATTCCAATAAGTACCTAAGTGGTCATGGGTGTGTTCGGTGACCCTCCAAATTTGGCAACCTTGTTGATTTTTAAAAATTATTTAAACCCTACTGTAGGGTATTTAAATATTTGAATTTTTAAAACAGTCGCTAAATTTCATTTTTGTCCCCAAAAAAATTATTTAATATTTGAACACGTTTATCCATTTATTCAATGACTTTAAAAGTTAAAATATATTTTTAACTTTATTTCTATTTTAGTTTATTTAAGTTTTAAATTTAAATTATGCATGGATGCAAATTTAAGCGTGTATTTTTAGTTTATAATCATAAAATTTTGTTAATTTTTTTTTAAATTTTATTTTACAATTTTAATTTTGCGTGTTTAAAGGTTAGACAACGTTAATTTGAGAGTTTTGTTTAGATTTTAAATGCATGAGGTGAATTTGTTAAAATAAATTATACATTTTAATAAGGAAACATTTAAATTTACGTAATGTTGTAAATTTTTTCCGAAAAATTTGTGCAATGTAAATATCTACTTAAGGGGCGTTAATGAATTTTAATGGAATTTAATTTTTTTTTACTGAACCGATTTTAATAACTTTTGGAATGATAATGAACTGTTGAGATTTTATTTTATTTCACCCTGTCATTTTCCTCCAAACTCAGAAGTTGTCTCAAATATCAGTTTATATCTAATTTACTGAACCGATTTTCCTAGTTTTATATATAAAACTTCTCAGGACAGGACAAATTTCATTATGCTACAAACATAGGTTGAGTTGTGAAACCAAGAGACAGAAAAATCGACTCAGATTTTGATTTGTTCCAATAACATATATGAATAATAATTGGAATGTAACTATAAGAAATAAATAAAAACAATAATCTAAATTTTCACTCAATCTTTTTATATTGAGAACTAGCTAGTACCCGGTGCGATTTGCCACCCTTATAAGTGGGTGGTATGCTATGGTCCTACCCGTCGTTTTTTTTTTTTTGCCAGTAAAAAATATCCTTGTGAAAGTTATTGGAACCAATTACAATAGTTCCAATTTTATTTAGTTATTAGATAATGAATATTTGCTTTGTATGAGAGTATTTTTGAGAGAGTGATTGGGGTCGAATTTGGGAACTTTTGTCGTTATATTTCCTTTGATATTCGAAAATCAATACTTTTTGTATGGGAGACACCTCTCTCCATGATCCCTACTTCATTTTGTCTACTAAAACAGTTCCTTGATGAAGTGGTTGGGAACAAAGTCGAAAATTCTCGCTGTTATAGTTCTATAAATATTCAATGATCAGTATTTGACCCGTATAGGGACTACCAAATGGCATTTTTTGATATAAACAAAATTTTTTTTAATAAATTTCTTAAAAAACAAACTCAATCTTCCTGTGACTAAAATAAATAAAATGGAGGAAATAAAAGTGTATGCTCAGAAAAAAAAAACATCATAAGGAATATCATCTAAGAGGTAATTTTCTCTGATGAAAAATTTTAATTTAGACGTTTTTAAATCATAATCATATTATTGACACGATTTGAAATCATATCGTATGTTAAATAGTCATTTCGAAGATGGTGGTTTTATGGTTTGGGCAGCACTTTCTCAAGTTGGCAAGAAAATGAAGCATCAATATTTTAATAATGAATTGATTTTATAAAAATATTATTTGTCCACTAAATATTTTCTTATAGAACTTTTTCGTTTACTTTAAAAAAAGGTTATGTGCTTTAATAGGAATATTCCTCAGTGTTTAACATCCTTGAACACGTTAAAACGAGTTTGGAAAGTATGAAATTAAGCGCTTACTCTGATATAAGTGACTGGAGGAAATTGACAAAGTGCGAATTTTATGTGTCATTGAAATATGTCAATAGGGAACGTCCTACAATAGAGAGGAACTTATTGAAATATGGGTAGATCGCTATAGCTACATACATTCGATAAATAAACAATATTTGTGAACTGATCGAGTGTATAAGTTGTATATGAAGAAATTTTCCGACAAATATGTCAGAAGTCTCCGAACAAATTATTTTCCTATGTTGAATAGCATTGGAATTAATTTAAAATAAATGCTTTTTCTTGTCACAAAGTGAGGTTGAAAATTCTAAACATACGTCAGCTTAGAGGATTTGCAAAATACTCTTGGCACAAATATCAAATTATTATTCTGATAATACTGAAGGCTTGTTTACATTGAGACAACTTCCTAAGACAGGCCAAAAATAAGTGTACACATTATGAAGTCTTATGAATGGAAGTAGCATTTTTGCTGCAACTGCATTGTCAAACCGAGATTTTTTTCAAAATTTTTACTGTTTTTAGGTCTTAAACTTTTCTTAGATACTTACTGGTGCATCAGCAACATAAAATTGTTGACCAGGAAGTTGCGAAAAATCTGCTTGAACATACGTTTCGTTATCGATTAAGCAGAGCAAACCGGGTTGCTTTCCCATGAACGCTGCTTAAGAAGCCATTACAGTAACACACAATGTTTCCATGGTTCCAGTTAGCAGAAACAGATTTAATTCATTCTTTAATATATTTTCAATATGTCATTCTAGAGGGATCGAAAATTACCAATTTTGGTCCTTCGCCCATGGCCCAACAGCCGGACCGTCAACTTAGAAAGTGGTTCTGAAGAGTTAAAATTTTTAATATTTTTATTAATAGTAACTAACTGGATTTTGAAAATTATTGGTAAGATGATGTTATTTTAATACTCATGGTTGATTATTGTTTGTTTTTCATCTAAATTTAGCTCGTCTCAGATATTTGTCTATAACTTTTTTATTATATTGATAATTTTAACAACAAATAATCCGTTCAAATTTCATTGAAAGTTAGATTACGTGTGAGAGTGTTTCCAACTTACAGTTGGACAAAATGACTTAGATTTAAATTTCTTCTTCTTGAGGTTACAAACGAAATGACAAAGTTTATATACCTAAGTTCACCACTTATCTCGAGTAGACATTATTAGCTTTCAATTGCAAATGAAGTAGATTTTCTTTTTGTAAAAAGTAAAATAAATTTTCAAAGAATTTCCTTTTATGAATTTTTGTTTTTTTATTTATCTTTTTTTTAATTCAGTAAAAAACACTTTAAAATTTAATTTATGCGTATTTTTTATACATTTTATTGAAACATTTATTTATTTTTTTCAATATTTTCTTAGAAATTCATTTAAAATGAACACAAAATTATGTAAAAAGCAATTTAAAAATATTTAAAAAAATTTACAAAAAAATAAAATAAATTGTTTAAAAAACACATACATACAAAAATATGTTTGAGGATAAAAAAATGTGTAATGAATTGTAAAAATATTTAAAATTTTCAAGTAAATTCAATTTATTATCTTTTTTCTTTTGCTTTAACAAATATTTGATACAAACATTCGTTTGATAAACAAAAATCGAAAACTTAATTAAGGATTTACAGAAAATTTAATTTTATAAAATTTTAAAACAGATTTAAAAAGTATTTTTTTTTTAATTTATATAAAATTAAAAAAAAATAGTGTAACAGAGTTGTTAATAAAATTTTTTAAATTGAATTTGAAGGACTTAAATGTGACAATTGGATGTTAAAAATTGGAAATTTTGTGTTTTTTTAATTAATAAAATTAAAAAAAATCTACTTAAAAACTAATTTTAACAAAAAAATTTTAATTTTATGTGAAATTTTGTTAAATGTTTTTTATTCTTGATTTTGTTTCTTAATTAAATCTAAATATTGATGATTTAATATGGCAATTTTGGAGTCATGAGGATGGTAATTGTTTTCTTAAATCTGGCAACACTTTGTATTCAAAAATCATATTTAAATATAAAATTTAAGTTAAATACTTTAAAAAATACTTTTAGATCAACTAAAAGCAGAATTTTATCAAAAAAATTCTAATACAATTTGATTTTTTTTAACAGGTGGCAATATCATTTTAAACAATTTAGTGTTGCCCTATCAAAAAGATTGTTTTTATGGGTGGTTGATGGCGCTGCTAAACAGTTTTGTTTTATCTAAACTTAAATTTAATGAACAAAAAATTTATTTTACAAACAAAAAAGTATAAATTTGTGTCTAAATGTTTTAAAAGTCAATTTGTAACTCCCAGCTCTGTACTACACAGTAGTAATTTAATTTTGACAATTTTTCGTAAATTTTGTTAAATAATAAAAATGGGAGTCTCGGAAAAATTTACATTCTAAATTAATGAAATAAACTAAGAAATCTAAAATTATGGTTAAAAATAAAAAAATATGGTAAAAATGTGTGGGGGGAGGAGGGGTGGAGAGTGGATAAAGAAAAGTGAGAAAATAAATTTCGAACACACATTCAACCACGCCATGTTAATAAACTCCAACCTCGTTTAGCTGATTGTGGTGTAGGATTTTGTTGTTGTTGCTGTTGATCGTTAGTTTGATCTTCTTGTTGATCTAAAGATGTCCGTAAAACGGTATGCTTGAATACGGCCCTCTTAAATTCCTCCGGTGATGGTTTATAGGCCTCAAGTTTATTCCTGTATTTATTAAATTGTTGTTGTTGTTGTGATACCTCTGTGGTAAATGCCTGTGAGCCACCGTAATTTTTGGTGCCGAACGAATAGCCGCCGTAACTGGATATTTTTTTCGTAGCTGTTGATGTTGTTTTTTCAAATATTTGTTGTTGTTGTACGTTATAGGTCGACGAGGCCTGTTGATAATTTTGATATTCATTAGAAATTATTATATCGTTATTGTTGTTGTTAGCATTGTTATTGTTGTTATTGTAGTTGTTGTTATTGTTGTTATTATTGTATTTGTATTGTGTAGTAGTAGTGAATTGTGTTGTTTGTTGTTGTTTGGTGTTATATGTATTATATGAATAATAGTTGTTAGTTACTTTGTTATTGTTGTTGTTGTGGTTTTCATACGTTTCAATTGAATTATAAGAATAATGTACAGCTCTCACATCTGGTGCCGCACACAAACCCGGATAACGTGGTGAGGGTTTCATTCCATATGAAGCACACGATGGTTTACCAGCTTCATAAGGTTTGTAGCCGACAACGTTGCCACTGTTTTAAAAAAAATTAATGGAAAAAATTAATTAAAGTGATTTCATTAAAAAAGTGTTAATGCTAGAAAAGTGATGCCAAATTTTTAAATTATTGAAAAACTAACGTTTATTTGTTATTTGGTTAAACGATTAATTTTTCGATATTTAACATGAAAAAAACTTTATATAGCAATAATTATTCATATAATTTTAAGTTTATTCGATTAATTGATCTGTTTACGATTTTAAATGAATTTTAATTTAAAGAGGAAAACTTCTATATTAACACTAGTTAATCCCTTTACATTTTATATACTTGATTAATTAATTTAACTGAATATATCACAAACATTTTTACAAACGTTTATAGATTGCAACTAAAGTGATTATAAACATTTTATTTTGTTTCGATCCTTATTTTTTTATTCGATTAATACTTTTTGATTAAAATTACTTATTTTAATGTCATCTGTTATTGATTTTAATAATTATATTTTATTTATTCATTGAAAACAATAGAGTTCTTAATTAATTTAATTGCTTTATTTTATGTTAACGAAACAAGTTATTTTGACTGTTTTTTATTAGATATTTTATTGTGAACACAATTAAAAATGTACTTACCCAGGTCCATAATTGCAAACATATAATTTATTGTATTTGCTGGTATCTTTATATTCCGAAAAACCGCAACCAACTAAACTGGTTTCACCCCAAACCAACTAAATGGATGATCAAGACAAAAAGGAAGAAATTATTTTTATATTTTAGAAAAAGGCTTTTAATTATTTTTCTATTTTACCTGAGAATAATGACCGGTTTTAGGTGACCAAGCATCACCAAAAGAATATTTTTGTACTTCATCAAACCATTTTTGTATGCGTGAAGGAAAATCACCATCATCGGGCTCCAAAGGAGCAGTACTCCAAATAATAGCCAAATTTTGACCCATAGTAAAGCGATCTGGTTTAAAGAGGGAAAATTATGGATTTTTGAAAGGATGGAGGGAAAGCATAACAAATTTACCTATCTTTCTGTGGGGATCATGATTGAAATCACAATTTTCTGCCCATTTTTGAGCTCTGGCAGCCAATTCATCATCCCAAACAATTTCACGCATATTCTCTGCACCAGGTTGTCCAGGAAAACGGCCTGTAGCCACCAATTGCCTTAATCTATTGTGTTCTCTTAAAATCAATTCTTTTTCTTCGCCTGTAATGCCGGTGGCTTAAAAAAAAACAAGAGAAACCAAAAATAATGGGGTTTAAATTAATTAAATATTCTAATATATGGGCTAAAGTTGTTAAAATTAACTTTTTTAATGTTGTGGATTTTTATTCGACAAAAAACAAAACTAGATTTTGGTTTTATTAATTGTTTTAGATTTCATTTCAAAAATATTGAATCATTTCTATTTTTATTTAAGTTTTATGATTTTGCCGTTTTTTCTAAGTTCTTGAGTTTTTTTATAAAAAAGAGCTATAATCCTCAAATTTAAGGTTTTTTTTACTAATTTGAATTTAATCATGGGTTATTATTTCACATCTTTAAAAAAACTTTAAAATTATGTAAAAAATCAAAGAAATCTTTAAAATGATATTTTTAAACAAAATTTATTTCGTTATAGAGACAAAAGGAAAAAAAATTAGAGAAAAAAACAATAAATTTATGCATAATTTTATGGGGAGAGTGTGGATTTAATTAACATAATTTCACGTGTTAAAAAAACAAAAACTACTGAAATTAAAGACAGAAAAAAAGACAAAAATACAAGTTTTTAAAAAAACTTATTTGAAAAATCAGTTAAAGGAAAGAAAAAAAGTTTTAAAACAAGTTTAGAAAAAAATAAAATTTCGAAAATCATTGACTTTAAATAAAACAAGAAACAATTCTTTATTTGGCTATGCCAGATCTTTAATACCCTCTACCACAAATGCGCGTGAAGTAGATATATTAATTCAAATACATTGGAACATAGACACTAACACATAAATGCAGTGATACATGCAATATATAAAAGTTTTTTTTTTTTAATATAACACGGAGCACTTAATGAGTCATAAAATTTATGACTCATTATGTTCGGCTATAACTTTTTTCTACTAAACCGATTTTGGAATATAAATAGGGAACATGTAGCTTAATATTAATTTGTCAATTTATGATTGACAATTTTAAACTTTGAGGTTTTATCAGATAACGGATTTTATCTTTCAGTATACTGAACCGATTTTGTTGCTTTTAAATAAAATAAAAATAAAACTAAATATCGCTTTTTTTCCTTTTTCAAAAAAGTTCATATTTAATAAAGATAAATTCATTTAAAACTTAATATTTATGAAAATCATTTAATCACAGTGGCATTTTAAACATCAACAAAGATTTTTATCAAAAACATTTAAGTGAAAAAATGGCTCACAAACAAAGAGTTAAAAGGTCTAAAAAAGGGCATAAATAAAACTCTTGTAAACTTAAATATAAAATGACAAATTGCTTATAAAAATAAGCTAAAAGCATGACAATTAATTTCCGTGAAATCTCTAGAAATAAACGTAAATTACAAAAAAACCCAACAAAATCATTCAATTTAACCCCAAACCAAAACTATAATGTTTAACGTCATTTAGGACATTTATTAAAGGAACAAGCTACAAAACTGCATCAAAAAAAAAAAAAAAAAAAAAAAACAACAATAATGCAACAAAGATTTTTCCTAGAGATTAATAAAATTTTATAAAATTTATTTTATCTGTTTATTAAACTAAACATCAACGACAGCCACAATAAACATAAACAATATTGATTAACTTTACAACAAGAATAACAACAACATAAACATCAACTAAAACTTTATATAAACAATAAATGTTAAACACAATTGTTTAAGAAGAAGAGAAAAATTATAATCATTTAACTTAAACAGCATTTAAATAAACAACTTCATTATCATCTTCATTATTATAACTACAATGAGACTCCAGCAAAACGAAAGACTTAAGCAAGCAACTTGATTTTGTTTATGCTAATGTTTTTTGTTTTTGCTTTTTGTTTAAGATCACTATCATTTTAAAATGACGTATATATTAATTTTTTAGACTTAAGCAAAATTTTTGTTGGTTATAAAAGAATATATTTTTAAAGGATTTTTATAAAAAAATTAAATAAAAAAACAAAAGAATTGTGTTTTGGTTTTTAAAATATTAAATTTCTCCTTTTTGAAATATTTCCCTGCAAAAAAATTGACCCAACCAAAGATTTCAAGTATTTCAATATCGGTTCAGATTTATGTTTAAAATTCCTTCAAAATTCAAGTATTAAAAATCATTAATAACTACAATGAGGGCATTAATAGCTGCAATAAATCTCAAGAAAATTTTGCAACTACTTGTGTAACTTAAACAGGATAATTAAACAATAAAATATCCCTTAATTCCTTTTATTATTAATTTG
Organism: Cochliomyia hominivorax; assembly: GCA_004302925.2. Lineage (NCBI taxonomy): Eukaryota > Metazoa > Arthropoda > Insecta > Diptera > Calliphoridae > Cochliomyia > Cochliomyia hominivorax. The sequence continues at coordinate 73,875,418 of PYHX02000467.1, forward strand.
AAGCATGAATAGGAAATTTACATCGATATTGAAAAATATAAGTTTTGAAAGATTATTTTTTCTTCTTATTTTCCTTACTAAAGACATTTTCGCATCGTGATCCAACTTGCTCCCAATAAATATCACTTCTTTTTTGACAACCTCATATCATTTGATACTTTGATGATAATTTAAAACAAAAACGATCTTTAGCTTATATTTTTTAACGATTAAAACATTATTACTTTTTCTTTTTCATAATATATTTTTAAATATTGAAGATTTCATTTAGCATTTTTAACAAATTTTTTTATTCTTTTGTTTATTTTTAGTTTTTACTACCTGCTCTATTAATGTTACTTTTAAACAATGTTATGGTATGAGCAAAACCATTTCCATACATATAAAATTCTATAAAAAGAGACCGTAAAAATCTTAACAAGTATAAGATTGTATAATGTGAAAAAGATTTTTTGACACATATTTTTATTCCGGTTTAAAAACCTTTAGAATTATTAAAAGAAACCCATTTGAGTTTTTCTTTTAAATTATTTTGACTTCTTTCTTTCGATTTTTTTAGACGGTACTGAGGATTGGCCAAGTTTGAACTAAATTCGTTATTAAAAATCACATTAAATCCTCAAAATTGTCATTTAAGTTAAGAAAATATAATTTTTTTCAAAAGTTAAAATTTCGCCTCAAAAAACTACTGTTGATTTTTTTTGATCTCACTCTTTATGTCAATATTTCCTATTTATAAATACTTTTCAAAAGATTTTAATTTTAAAATAAATTAATGCATCTTTCAAATTTTTGTTATCTTAATTTTTCAAGTTCATTTTATAATAAATTTGAAATTTTGAAATTCCAATAAAGACGCCATAAAAAGGTCGCTGAAGTGATTTGAATGACTTTTTTAACAATAAAATTAATAAAATAATAAGCTCCAGTTTAAATGGAAGCAATATTAGATCTTTAATAAAAATTAATAATGAGGAAATGATCTATATTTGTCCTGATGCTGATGTTAATTCTGATATCTGATATTGTTCTTTACTTTAGGCAATTCATTAAAAACAAGTTATTATCGGTCATGTTCGACCCAACTAAGCCACAATGTAGGTTGTTAATAGTATCTACAAAAAATTATGAAACGACTCTCGTATAATTTGGTTTTACAGATTTCTGTAAAAGTGTTTAATAGATTAATAAAGGTTATAGTCGGCCAAGACCGATTGTACACCACATTGTCGATTATTAATAGTACCTACGAAAAATTATGGAACGACCCTCGTACAATTTAGTTTCTCGGATTTATACTAAAGAGTTAAATATATTAACATTTTACAAACATTTCAATAAGATTTATCTTCAAAATATCTTCAACCACAACCTGTACAGAATGGTTAAATTAACTCAGGAAGTGATTCCGAGTTGAGTTCAGCTTTTATTGTAGTTTTCCAAAAAAGTCGTTGTCAAATTAGGTCAGGTTCTGTTCCATATTTTTAAAAACTTTAATTCGGGCTCCAAAAACTTGCTTATGGCCAGCATTATGTTATTTTAGATTCAATAAACTCTCCAACCCCTCAAAAAATTCACTTGATTTATTTATTTTGTTTTTCTTATTTAAATATTTTACGCTAATTTCCACCACATTAACAAAATGTCATCAAAACCTTGAAATATTAATATAATTAAAGCCAAAATATTATAAAATTAACTAAATTGACAATCTCATCAAAGTGTTTTATATTTGCGTGATCTGCGTCATTTTTTGCTTATTAATAATATTTTGCATTTTAAATAATTTATGGTTTTTTTCTCTCATTTCATTTAAATCCATTTGCTTCTTATTTTGCGGGTTTTTCCTTTAAAAACATTTATCATTTCCGAAAACAACAACAATATTTACAAATGAGATATAACTAAATATATTAAAATTTTTTAATTACATTATTAGCACGAGTCTCAGAGTTTTGTTTTTATTGTTATACCCTACACCAACCACAAGTATTGAAGGGGGTATATTTAATTTTTCATTCCATGTGTAACACTAAGAAACAAACATCTCAAGCCCTTATATTTTTGCATTAGAACAAAATGTGATTCGATCAAGCTATGTCTGTCTGTCTATTTGTCTGTCTGTCTGTCTGTCTGTCTGTCTGTCTGTCTGTCTATCTGTCTGTCTATCTATGTTTTTTACATAACTGTTCCAAAAACGGTCAGACCGAAGACCAATTTTCTTATGTTATATTTAAGAAAAACGTTTATATAATGTATGCGTTTGTGAGTGTAGGTGTGAGTATGAAACATAACGTATTTACTTCACACGAATTTGTAATGGAGGGTATTGAAGATTCGGCATAGCCGAATATAGCATTCTTACACTTTTTTTTGTCATTTATTATGAGTTGTTGTTTTCGAAAGTTCGTTTAATGTTTATTGTATTTTGTGTATCATTTTATTTCAAGGGAGATTTTTATGAGACAGACTTAAAGGCGTCTATTTACATAAATTTCCGTATTTTTTCATTACATTTATGTTGTTTTTTATTGTTATTATTGTTGTTGTTTCTGTATTCTTTTGAAACGAATAATAAACGTAAAACATGTAAATGTTGATTTTAATTAATGTCAATTTATCTTGTTGAAAATATTTTGTATAAAAATAAAAAAGCGAAAAATATTTTACATGAATGAATTTTACTGATGGTAAGTTGTCTGAAATTTAACAGTCATTAAAAATTAATAAACCGATTTTTGAGTAATATAGTAAAGGCAACTGTTTTAACCAATAAAACACGAAATGAAATAAATTTTTAATCATAAATAAGGTTGTGCTATTTTAACCTAAAAGTCTTATTTAAACTTAATATATCCCGTTTACTATATCATTTGAAGCCTTAAACTTTTCGTAATTTGAAATCTTTAATTATTCTCTTGTCCTCCCCATATTTACATCCAGTAATTAACTACACCTTCTGTTTTTAGCTTTCAATTTTAGTTAACAACATGTTACAAGAATCTTGTTATCTTTAAGATACTGTTATTTACTCCTTTTTCAACTTTAAACAATTAAATACCAACAACTCTTGAACGTTTGTTTCTTAACATTCATTCACCAGTTAAACTCATGTTAATTAAACTTTTAAATTACCAAGAACAACAAAAAAAAACGAACTGAAAAAATATCTAGAATTCTTTATAAAACTAAAAATTGGATTAAAATGTATAAACGATACAAACCCACTAAATTGTAAATTGTCTTATGTACGTGTTGCCATGGTCAGGGTCAACTACTTCTTCTTCTCCTTCAATATAAAAGTAGAATTAAACTGTAAATATTAAAGTGAAACTTTGCCAGTCAGTGAATTTAAGTGGAATACATAAAATCACACTTAAACTTCTAAAAAAGGAGTTATAAACACTTAAATGGTGGCTTCACTGAAAAAAAGGAGGATGGAAAAACTGTTGTTTTAACCAGTTCTTTTTATTATTAATGAAGAAAAATATACTGGCGGCTTGTTATTGATCAATGAAAATGTTTAAAATTTAAATGTTCTCACGTTTGAGCATCGAATTGGGTTCTTTTTTAATTCAAAATTACAAAATATTTATGTTTTATTAAGGGACAATCAGATTGTAATGAATTTTACAAATTAAAGGAGGAAAAAATGAGGAAAACTATAAAGAACGAAATTTATAATGATCGAATTTAATGATTTTTTGATAAGAGAACAATGGAAGGAAAATTGAACTAAAATATTCAATTGAAGTTTTTAATGCATTTCAATCTTTAAATTTTCTTCTTTTCCTGTTACTACATCCAGAACTAAATTATGATGTTTTTTTTCTAAATCTATCAAAATTTATGATGCCATTCAATAGTGAGCTTAAGAATACTGTGGTATCCTAAGAATTATAACAAAAGGAGTTAAATGTGGGCATTGCAGTCTGTTAAAATCAAAGGTTTTATGTTATTTATTAAAAATAAAACTTTTTTAAAATTAAATAGAAAATGAATTATCAGTACTTTCATGCTATAAATCGTAACTGACTGATTCTTTATTAGTTATATTTTCGAATAATAATCTTTCAGAAATGGCATCACAAATTACCTTGACATTCATATTTACCATGTTATTAGAATTTTTCTTCAGGTGCTATACTTTTCAAAATTTCCAGGTATAGTGGAATAGAAATTTGGATGTTTAAAAGATATTCATAATATTTTCCTTTCAAAAGAAAGAGCGAGGTCCTTTCTTAATTTTATATAGGCTTTTTTATCCATTTGGATCCATCTATTAAACACTTTTTCAATTTGAAATCCCCAAACTTAAAATTTTTCTTAATTTTCCTTTCCAAATATTATAAAAGCATACATTTAGAAAATTATACGAGGGCTGTTTTAAAATTTTTCAAAGCTGTCATTTAATGTCTACAGTAATTTTTGTTCTTTGCTTAAATTTCATTTAATAATAATTTATATCATTTTCAACTCACTAGAACTTAAATTATGTTCACTCTTAAAGAGTTATTTAAGAGACATATTATATTTATATAAAATGAATTGGTAATTAAATGAAAAACAATAAAATAAAGAAAATATAAAAACAAATTTCTACAGCCGGAAAAAATCTGAAATTTAGGAAAAAGGAAGGTAAAGCAAAAAAAAGGAAATATTTAATTTAAAATTTTAGAAAATCATTATTTTTAAAAACAATTTAAATATACTGATTCGATATTATTGTGAATTGTCATTTTTTTAGCTTAACAATAATTAATACTTTAAATGAACAAAAAAAAAAAAAACAACAATAAAAATGTCAATTTTTATTGTTGTCAAATTTCAATTAAATTTTTTATTATTTATTTTATTAGAAATGAAAGGTACATGATAACAACAAATCACAATTAAAATTTTAATTAATTTAAAGCGGTTTTTTATGTAAATAAAATAATTTCTTTAAGAGCAAAAAACAAAAGATTTAAGCAAAGAACTTGTTTGATATTTTTTCTTTATTTTGTTTCTTTTTAAAAAAAAAAAGGTTATTGAATTTTTGCTTCCAAAAAGCTTTATTTATTAAAAAATAAAAATATCTTAAATTTTGAAATAAAAACTATAAAATTTAAAATTTTATTTCTGAGAGTCTTTAATTTTATGTTCTTCTTCTGTTTTTTTCTATTTTTGTCACATAACCCCTGGAACTAAATTCAAGAAACCTGTTAACACAAATTTAATTAACAAATATGTTAGTTTTTTATTTCTTTTTTATATTTTATTAGTTTTTGTCTTTTCTAAAACAAAACGTAATAGTTTTTAAATAGATACAGATCTATAAATAATCAATGTTAACATCACCTTTGGCTATGAAAATTACATGATGTTTTTTTTAATATATTTTTTTGTTTTTGCTACAGAACTATAAAATCATTGTACATTTGCGTACAAAGATAAATCAGATTTTTTTTTTTTTTCATTTTTGAAAATATTTTTTTTGTCGTTAAATATTCAACATACAGTTTATTGACTTTGATGGCAACACAAAAAAAACTTGTACAATTAATAAGAATAAAGTGAAAAATATTAATAAACGTTTTTTTCGTGACGTCAAATTCTGGAAACCAGTTGTAAAAGTCAAAAAAGACGTTTTAAAATGTGTGTGCATGTGTAAGACAAAATTAATGTTGTAAACGAAATAGACAAAAATTAAATAGTTTTGCATACAATTTTAATGTTTCAAAAAAAAAAAAAAAAGCTCCGTCTGTCTGTCTGTCCGCTGGTCTGTCTATTGGTTTGTTTGTCCTGTACGCTCGCATCTACAAGAAATAACAGAGCTCAATTTAGCCTGAGAAGATTCTTATTTCAAACCTGCAAATTCGTTTTAGTATATTAAAAAATATAGACCGACAACTGACCGCTAAGTTAAGACTTTTCGTAAAATTGTTAAAATAGTGAAATATTTTTAGAAAAGCTTTAATATATTTTATACATCTATGAGTGTTTGTGTGAGTGTATATGCACGAAACATAACGTATTTACTTCAAATGTATTTATGGTAGAAAGTATAACAGATTCGATATAGCTGATTATAGCGTTCTTACTAATTTAGTTTTTTATCATTAACTAAAAATCTTTTTTTAGTACAAAAACTTGCTATTGGTTTTCATGTACTAATACGTATTTGTTTATTAATGAACAATATTATTACAAGGAATAATAAATTTTAAGGACTTTTTAGTACAAAAACTTGCTTTACATATTATGACACATATTTTATTATTTTTGAACACATAACTTTAATACAATTTGATATTTAAAATATTCCATAAATTTATGGCAAAATATTGAAATAAATTTTGATACATAAAATTTTTTAGCACAAAGAAGGACGTACGAATAAAATATAGAAATTTTATATAGGAAACTATAATAGTTTTTATATAAAAAAGTTAAGTACTATAATCTGTTTTTAGATTTAATAAAAAAATAAAATAAGAGTTCAAATTTTTAGAACTTTTTAATAAGAATAAATATATAGAAGTTTTATGAAAAAATAGTACTAAAAATAAATCTTAAATTTATTGTAAATAAAAAGATTCTAAAACTTTACTTTCATTTATTACAAATTTCCTATTATTAGTTAGTGTTAAATATAAACTAAGTACTAAATTTTTTCCTTAAATTTTGATTTAAAAAATTTAATTTTGTTACCATTAATTCGACATTTTAGAAGTTCATAATTTAAAAGTTTAGTTTTTTTTCTTTTTAATTTAATACTAAAAATGTAAAAAGTTTTCTAAAAATGTTACTATAATTTATTCCATATAAAAAGCAATATCTCTAGCAGTGAAATTTAGTACTTTTTTTGTAAAATTAAAGCTTTTTTAATGCCGCTTCAAAAATTTTCTTAAATTCGAGTACTAAAAAACTTACATTAAACTGCTACTAAAATGAGCAACAGTAATTAATTTTTTTTAATTTAAAAATATATTCATTCATAAATTTTGGTACTAAAAATATTAAAAATATATTTAATAAAAATAATGACTCAAGTTATGGCGATTTTTCACAATTTTAGTACTCAAATTTTTTGTACTAAATTTTAAATTTAAAAAATTAAATTTAATGGCGTTTGAAAAATATTTTGTTTAAATTATAGATATGAATTTACAAAACTTTAGTATTAAAAATATATGAACTAAATTTAATATTATAAAATCTGAAAAAAATTTAAAGAATTTTGAAGAATAATAAAACTTAAAATTTTTTCGTACTAAAAATTTTCAAATTTTTTCTCATCTCCATATTTCTAAACATCATGTTTAAATAAAAGATTTTTTGCATTTTTTTAAGTTTAACATTCATTTAGCAACTTTTTATCTAAAACTGGTTTTAGAAAAACAAAGAAACTAATATTTTTTCAAAATTTTGCCAGCGATTGCATAAATACGCATCATGGTAACCAGCGATATTTTAACTCTTAAAAATCAAATGACAAATTAGCAAAAAAACTAATCATTTTATATTCAATTTGAAATTAAAAACTCGTGCATGTTGAATTTTTAATGAGATAATTTTTTTTGTTTTCAAAAATTTTGAAAAATTTATTTTTAAGCGTGAATGAATGAAATAAAATTGAGAAAAATGGAATAAAGAAATTTTCGAAATCATAATTGTGTCATTATTTAAAATGTTAAAGAGTTTTATTAGGGACTATAACAGATTTTGGAGATTTTTTCCCATTAATTTTGTTCTACCAAAAAATGTTATTTTACTTATTTAGAATGTTTTTTGACACAAGATTTCAAAATCCAACGTGTTTAGAATTCCTCTATTTTTTCCAAGATTTGTTTTAAGATTTTATGGTGGAATTTGTTAAAAAAAAATAAATAAAATCAAGCGTAATTTATAGACGCCAAAATGTTCCATTAAAAAAAGCAGAAATAATTTAAATTTTCTAAAAAAAGCAAAGTGTTAAGAAAATATTTGAAATACGTGAAGATTTTAAATAAATGTTTTTTTTTTTATTTTTTAGGCAGCGAAAAAAGGTGCGTCTAATGAAAAAAAAAATAATTTAAAGTGTCAATTTACTGTCAAAATAAACCTAAATAGAGATTTTTAAAAAAGGGATTTAAGAAGTGGGAACAAAAATTCTCAACACACGTTTTCATTAAAGCTTTTAACCCAAGTAATATTCGATTTTTTCGTTAATCATGTTACCTTTGTAAATCATGTCAACTATTATGTTGAACGTCAAACAAATCAATAAATTGTTCATCTGATTAGAATGAGTGACCAGAAAATATTACGTACTAAAATTATTAAATATTTTTAATAAAACCAAATATGGTCCTGAAAAAAGTTGGTACAAGAACAATCATGTGGTCTTTTAAATAAATAAATAAATTAAAATTGTTAGTTTAGTGGTTACGTTTCTATTCACGTTTATGTATGTTAAGAATTTTTCCACCGCACTCCTTATTTGCTGATCACATTAAAAAAGAAATTTTTTAATGCTATAATATAATAGAAATATCTATACTTCATATCTTTATAATTTTGGTTGTGACGCTTAACGCTCTAATTGTAATTCTTATCTGGTTATTAACACTAAAAGTAAAATTCACGTTTTTTTGTTCTCTCTCTACATTAATGAGTCAATAAAATTGTTTAACAACAATAATAACAATAATTTGTGTTTTTCGGTGTTTTTATTTCTTTTATTGTTGTACAACAAAAATTTAAAAATTTATGGTTTTTGTTATTAAAAAATATATATTACAATAAATACAATAAATTTTAATAACGGTGACTCTCTTTATAAACAAAATAACACGCAAAAAGAGTGTTAACAAAGAGTAATAAATGTCAGTTTAAATGGATTTTGTTATTGTTTAAATGACAGTCAGACGAGAGCAAATAAAACACAAAAATAAACAAACAAAATATTTCATTAAAGTGGGAACCTTAAAAGTGCGTTAACATTTTCAACACTTATTTCTTTATGTATATCTATAATTTAATTATTTTATAATTTAATTAATTATAAATTTTCGTTACTCTTATTGTTTATTTATTTCAACAAATTTATTAATTAATCAAAAAATGTAATATGATTAATTATTTTGTTTATTTTTCTGTTGTTCTTTATAATTTATTTTGCAACATAATAAATTTATTTTTTTAATTTATTTTTCGTTGTTTTTATTTTATAACAAAAAAAAACAGGAGGAAGTTATAAATTCTTATAATTAATTAGTTTATTGTTTGAAAAAAAAAACAAGCCATGGAAATTTGATAGCAAATAAAAGGGGAAAATTAGTATAATTTATTTGAAATTTAACCATAATTTAAATATAAAAACAAAATTTATGTTTAATAGTGAGAAAATAACCCTTGTATGTGATTTTATGGTTTTCTATAAAATTAAAACATAAATTTAAGTTTTAAACAACAAGTTGTATTTAAAGTAATTTTTATATTTTTTCTTAAAAGAGTTTCTTTTGAAATTGAAAAAAATGTAGTTGAATTTCTTTTCAAATGACAAGTTTCTTTCAGATTAATTTCGGATCCAACAATTTATTTATTTGTAATTTTTTTTTTAAAATCGTAATAATTCAAGTTAATAGAATGCCTGTCCATCCGTCTGTCTGTCAATTTAAGTTCAAATCTATAATATTAAAATTGTAAAGTAACTTTAAAGGAAAAAAAGTTTCTTTAAATCGTAACCCTAAAATACAAAATGTGACTTTAGATGATTACATACACTACGCTTCATATATTTTTGCAACCTTTTTTTTCAAATTATTAAAATTAATGTTTTTATAAGTCCTTTTGTTTATCTATGGGTTTTCTCAGGACAGGAAGTTTTGATAAAAATGCAAGTTTTACCAAAAAAATCTTCTTTAAATTACTTTAACTCCTTGTTTTATATATTGTTTTCTTAAAATACAGGAATTTAGACGATTTAGTCCATCCATCCGTCCGTCTTTAATTTTTAGATGTTTTGAAGTGTTTACAAAAAACTTAAATAGTTTTTCTTACAAAACTTATTACCTTCGGGAATTTTTAGTCCAAATGGTACTCCTTGAAGATATTTTAATATCCGTCCTCCCGTCCGTCTTTTTTCGAATATCATTTTTCCATACGTTCGTCTTACTAAAAATTTATATATAACCAACTGTCATTTTACTTTTAGCCAGTTATCTGGTGAAAAAAGCATTGAATTTTTGAATTATTAGACAAAATTTTATATCATTTGATATGAGACTTCATGTTTTATATATTTTTAAAATTTTTACTGTTTTTATGAAATGAGCATGCATGACCGTTTGTCTTTCCCTACATCTCTCTATGGAAAAAATTTAAGAATTACCAAAAGGTTTGGAAATTTCGATTGATAAATATTTTTATTACAGATTTTAGAGTTAACAGGCTTTTATATTTGATCAAATATAGATATATTTTCTATATATCAGTACACATTTTATCAAGGTTTCAATTTTTTTACAAGATGTTACAGTTAAAAAAAAACTGAGGTATATTATTTATTATCAAGCGGACATTCGGACCGACATAATAAATGCTTAACATGCTTTCTAAACTATTCTTTTAAAATGTCCGTCCATCTAGTCTTTAAGGAATAATTCTTGAACAAATTATAAAATTTGTAAAAATCCTTTTTATCACATTTTATTACTTCTTCCATTTTTTCAGATTTTTAGTCCAAAATTCTTTAATTTAAAAAAATCCAAAAACTTCGCTCTTTTCATATTTTTCGGTCATCATAAATTTATTTAAATTTTGGCTTATTTTTAGCTTCCAAAAACTTTCTAATCATCAAACATCTTAAGCATATTAAATAGTTATTCGCTTTTTAAAAAAAACAGCGAATAATTGAAATTCCATTTGGAATTATAATAATTAAAAAAAAATCGCTGACATTTTTAATAATTTTTGAAAATAATAAGCTTTTTATTATACATAATTCTGGCATTTTTAAATTACAGACAAACAAATTTTTCCTTAAATATCAAGAGCAATAAACCAGGCGAGACGAGTGTTAATTTTCATAAAATTAAAATTCTACACATGAGTGTAATATTTCCTCTTTGTTTGTAAAAAATTTGCACTTTTAAATTTTTTATTAAAAAAAAAATTTTTGCAATTAATTAATTAATTTTTTCACTTACCCAATAATTGGCCACGACATGAACGTGCTGTTTGTAAACATATTGCCAGCAAACATATTTGTAGCAGCAGTTGTTGTAATTTTAATTTAAACATTTTGTTAATATGTTTATGAAATTTTTAATCACTTTTTGACAAAATTTATTTTAAACAAAATTTTCTTTTGGTGATAATTTTTATTTAAATTTTTGATTATTTTATATTTTTTGATTTATAAGACAAAATTTTTTGTTATTTCTTTTGAAATATTTCTTTAACAAATTATTTTCTTATAAATTTATTTCTTTTTTATATAAATTATTTTATTACTTTTTTTAGAAATTTCTTTTTCTTTAAGCGAAAAAAATAATTTTAAAAACACTTTTTAAATAATTTTTAAAACTTTTTCTTAATTTTTTTAATTTAAGCCGTTAAATTTTTCTTTTTTTTTATTAATATTATTTTTAAAATTTAATTTAAAATAAAATTTAAAATGACACTACTTCAATATCCACTCTCTTGTACCGTCTAGCTAGACTTGAAGGCGTCTTATGGCTTGCCGGTGGCCGTTAACGCACGTTTATATACGACAAACTTAAACAAATTTCTAAAGATCTTTTGAGCTCAAAACGTATGTTAAAAAGATTTCTTTGTATACATTTGCCTCAGCTCATCTTCACTTCTAAAACATTTTTTTTGTTTTAATTCACAAAGAGAGTTCCATAAAAAAGAGTCTGAGAGAGAGGGAGTCTTATAAGCTTTAAGTAATTATTGACTAAATATTTTTACATTGATTTTTTAAATAAATATTTATTATAAATAAAGTATTAGAGAGAGCTAAACTAATAAAAAAACATGTAAACATTATTTTATTTTAACTAAACAAAGTTGTAATTTAAGTTTACAAAACTCAAAATGTTGCTAAACATTTATAATTAGAAGCAAAATTAAACAAGAAATTTCATTGATACTTCTCTTATCAACATGTTGCCTTTAACCACTAAAACACTACATATTATAAACATGTTTCGATTTGAATACTCATGTCTTTATTTTCATTTTATAATAAACAGAGAGTGGTTGTGAACAACAGGTTGTTTATAAACATTTGTTGTATCAACATTATTTATATGAAACTTGTTTATTTGTGATTCTTATCTCAAATTTTAATTTTAAAAGTTTATAATTTTTTGTTGAATCATTTGCTTAGAGAGTCCAACCAAGTTCAAGTTTTATTTTTTTGTTTTTTTTTTTTTTTTGGTGCGACTTTTTTCCTTTATTTTGTTTTTGAAATATTAATGTTATTATAATTTTTTTCAATAACAGGTTTATAAATAAATAAAATTAATTTTTTAAACATCGATTTTTTAAAATATATTTTAAAGATACTTTCATTTTGTTAAATGTTTTTTTAAAGAAATTTTATCTCATTAAATGAAATGGTTTAAATTTAATCATACAAATTTAATTAATTCTTATTAATTGGTTCAATCAAATGAAATGCTTGTATTAAATAAAATAATTGTGAAATCGTATTTGAAAAAAAAAATTATTTTAATTTGATTGAAAGTAAATTTCAAATAAATTGATTTAATTCTTGAAATAATCTATTAAAGGAATTGGAAGTCTTTAAACAAATTTCAATTAAAATAGTTTTTATTTAAGACTTACAAATAACTAGGAAGCTTCCCTGAGCTATCTCTTCTATATTTGATAGTAGAAAGTTTTTAAATGAATGTGATTGGAATATAATTTCTATGTTCCAATTCCAAACTATTCGAATTCGGGGCAGTAATATTAAAAACTCAAAAATTGTCCCAAAAAAGGGATCTTATGTTAGTTCATATTTATTTGACCCAAAATTGACTTGATACTTTGATATGAAAGCATTGAAGTGATTTAAATAATATATATTCAGATGTCTCTTTCATTTGAAAAATAAAATTGCATATAAAAACCAGAACTCCGTACATCATTATAAAGTAGGATCGTGAACGTAAGTTTTGAAACTTTCTTGTTCGACCTCAATATCTCTGCAACTAAGACATAACTTATAGACTTAAGACTACCGGACTAAAACTTCTTTAACTAATGTCAAACATTAATTTCAAAACATTAAAAAAATAAAAGAAATAAAAATTCTCGACATTACCAAATTCGAAAGATCAATAACCCGATAACTATTTAGGGTTTTGTACTCCTCCAATAGCTGAGCTATAAGCTTATCAAATGCAATAGTTATAGAATAATTTTCAGAAAAAATAGTTTCGAAATTTGTATGTGATATAAACATAAATATTTTCGAACTTAAAGGTCATTTTAAATATCGATCTATTGCTATTACTATATAGTCGATTTTATAGATTTTAAGATTTAAGTTACAACAATAAAAAATCTCTCTATTTAGATGTGATTGGATAAATGAACAAGTTAATCGATTAACAATTTCTATGATTTCTATGTCGCCCAATTTATAATCCTAAAGGGTTTTTTATATATATCACGCAATAATTTAAAATGTTTATACTTTAAACCCAGTTTCAAAATTTTAATTAATTTAAACAAAAAAAAACTATCTGGTTTTAAAGGTTTTTTATAACCTACACCAACGTTGATGATGGGGGTATTATGCGTTTGTGCTGATTTTTGTTACATACAGAAAAAAGTGCTATAACTCTCACTTTTAAGTATAACACTCGACTCAGAATCACTTTCTAAGTCGATTTAACGATATCCATCCGTCTGTTTGTCTATCTGTCCATGTAAACGTTGTAAACACTCTACAGATCTCAATTTTTGAGATATCTTGATGGAATTTGATAAATGTCTTTTTTTGCTCAACAATGAAACCCTTTGAAATTGGTCATATTCGGTCCAATATTTCAGGCAGCTCCCATACAAATATCCTCCTGTAACAAGGGTTTTAAATTCTACATATAAACACCAATATGCTTTACATATTAAATCGATGTGTGAAATTATACGAAGGTCCATCCATTACTTCTCTTAGATCCCACACAAGTCCCCATACAAATATGACTTTGAATCTCACATATACGTTGGCATTGAAATATAACTATTGAAATTAAGATAAAGATAATATAAAATTTCCTTTCGAAATCATACGGTGGTTGGTCCATTATTTCTTCTAGCTTCGATATAAACCCCCCGACAAAATCCTTTTCAAACGCATAAATTTTACATAAATCATAGTATTACATTCATGTACTTCACACTTAATCATAAATCAGAAAAACTAATTTTTCGTAACTCTCATTTACAATCAACAATGTGGTGTAGGATATTGGATAACCGGGCTTGACCAACTATAACATTTTACTTGTTGAATTCTTAAATTTTGAATAACAACACAAATTTTAATAAAGTTTAAAATAAAACAAAATTTCTTAAAGTTCTCTAACTAAATTATTAATTTTAACTTATTAATATTTATATATATGTTATGATCATAAAATATATAATAAATTAAATACTTTATTTCTTAAATATATATAAAAATATATAACATTAAGTTTAATTTTAACTTAAACGAGAGTTTAAGACAAAAAAAGTGTCGCAAATATGCAAATTTTATTAGTGATTTTCAAAATTTAACAGACTCTAAATGCCACCTTATTTCACTTAAAGAAATCAAGTTAATCTCTTTGATCTTATAAACTTAGGCTTAAATCATTTATTATTTATATGACACGATAAGATAAGATATATATAATATTAATCTTCTTCTTCTTCTTTTTAATTAACATTTTATTAAAATCGTTATATATTGATTTCTTGGAACCGAACGTCAGCATATAAATGAAAAATTATGCTAAATTGCGACTTTGTTTCTAACTAAATTGAATTAAGTTTTTTTTTTGTTTTAATATTTAAATATGTTTAATTATCATTTTAGTATGGTTTATAACCTAATTTTAGCACATCTTTAGCAAAAAGCTAAAAATTAATACGCAAATGGTTTTAAGTCACATTCTAGTTTCTTAAAAGGCAGAAAAGGTAAATTTGTATTTAAATAAGACGTTTCAACACTTAATATGTCTGGAATAAATTATATAATATTGTATTATAAATATTAATATAAAATGGAAGTAAATAGAAAATTAAAGATCTTGGAGACATTTTTATTAAAGCAAGAGAAAATCAGCTATCAGAATTTCATTATAAGGGTCTCTTGGGCAATATGCTATTTTTAACCATCAAACAATTTTTTTGACATTTTCAGCATCTATAATTCCAACTATGAACCCAGTATGTGGTCAAGACATCCATAGTTACAAAGCCGTATACCTCTGCTAGCGATGCAGTTGCAAATAGATAAAAAATACAGATTTACTTATAAAGACATCTAATTTGCCACACTGTGGGATGTACTCACAATTTTTCAGGGTTCCATTATCAAAAATCTCTTATCTGTTAGTTTTTTCAGGACACTTTTAACAAGTTTTATATAATTGTACATCAGAAAACACATTTCTGATAATTAAAGCTTTCAAAATAGAGAGGGTACAATACAGGTAAAAACCTGAGGAAAGTTTTTTTTGTATTGAAATTGAGAATAGACGAGATGTGATAAAGACGCCTTCTTTCGTTTTGAACTCTTAGGATTACGTAGACCAGCCTGTACCACTTTGAGTTGGCATTTGCTGTTCCGCTGAAAAGAATGTGGATGTGGTTGGATTTACGACGGCACACATATCTCAGTCATGAATATGTTGTCATTCATTTAGGTTAAGTTTGACTTACATCAATGGTAACTTTGATACGGTGGTATTTAGGAAAGTAAGGACGAGGTGTCTTATCTTATTAATTTCCTATTTTCAGAAAAGAACAAGTCAAGATATTGGTAGAGGACACTTACGGTGAAATAGAGAAAGAGAGAGTTTTTCAAGTTTTTTTTGTACCTGTCCGACACTGGGAGATATTTGAGAAAATTCTCTCTCAAAGTGATCTATCTAACGTAAATTTACGATTTTTTCCTACCTTATAGGTGCAGATTTGTTTAATATAGCTGCTCAGTACAGTAACTCTTAAATATTTAAGGGTGTCCCAGATAAGACAATGGGAATAAATACTAAATACAAGAAAAAAATATATAAACGAAAAACAAACTCTTTCTTAAATAAGAAAATTAAAGATGTTATTTTATATTGACCCAAAGACTAAGCCTTTTAGATTGATCATATTTGAGTCAATATTTCAAGAAGTTCTTATATAATTGTTCTATCGCTTATAAGACTCACGTAAATGAAATTAGGCTTAAAACTAAATAAAATAAAAACAGTTATCGGTCCATGTTTAGGAATAAAGTATATTCTTGCAACAAATTAAAATCTTAGTCGATATAGCTATGTCCGTCTGTTGGTTGTCGGCACGCTCACATGCAGAACACTTAATTGACAGAGCTCAATTAGCTAAATCTGTTCAGCAGAAAGAAAATTATAGACCGATATTTGAATCAACATTTAAAAACTTATAATTCTGAACAAAGATTTTGACCAAACCATTTTAACAACTTTCATGAAATTTGGCACGCAAGTGAAAAACCTTACGTTATTGGCTACAGAATTTTTCGAAATGAAATCAGGAAGTGGTGTCTCCTTAAGAAAGAAAAAAATTTATATCGCCGCCGTAGATAAATGAAGAAGATGCGTCTCAATATCCAAATATTTAAGAATAACAAAGGATGAGATGGTGCATAGCGACCGATAGCCCTTAAAAATTAATTTTCAATATCTCATATCTCTGAAACTGTGATCGTAGATTTAATTAATTTTATCGTATGGATGGAATCTCATTAAATCCATCTAAGAAGTTTTTCTTAAATCGTCATATTTAATCGTTTAAAATTTTGAAATTTCCTTCATTTCCTTTTCTAAAAATTTACAAAGTGATTTTAACAAATATTTATTTTAAAAATTATTAAATTTCATACATTTAATTATAATTTATTACATCGCAATAACAAAAAATTAGTTTTAAATTTCAAAATAATTTTCATGGCGGAAATAATTTTATGATTTTTATTTGAAAATATAATTAATTTATTTGCAATATTTAACCATAAAGTAGTAAAATGAAGGAAACTTTAATATTTTCAATAAATATCATTAATTTTAATTTCAATTCAATTTATAAAAATTTTCAGTTAGAAATTTCTAATTCTAATTCCTGTTATTGATTGTGAACATCAAATTTCATTTCTATAATTTTTTTTTTCAATTCAAATACAATTTGTCTTAATTTAATGCGGGTGTTTTTAATTCAAAATTTAATTTCTAAATTAAGTTTTTTTCACATTTTTATTCATAAATGTGGATTTTTATTTGGAATAGAAATTTATTATTTGCAATTTGGCAGAGTATCAAATGACCTAAAATCACACAAATATAAATACACACAGGCAGACAGACAGATAGACAGACAGACAAACATATAAATAGTGAAAATAACAAATAAATAATTTATTTATTTATTTTGTGTATAAATTTAGTTAATAGTTGCAAATAGAGGAAATGTTTTTGAAAAAAATGAACAAAAAAATTAAAAATGCAACGTTCAGCTATGCCGAATCTTTAATACCCTCCACCACCAATTCGTGTGAAGAAAATACGTTATATTTATATACACTCATACATACACAAACGTTTTACTTAAATATAACACAGAAATCCTTAATGAGTCATAAAATTATTTATAGATTTAACTATAATTTTTTTTCTACTGAACCGATTTCGATTTGGAATTATCATAAAGTTCACATAATTTAATATATTATGGCAAAATTTCATTCCAATTTATCGACTTGTAATTGACAATTTAACGAAAATTCTTCGCCTGAACTTAGAGGTTTATCCCAGATATCGGTCTATATCTTTCAATGTAAAACATTGAAAGATATAGACCGATTTTGCTGGTTTAATAAAGAACTTCGCAGGACTATAACTTCTACTCAGGTGAATTTTCATTGAACTCTACGAAGTTTTGTGAGCCTGCCAACAGCAGACAGACATTCGGACGGACGAACAGTTATACCTTAATCGACTCAGATTATGGTTTGACGCAAGAATATATTAACATTTGAAGATCTGAGATGATTCCTTCAGATTATGGTTTGATGCAAGAATACATTTATAATTGGGGGTCTGAGATGATTCCTTCTAGTGTTACACATTAAATGACAAAGTTAATATACCCTCTTCACCATTTGTGGTGGTGGAGGGTATAACAACATGAAATGATTATTATTTTCAATTTATTATTATTTAGTTGGATTATGATGGTTTTGTTGGCAAAACAAACAGCATCGCATATGAAATAAATATTATGTTTCAATACAAAATCTTTTCTTAATTATTTACGTTTATTTATTTCAATTATTTAATAAAATCAATTAAATTTTTAATAAAAATAAATTGATGTATGAAGATTCAATTAAGTTTGTTGTGAGAAATTTTATAATGTTGCGACATTTTGATGGATGAAAGGAGTGTCAGTGTATGTTTTAGCAAATAATTCGAAAGAACCATTTTATTTTAATTTTAGGAGCTAAAGGCAATTACAGATATTATTTTCCATAAGTTTCTGCATACCAGAGTGGGATAAAGAAGATTTTTTTTGGAAACAAATCTGTAACGGAGGGATTTATTTAAAAAAAATCTATAACTTTTCATTGGGTATAAAGTTTTGCACAAAAGTTTACATAGTGATAGCAAAATGGTGTAGCATTATAAATTCGGCAGTTATAACGGCACATGGTAGAGCCCATTGGGCCTTTATGGGCGGAGTGATAGTCAGGCAATGTGGTATATATCGGACATTCATATATTTTAACGCGTGACAAATTTTTGTTTTTGATTTAATTTCTTCTTTTCGCCTTTGATATTTATTTCTAATAGTTTTCGAGTTACTTGTATCTGAATTTTCAACTTTTAATATTTGGTAAGACTTTTTGTCAGGCTTCATTACACAGAACGCTGTTTTTTAATTATTTATCTTAAGATTGTATGAAACTAAGTTCATACCCTCTCATCTATTGCCCTTCTTTAATTAAACTTTTAAATTTAACCTCCATCTTATAAAAACCTTAAAAATTAGCATATCTCTCTGAAATTTCAATAATTCTAGATCATTCCCTGAAATTCTCAAAAATTTGTAGAAGAATCACGAAATAAGATTTTTTGAATAGTTTGGATAAATTAAAAATCTGTCTCAAGTCTGTCTTGCAAAATAAATTTTAAAATTAATTTGTGTCCCAGTAGCTCAGACCTTAGATACTTCATAGAGGTATAACTAAAATTAAAATGCACTTAACCAACCGATCATATTACAGATTATAGTTATAGTTTTAAGCTTTTATGTTAGAATTATAAGGAATTTATATACCGATACTGGCATAATTTGGAACAGTGATATCTTTATATTTTAATAACTAAATTTACTATTAATACCCTCCACCGCCACAAGTGGTGAGGGTATATTAAGTTTGTCATTCTGTATGTAACGCCAAGAAGGAATCATTTAAGACCCAACAATGTATATATATTATTGCATCAAATCAAAAACTGAGTCGATTTAGCTATGTCCGTCTGTCCGTCTATCCGTCTGTCTGTCTGTTGGAAACATTCTCATGACTAGAATAATTGACCGAATTCAATAAAACTTGGCCACATTGTTTGCTATTTAAAACCAGCTATATCGGTTTATTAACAAGGCAGTTATAGATCGATATCTGAAACAACCTCAAAATTTCGAAAATGAACTCTTATAATTTCTTCTAAAAATGTAATTGGACTTAATTTTAGTATGCAATTGCACGTGCTTCATCATCGTGTAAAAAATTATCAAAATCTGATTAACCGGAAAAAAGTTATAGGCAAAATTTTGATACACCTCAAACTCTTTGTGTCATATGGGCCGCAATTTTTAAGATAATTTACTAAAATTTGTCACAACTAATTTTTTAACCATTATTAATATATGTTATAAATTATATT
Organism: Cochliomyia hominivorax; assembly: GCA_004302925.2. Lineage (NCBI taxonomy): Eukaryota > Metazoa > Arthropoda > Insecta > Diptera > Calliphoridae > Cochliomyia > Cochliomyia hominivorax. Next base: position 73,895,583 of record PYHX02000467.1, read on the forward strand.
AACATGGGTCCATATTTTGATATAGCTCCCATATAAGGCCCCTTCCCGGAATATGATTTATAGCTCATAAAACTCTTAAATTGGAACCAATTCTATTGAAATTTGACACAGTTAATTTTCTAGCTATTTTAAATAGTAAATAAAGACCAATTCTATTGAATGTTTATTTTGCTAACTGTTCTAAAGATATTATATTAATTTGCCCTATATCGGTCCAAATTTTCCTATAGCTTGCTTATAACGGGATTTCCCGGAAAACGGATTAGAGTTTATAAAACATTTGAAAAAAGATCAATTCCATTAAAATTTAGCACAATTATTTTTCTAACTATAATAAAAGTATATTATAAATATTAACAATCTTGGTCCATATAAGACCCCTTCTCGGAAAATAGTTTTGAGCTTATAACAAGCATATTTTTTGTTTTTATACGCTCCACAGTACAAGTGGTAGAGAGAGAATATTAACTTTGTCATTATGTATGTAACGCTAAGAATTATTTCAGACCCCATAATGTATATATTCTTGCATCAAGTCAAAATCTCAGTCGATTTTCGTCAATCTCTCTGTCTGCTCACATCCACAAAAATTAACAGAGATCAATGAAATTTGTTAGAAAAAAGGCAGTTCAGTAGAAAAATTTTATAGCCTAAATTGTAACTGATTTTATGACTAATTAAGTATTTCTGTGTTATATACATTTGTGAGTGTATGTGTATCTATGGAACCTAACGTATTAACTTTACATGAATTTGTGGTGGAGGGTATTTAAAATTCGGCATAGCCGAACATAGCATTCTTACTTGTTTTTTTAATTTTATGTGGAAAATATCACTTCTCCTATGTTTATTGAGATTTATACACCCTGTGGAATCCGGCATTTACATTCGAAGAATAACTTTTTTTCGGAGTTTTTTTTTAATTTTTTGAAAGTTTACTACTTTTATAAGCTGAAATATTTTGTTTTCCAGACGGACATAATTATATCGATTTCGGGATTAGCTATATATGGACTGATCTTTATCAACTTTGAAATGTTTTTTTTTAAATCCTGAATATAACACAATACTAACGATAAAACTAATTTTAAAAAAGTTATAATCAATTGTTGGCCCAACCACCCTTGGTGTTGTAGTGTATAATAAAATTGCAGGATATTATTGAGATAAATAAACACCTGATTACAGTTAACATTCTAATAATTTTAATATTATCATGATTTCCAAAATATGTATATCATAACTTTAATGCTGCCATATCTATACAACAATTTTATTCCCTAGAAAAATTTCTCAAAATTCTCAAATTATAATATCAAATATTGACTAATCAATAAATAGAGATAAATAATGAAGCACGTTCAATATTAAAAAAAACATATTGTAAAACAAAAATTTATAAACAATTGATTAAACCGCTATAAAAAATGCAAATAAATGTCAATATGAATATTAAAAAGTCTCAAATACGAAAAACTGAATCATAAAATATCTCATTCATTTTAAGCTGAACTATAAATGTGTAATCAAGTTACTAGTGCGTCGTAAAAAAAAGAGACTGAAAACTAAATACGTAATTTCTTATCATTTATGCGCAAAAACATATCACTTCCCAAAATTATATATTGCGAATTCCCAAAAAAAAAAAAAAAAAGAAAGAAAGAAAGAAAGAAAGAGACATAAAATATGATTAAGAAACTTCAAGCAGAATATGAAATTAAAACTGCAAATGTATGCAATTATTGAAAACGTTTTTCGAAATATGTGATTAAAATAAAATTATGAACTAAAGGTAATATTGACGTCTGAAATTGTTGAAAAAAGATTTAAGTTAACACTTTATTTAAAAAATCTGAATTATTAAACCCTCCTCCAAAACAAATGCTGAAGAGGGTATATTAATTTTGTAATTCCATGTGTAACCCTAAGATGGAATTATCACAGACCGCATAATGTACATATATACTTGAATGAAATCAAAATATAAGTCGATTTAGCTTTGTCCGTCTGCCTGTTGTTGGCACGCTCACATCAATGATCAATGAAATTTGGACTGAGTATTTTCTATGATCTATAAAGGTAAGAACCATCGTAATATTATCAATTATAAATCAACAAAATAGGACTACATTTTGTCATAATATTAGTTTATATCCAATATTATGTCTTGATTACCATACCAAACAACGCTTCAATAAAAAAGGTTATAGCTAAAAATATAGCCAATTTTATGACTCATTAAGAGTTCCTGTGATGCATTTAAGAAAACTTGTATATAATGTATTGGTCTGTTAGTGGATGTGTGAGTATGTATGCAGGATACATAACGTATTTAAATCACATGAATTTGTGGTGGAGGGTATTGAAGATTCGTCATAGCTAAATATAGTGTTCTTGTTTTTTGTATAATTTCTAAGAAAAGTGTAATTGAATTCAAATAAAAATTGTATATTCACATATGACGAATACAGTTGGGTATGCATCATTAAATCGACTCGGAAAGTGTTTCGCAGCCAATCGGTATGCTTAAAAGTGGCTGCTTTCCGTGTGTTACAAACATCTGCACAAATACATAATACCCAACTATTTTTATTCGTGTAGGGTATAAAAAAATAAATCTTAGTATGAACGGTTAACGTTTCATAGCCAAATAAGAACATTAAATATGCAACTATTTTAAAATAGCGATAAATGCAAAATATTTTCAACACTTTGATAATTTTAATCGATTACTGCTTAAAATATAAATAAATTTTTATTCTGAGCTCAAGAAGAAACAAAATATATCAGATGAATCTTTTCGATACGAACATAAATTATTTATTTGTTTTTTTTTTCTTTTATCTGAGCGATAAATGAACAATTGTTTATTGGTGTTGAACAGAACAGAACTTGTGGGATACAATCACTTGTATGTTCACGGGTCAACAGCAACAACAACAGATATAACGATTGTAAGATTAATAACATTTAAAAATACTTATGTTGAACATGCATTTTCAATAAATGTTTATGTTCGACTAAATTGTGTCCCAGATATACAATATTAAACCCTTTTTTGTATTTTTTTAAATGCGTAAGAACAAGAGACCGCTAGCGATCATCTTTAAAGATCCCACCTTTCTTGATTTTTTTTTTTTGGTTTATTGGATATTTTAACATTTTTATCAGCAACATCGTTATTATAACATTTACGATTTTTAGCTTTTTTTCGCGTTTTTATCTTTCACTTTTTTGTTGCCTTTTTTATGCCACACAAATATATAGTTATGTTGCTAATGTGCGGCATGTTTATAATGTTGTAAGTTTTTTTAAGTGGTGTTGTTGTACATATACATTAACATATATTTACAGAGATATTAATAATGTGCATGTGTATCAGTGATTTTGTATGTGATTGAGTGTAGTTATTACAATTTACGCATAATTCTTATTATTTATGTGCATTTTACAATAAAATAAATCAAAAAGTTTCGACGTCACTATATCGACAACGCGTCATCAACAACATGTGTGGTATATAGTATTTCTGTATTTTTTTTGTGCGTTCCTTTTCTTTTCGCTGTTGTTATGTCTCCCCGAATAAGTTTCGTTCGTGTTGCACTTAGTTCATCTTTGAGTAAATCGTTATAAGCCGCTTGTTGTTTATACTTGATCAGCTTAAAAATCTCATAAGCGTGATATCGTCATTTGATTGTACTATTATTATGGAGGAGGTATTTTGGGTCTGTGGAGGGATTTGTATTTTGTCGATTATTAATGTCTTCTATAGATTAGTCTTCGACAGACAAAGTCCATAGACAAGTCTATTAAGTCATCTATAGATAAGTCTATAAAATCGTCTATAGACAACTCTATAAAGTCATCTTTAGACAGCTCTTTAAAGTCTTTGAAGTCGTCTTTAGACAATTATTTCGTTTATAAACAACTTTTTGAAATCATCTATAGACAAATTTAAAAAATCGTCTACAATCAAATATTAAAAGCAAATCTTTGAAGACGTCGGAAAATAAGTATATTTGAATCTCTCATATTCTGTTATTGATTTCAGAAGTATAGGAATCACAAGGAGGGATTCTCGTTATAAAGACTATGAAATTGGTTAAGAAATTGAACTGTCCTTAACAATAATCACCGATAGCCAGCATTGTTGTTGCCTGAAGCCTCTAAGAGGAACAAGGAAAACATAATCTGAATTTATGCACATAATTTGCACAGACGGATCTAAAAAGTAATCGCAACTCACTTCGGTTTATGTAGAGAACCATATGGTCGATCTCGTGCATTCTTTATCATACATGTTAATTGTTGAAGTTAAAAATGATCCCACCAATAACTTGTAACAGTACCTGTTTTCCAATATTGCCGTTGTATGAAACAAATATTATATTATTTTCTTAATGTATCTCATTGTTGGCTCTCGTTTAATTTTTCATGTTGTTGCTGTTGCTCATGGGTGACTACATTTGGTTGCCTGTTTGGCTGGTTAGTTTGGTGCTTCTGCTGCTGCAGATTGGTGGGTTGCATTTTCTTTTCAATAATGCGTTTTATGTTGTTGTTTTTTTTTTTTTTCTTTTAACTTATGGTGTGATTGGTTTCACGTCTTCAATACTCAACTTAAGAAGTCATGTTGCGTCTTTCTATATGTGAGTCCAATTTGCAATTTAAACATATATTTTTTTTCATAGTTTTTGGTCGGTAAGTTAAATATTCTTTAAGAATAATGTTGTACTGTATTTGTATAACAGCCGGCTTATTATTCTTGCTGCAAGAGAATCAAGTCCAAGGCAAAAGTATTTTTATGCGGTAGTTAAGTATTAAGAACAAAAGAATATATTTTCTATATTGGTGATGATTTTTATAATTATAATACATTTTTATTTTGTGCGTTCTTATAGGCCATTCCTTTTTATGTTTTCTTCTTATTATTCTTGGTTATTTTGTCTTGTAGTCATGAAAGTTCTTTTTACAAGAAGAAGACAAATATTTAATTAAAGGGTAAATATATTTATGTAAGACTTTTAATATTGTCATAATTACATATATAAGATTTTAAGTAGAATTTGAGTTGACGTTAAATTTTGAAAATTTTTTATGATCGTGTGTGTATTGTAATTATAGAGATTTATGATGTTAATGAAAGGATTTGAGGAATTTTATACGGTATTTTTAGGGACATTGTTACACATTATTATGTTATATTCTTTTTATAGCAACGAAAAGAAGTATCAGTGTAAATCTTACAAAATGGATTTAGTACAATTCACAGAGAGAAAGAAAATATCACCTAAGCAAACGAAAAATTCGTACGTTTTTATTTCTTTTTTAGAATCTAATTTTTTTTTACTGGCTTTACACGACCGTGGTAAGGAAATAATTGGTGACATCATATATGACTGTACTGTAGACTATTTGTCTCCATATAATATAATTTTCCGAGTCTTGATGTTTGGATAAAACGTTAAACACTTCAAAATAAAGATATAAATAGATGAATATAAGACTTCCGTGATTACGGGTTATATTTTTGTGATGAGGTTAAAATAGAATTATATTTTAAAATTTGTGTTAAAATTTTAACACCGATTTTTTTGCTTAACTAAATTCTTTCATGGCAACAGAATTGAGAAGTTTGTAGAAATTTTGTAACCTTAAGATAAATAATGGTTTGATATGCATTAATGTCCAATTGCACTAAAATCGACCAGTTATTTTTAATCTTACGAAATAGATCATGATATATTGACTAGAAAAATTGGAATTTAATGTTTGCCGAAAACACCGATGATGAAAAAAATTTAATTTATTTCATAAAAGGTTCAGCTTATTCAAAAACTGAAGACTATTCCGCGGGAATTCGATGATACATTGTATCAGTTTGGGGATGAATTCACTCGATTCGATAAAACCAAAAGTAACGATAACGATGACTTATTATTGAGTGTTTAATGATTATGACTACATGGCTTAAATTTAAAGTATGTGTTCACAGTTCAGCCTAAAACGAATTCTTTAACAAGTCTTTATTCTGTCCAATAATTCTAGCGTATATTTTTTATTCTATAAATAGTCTGGCACTGGTCTATTATGAAGATCTATAAAATGTCGAAGCTAGAAGCGGGTCTCATCACTTTAAAACTAGTAATTGCCCAGTTTAATGTCAGTGTACTTCCAATTTCAAGTGTTGCCAACTACTATCGTTCATTTAGGCATATTTTCTTTTAAAAACCAGGAAAAATGTTCCATTCCGTTCGCTCACAAAAGTTATTGAAACAAAAGTTCTAACAAAAGAATATTCATTCCAAACAAAAATACACCCATTACTTCCGCTTATCTACGGAAATAATGAATAGAATCGATTTTAATTTTTAACATAATTTTATCAGAAGTCATATTAAATCATTTTCGAAAGATAACAGATAACTAAACTGCTAAAATTAAGAAAAAACGCTTATAAAAGATATCAAAAAATGAACTCTAAAAATAAATTCTAAACTCTCATAAAAATATGACACTTATTTAACGCCATAAAGTAAAACTAAACTAGAGAGTTCATTATTCAAGGTTAAATCGCAAAATTTAAAAGAAGAGAACTTATTTTATTCTTAAAAAATATATTAAAATAAAAAAAATTCATAAAATTTTTTTTTTAAATATAAAACAAGTATATTTTTTTAATAAAATATAAGTAAAAATTGTCAAGCCCGACTACGTAATACCTTACACTACAATGTTGTTATTAAATTGTAGTTACGAAAAATGAATGAAAAATGGACAACCAACCAGACAGACAGATGGACGGACGGATCGACAGATAAACTGATTCTCAGTCGAATGGTATACTTAAGAGTAGGCGTTATACCTTTTTTCTGTATGTTACAAACATCAGCACAAATGCATAATACTTCAACCATTTACGACGGTGAAGGGTATACATATAAAAAACTGAATTGAGTTGAATTGAATGGAGTAGTTAACAAGTTCAATCACAACTTTTTTCATGTATGAAAACAGGTAAGACCACACACTACTAACACCGTTATGTTTTTTTTTCTTTGTTTCCGAAGTCATGTGTACAGATTTTTTTTATTTTTAATATTTTTGTTGCTTGAATTTTCTTTTTGGTGATTTAAAACTGAAAAAATAAACGTTAATTTAATAGTTTGTTTTTATCTTCATAATAATTTAGTGTTATTTATGTGTATTTTGTTGTATTATTTTCTGAGGTAGATTTTTATATATAAATATATTAGTATATATGATGGGACAGGTCTATAGTCATTGTTAACGGATTAAGTTCTCAAATGAGTGATTGTTGGAGCAGTTAATTAAGAATGAAGTATTTTATTTATTTAAATAATTTATTTGATTTTAATTATGTGATTATGTTCGAGTTTTTTAATATTATCCATAATGGGTTAACAACAATAGAAACAGAAAACAATAATTCAAGAAGTTTAGGATTATTCATTTCAGCTTACAAAATAATTCCTACGGAAGTATTATTAATAATATACATTCGTCCCAAATTGTTTGTGCTGATGTCTTAACGATCATCAATATATTTATAAACACTGTGATTTCCAGAATGTATATGAAGGTATATTCGGACACTCTTCCTTCACTGCACTTACTTTACAAACATTTATGCTGGAGGATTTTGAAAATTTAAAATTTGCTTTTACTGCTTCTTTACTTCTCATCCGTAGAAGAACATTTCTTTCAGGAAGACTACTGTGAAGGTTACACTTTTTAAGAAAAATTTCATCCTTACTAAATAATAGAAAGAAGTGAACTTATCCGCAAACATAACCGTTCCCTTTAACTCTTTTGATTATTCAATTGTTATTAGAAGCAATAAAATATTTCACGCGAATTAAATATCAATTTTGAATTCATTTTCATATGATTTCTTCTCCGCGATCCACAATCACATACAATCAAACTGAATTCCTTTTAGAGAAAAATGCTTATGGATTTTTTTTTTTGAAAATCTTTAAAAATATCACAAAGTAAAGTATTCGTATGACAACTTCAGTGTGGCCATTCATTCATTTATTGAAAACCAGCTGCGAGACATTCAAAACTGAAAGCAGACTTTAATTATAGACAAGTTTACCACACGACAGTTTTGTAAAAATTTTCCTCTAAAAAATCAAAACCCAACAAAATATTGAATAACTTTTAATACAAGAAGAAATCATCAATGAACATCATTTTGGTTTACACCTTTTTGTAACTATTAACACCAACTGATAAAATAACTCATAAAAAAGATAAAATAAAACAATAAAATGCGAATAAAACAAATAATCGTACAAAGCTTAACACGCACGATCAATCAAAAATAAACAAGTAATTTCGGATCATTTTTGTTTGTTGTTTTCGTACACTATATCATCATAGGTGTGTGGGGTATTAGGCGTTTGTGGAGATGTTTGTAACGGGCAGCATAAATAATCCTACCACCACTTTTAAGTACACCATTCGACTCAGAATCACTACCTGAATCAATCTAGGCATGTTCTTACGGTTGACTGTCCATGTAAAACTTGTAAAGCTTTCAAAATACAGGTTGTAGTTTTGAAGATTTCTTAATGAAATTTGGCATGCAGTAGGCTCAACGAGGGTTGGTCCATAGTTTTTTCAAACTCCCATATAATCCCCCAGAAAAAATTCCGTTCTAAATCGCACAAAATTCACATAATCTATTGCACACATAAGCTGAAATAAGAAAAGCAAATTATGCGAGAGTCCTTCATACAACCAACAATGTGGTGTAATGTATTCAATAGTCGAACTTGAACCACTATACTATTTTTACTTGTTTTTTTAAGATCTCTTCTTTCAATGTTAATCTTTTGATAAGAAAACAAAAAGGAGTGAATGAAAACAATATCAGAACGCATTAAAATCCAATTGAAATATAAATCATGAACCAATTTGAAAACGTGTATCGGACTAAAATTTTTTCTTCACTTTTAACACACATTCGATTTGAAGAAATTAATGTTGCTGCTCATTTAATGAAATTAAAATGTTGTTTTAAAAATTGTTTGTTAATTTATTGTTGTACAAACACGATTAGATTTTTAATCAGAACAAACAAGATTTCACAGTCAAATTCACGGTGATCAAAAAGAGCTACCAAAAAATATTTTTGAATTTATTATAATTTGTTTTTAATTTTAAACATTTATTTCCAATATTCACGAGTTTGCGTCTTTTTTTTTTTTTTTTTTGGGAATTATGTTGGTTATATTCCACATACTAAATATGACAAACAAAAACAGAAAACAAAACAAAACAAAACAGAGTCATATAATAGAAAAGAAAAGGTGAACAATTTATAATTTAATACGATGTTGATTAATATAAATACCCAGTGAACAAATTTAGTTGATCACAGAAGAAACATGAAACAAAATCAACGCTGAAGCAAAGTTGATATGAAATTGGAAAATTTTATTTTATTTAGTTTAAGTTAAACGTTTGTGGTGAAATAAAATTGTACATATTAGATTCTTTCGATAATAATATATAAAATTCTTAAGAAATCGTATTTACAGTGAAACAATGTTGAATTAACATTTTTTGTCTATAAAGCAAAATCAAAACTGAAGAAAGTTAAATTATTTCTATTTATATAAATTTTACATTATTTTTTTTCTGTGCAGAAAATAATTTATTTGAATTAAATTTCAGAACTCTTTTGTGGAAATTGATTGTTCCTTAAGAACTTTAAATTTTCATTAAATTTTCCACTCACAACAACAACTCAACAAGCTTGATGACTTAAATCACCATCTCAATAACTGATTGGTCCTAGGACTTATAGAGCTCTCTTTATTAACAAATTTGCAATAATAATGACAGCAGAAACTTCCGGATATGGAATACAAATTAAATTTGTTATCAGTTTTTAATGAAACTGATCGATTTTACAAAGCTTCATAATTTTAAATCAATTTTTTGGCACTTGTGTTATTCGAAAGTAACGGTTTTATGGGTCCTATTTTAGAATTCTATAATACCTGTTTTCGCAAAATGTCATTAAATTCTTTTACATTTATGACTTTTATGTGCTTAAGCGGTGGCGTTTAGGTGAAATAATCGACCCATCATCACCAATCTCAATAGGTATCGTCCTTGGAACAAAATAATGTCAACTGTTAAATTTCATCAAAACTGGGACTTGTATTTTTTCACAAAGCTTACATGGGCAAAAAGTGATTGAGAGTGAAACGGTAAACTTAAGAGAAATTTTGTTTTGTGTCCGTTAAAAACATCTGCGAAACGCATAATATCCTTATCACCTTTGATAGCGTAAGGTAAAACATAAAATGTTTTTTGTTTTATTTTTCCAGTTTTTGGCGTTTTCTTTCATATCGTTCTATAGCTTTTTTCTGCTCATCCGATAAAACTTCTTTTAAATTTAATATACGCAAATTTCAACAAATATGGATCATTTTATGGACATGAGAATGTAAATAACAAACTGAAGGCCCGCACTCCAATAATTCGTTACAATGTGACACGGACAAGCAGTAACCTGTTCGACGACGGAGAATATCTTTAAATCATCTCAGAAAGTGAGTCTGAGTTAATCGGTATACTTCACGGATGAAGTAACATTATTTCTTCTGCATTTGTATGCAAAAATTATAAAAATAAAAAAGTTAGATTATTTTGAAATGAAAAATTAGAAAAACACAAAGTTTTTTTCTTTTACTTTAACTTTATAACCGTTAAACATATTTTGGTGAAATTCTCATCGCTATTTCTAGGGTATTTTTTGTAATGGTTGGGAAGAGCATCAGATATGATATAAGTTTCATGTAAACCTGATCCATTAGTTTTTACATAATAATTCAAAGATTTCTCTTAATACATAAAGTATTGGTCTTTAAGAGAATAATATTTATATATATCATTCAGCGTTTGTTTGCGTTTATTCATTCCAAATTATTTGCTGGGTTATGACTGTCATAAAGATCGTGTTACTACACGTGTATCAGGTTAAAAAAATCTTCACCGTTTTGTTTGTTTATACACAAAAATTAGTTTATTATTGAATGAATATTATTAAAAAAAGACAACAACTAAAACAAAAAAATGAAAATAATATAAAAACAATAACAAATAAATAGAATTTATGTGTACAAAATATACAAACATCAAAATTTATGTGATGTGATTAATTTACCCCTCTTCACCGTTCTACCGGTTACACGCGTCAATGTTTTGATTTTAGTTTTTTTCTTCAGTATTTTTTCAAATATAATTTTTTTAGTGATGATTTTAATCGATATTTAAATGATGAAAATAAATTTCACACACACGAGAAACTAGAAATTTTATTTAAAACCAACATTTATAACCAACTGATTTATGAAAAAAAAATCGTATTAATTGCACTTAAAATTAAGAAATATTATAAAAATGTTATGAGGCCAAATTTAAATGTGTTTATACCCTACACCAGCGTTGTTGGTTGAGGTATTATGCTGATATTTGTAACATACAGAAAAAATGGTGCAACACCCACTTTTGAGTATACCATTCTGCTCACAATCACTTTCTGTGTCGATTAAACGATGTTTCTCCATCTGTCTGTCCGGCTGGCTGTCCATGTTAATGTTGTGAACACTCTACTGGTCGCAATTTTTGAGATATATATTGATGACATTTGGTCCATTTATTTTTTCTTTGGTCATATTCGGTACAATATTTCAGATAGTTCTCTACGAGTATCCTTCCGGAATGGTGTTTTAAGATCAGAAAAGTTCTTAATTAAAGCGATTTCAACGAAATTCAACATAACAAGTCCTACAGCATTCTTAATCCCATATGTAATATTATGTGAGTGTAGATCCATTAATAATATAAATCAAACATATTCGTCTATATTGTAATAGCAACTGTTAACTTTAAGATAAAAATCCTTTTTAATCAGTAAATTTTACATTAATGTTAGTATCATAATAATGTACTTCAAACTTAATCATAAATTAAGAATTCAAATTATTTGGAGATTCGTGGTGGAGGGTATTACATAGATCGGCTTGACCGACTATTACATTTTTGCTTATAAGATATTCCGAATAATTTTTTATAAAACAGTTATAAATAAGAAATTTTAATATTTATAAAGATTTTTTTGCATAAGTATGGAATATTAATGGGAAGATTGGAAAATTTTTCTAAATATGTAAAATAGGCTTATGAATGATTAATTACTCAAATTAGTTTATATCTAAACTTATGATCTTGTGATACCAATTGCATTTAATTAATGAATTTATAAATTAAGTTATTAAAATCATAAATAATAAATAAAATGAATTAAGATGTAAATAAATATGAGCAATAAAAAAATAAAAAACATCATATTCGAAATACAAGGTTAATTACCTAATACCGAGCATAGTGTTTTTGGCTCAATTATTTCAAAATTATTATTTTTATGACTTAAATATGTTCTTTCTTTATTCCGAATCTTCAATACCGAATCCACCATAAATTTGTTTGAAGTACATATTGAAATACTCACATATACTCTAACAGACACATACAATTTATAAAGTCTTTTTCTTTTATATAACATAAGAACATTTTCATTTAACGATGAAATTGTATTCTGATTCTTCTCTTGGACTTAGAGGTTGTCTTAGATATCTCTCTATATCTTTTAATATACTAAACTGATTTAACTGGTATTAAATATAGAACTTCTCAGAAGAATAACAAATCTTCAGGCCGATTTTTATTGAGCTTTCTTAATTATTGTGGATGTGAGCTCGGATTGTGATTTGATGCTTAGGTTGGGTCTTAGGTGACTCGTCCGAATGTAACGTTAAATATGGAATGACAAGGTTAATACACCTTCTTCACAACTTGTGGTAGTGGAGGGTATAAGTAAAATAATTTTTTTAAGTTTTCCAAATTTGAATAGGTCTTGTGCGCATATCAAATTAGTTAATACATTTACATATGCGTTAAGATTTTTTATAAAACAAAAAAATTAATTAAAAAGTTCAGAACAAAAAATCAGTTAAGAAATAGTGCCACCTTTTTGAATAAAAGCCCAAAAAATTGGGCATTTTATTCAAACTTGCAATAATAGATAAATATTTAAGTAATCTTGCAGCAAATATTTTTGGAATCTTTTAAGGAATCTTGCACAGATTTTTAATAATTTTAAAATATTAAGAGCTTAAAAAACTGAATACGAAGGATTAAAATTTACTTTAACTTCAATATATATTAACTCTAAAGATGTATCGTTATACACATTTTCTTTTGTTTCAATTCATACATTCAATTTTTACTCAGGTTTAACAAATTTGTGTGGTCACCGATTACATCCTTGACTAAGGGCATGTATACACCTAACCTAAACACTTCAGATCCAGACGTTTGAAATTTCATTAAGATATCTTTAGCGGTTCAAACATTATAGACTTATCTCCAAAGAACCGGAATGGACACATTCTGCGGCATTAACGAAATTATTTCTGAATCGATCGGGAAATTTTAAGACTAGATAACATAATTTGTTAATGCGTTACAAACACCACTACAAATGGTTAATAAAAATATATAGACATCTGTTTTAAGGTATTCCGTTAATAAATATTTTGAATGATTATAGATAAACACCATATAGGGTATATAACAAATGATTTAACATCCATGTTAATTGCTTAAAATATTAACAATGTGTGTTTATCTAGACCTACATTACAGTAGACTCAGTTAAATGAAGCCTAAGTAATAACACGTATGTACATTTATGCAATAAACAAAAAATACACATATAAATAAATATAACTGATGTCGGTAAATTGTCATAAACAAGGCGACAGTATGATTTATGAAGTATTTTCAAATTAATGATTTCACACGCAGCTCAAAATAAAAAAGCGTATTTAATTTTGTGATGAATATTTTCTGTTGAACATATTAATCATTTACATTTTTAAATAAATAACAAAAAAATGTTTTTAATAATGAACAAAATGTATTAAATGAAATTCTGAATTTAACAGCTTTCATATGCGTAATAATGAAATTTCCAGAACGATATATTTGAAAAGGAATTTTTCTGTCATTGTGTGCTGATATAAGAATTTAGTCTATTCTAAATTATGCGTTAATAGTTATCACTGTTTTGGAATGTTTGTTAATTCTGCCAGATCCTTAAGAATATTTCTGAAAAAATTATTTTACCATCTATCGCTACATGTGATGCCCGTACCTGTTTTTGCCACGCTGACTTCTCTATTAATGTTGCAAGATCAATGTAGGCAGATGGTACAAAATAGAGTCGTTACAAAAATATTAGAGACCGATATCTGAAACAACTTCAAAATTCCACAAATATTTTTTTTGATTAATAGCAAACGGATTAAAAAAGAATTTGGTCATTATAAAAAACTTTATATTAAATCGGATGTTTGTGTGGAGGGTAGTGTGATCAAATTGATGTAGAACTATTCTTCTCTTCATGGGTTACTTATTTTTTAGATTTATCTATATATTTACATTTTACAAGGACATATTGCAAGATCTTGAGACATTTTAAAAATGTAGAGGAGTATTTTTTAAAGAACGATACTTTAATCAAAATTTTTGGCCAAATTGTTTGTTATTGCCCAGACCAGTTCTCTATTTAAAATCATACAAATCAATTCAGTAACGAAAATTATATAGACCGATATCTAAGATATGTATCGTTCTTAATGTTGTTGAATCTTCTTACAGATATATGTGGTGGAGGGAGCGAATATAGCATTCTTACTACTTATCCCTCCAATGTAAAACTTATATATTCTAGAGTTCTATATAATAGAGCTCGAATGTGATAAAATTTTCGAAATTTTCTTAAGTAGATATTCTTAACTATAAAAAAACTTTAAATAATTATCATGCGAAATGGATTAAAAATGAACATGGTCATTTAGATTATAATTAAAAAGATGATTAAGCAATTTCTTAACTTTAAGTATTTGACAAACGAAAATTCTCTTAAATTGGCCTGAGGTCTAAGGAACATATTTGAGTTTGATATCAAATATCTTTGCCTCAGGCTAAATGTTAATAGTGTGAGTATAATGAAGCGAATTTTTGATTAATGATATAAAAAGAATTAAATATTGTTCTCAAATGTTGAAACGATAAATAACAATTATAAATGATTTAAAGAAATGTGCGGAATTTAAAAACTCTCCAACTCTTGAAAATAATTAAATTTAATTATTTAAAGTAATTTTAGTAGAACTTTTTTATAAAAGTTTTCCGAATTCTTTTGAAATCTTAAAATATTGGGACTATCATCAACATATAAATGGACCTTATATTGAAACTGTAGTAATATATGATCCGATCTTTATAAAATTGGTCATATATATTAGTCGAATTTCAACGGAATAATCATATACTAAAGGGCCTTATTAACTTAAAACCTGAAGGTATTTAATACGGAATTTAAAGGGGCGTGGATTGATGTTAAAAGGTGCAACACATATATATGCACTTGTATTGCAGCTACTTGACATTTTCGAACGGAACACGACCCATTTTTAATTTTACTAAATACTGTAATGGCTTCTTCTAGGCCTCCAATAAATGTGGTGTTCCTGTATTATATTTGTTTTGTTAGTGTATGTGAGAGTGTATATATATTGTTATTGAAGATTCTTTCTTGTTTTTAATTCAAATCGGTTCGTTTGTATAGACGTTAGAATATTTTTAACTGAGAGACAGACGAACATAAGTAAATCGATGAATATCTTGAGATGGTCTCTCGGTGTTACACACGCAGTGACAATTTTAACATTTAGCTATTCAAAACTTGTGGTAGTGAAGGATATACAAAATTGAGATTAAATAATAATTTTATTTTTTCGCTCTTAAAAAGATTTGATCTTTTATAGAGTTTAATTTATGTTTAAGTTTATGTTTAAGTTTAATTAATGTTTTACTTTTTATCACTCAGATAAATAGCTAAATCCAAGAAAAGAGTTTAAAAATTAACAATTCGCACAAATTGTTTTGAAATCATGTGTAGCAGTTACAAATGTTTTTTGTTAAACTAAGAGAAGAATGTTTCTATGTATAGAATAAAACTTATTTTTATTCTTCGCTTTGAGAAAAGTAAAATCCTTTCTTCGATTTTGCTCGCGTGCAAATAAAGATAAAAATTGTTTTATATTTTCAATCTTCGCAAATGAAGATTAAAAACGAAAGTAATCCCAATGTTACAATTTTGTCTTGAGTTTTTCCTTGCCCTGGTTAATACCTTTAAAGTGTTATTAAGTTTTTAAACGTAACATTTTTTTAAATAATGCCATTTTCAATTAAACTTTCTAACTTAAATTAGAAAAAAAAACATTCTTGCTTATTGTTTGAAACATTTAATAATTGATTAATTTTGATAGTTTAACAGTTAACAATTTGAACGAACATCAATTTTAACACTTTGGCAGTGAATACAAAAAAAAAAAAACAGTGATCAAAACAAGGAATCAATAACAAATGTAATTGAAATAATAAATTAGTTATATTTTGAATGAAAAGTAATGTTCGATTTTTTATCTCTGTTATGATCACACAACAAAAAAAAATAAAGTTGATGATCATTGTTTGAAAATATTTCCGGTGCGTTAGAAGTTGGAAGTGCGAGAGTATGAATTTCATTTTATAATAAATTAATGGCAGTTTGTAGTCACTATCAGTCAACTCAATCAACATCATCGTAATTAACATTTTAGACAAATTACGGTAATTGATTACTTTTTATGTATTGTTGTTGTTTCTGTTTATTGTAATTTATTTCATTTTTCAAATTTGCACTTGATTTGTTGTTTTTGTTATTAAAATTCATTTGATTTTAATTAATTGATGCTTCTGAATAATGAAAATGATTTTACTGATGAAGAAGAAACTATAGTAATGAATAAATTATTTAATTAGTTTTGATTAAAAGTTTTTGACAGCATGAATTTTTCATGAAAGTTAATTGCGATTTATGTAGAAAGTTGTGGTTAAGTAATTAAAATGATTTAAAGTTTTTAAAACGATATTTTATTTAAATCATTAAGTAAATCTTTATTTTACACAAAATTAAGTTATTTTATTTCTAAAAATTTTAATTCCTGTTTATGTTAAATATTCTTCTATTAAAATTTTGTTACGCCCGTCTGTCTATTGTTTTTATGTTCACGTCCAGAATAATTGACAAAGCTCAATGAAATTTGGGCTGACCATTTGAATTGTGGTGAGAAATTTCCTTTTTAAAATCAGGAGATACCTGAGACAACCTCTAAGTTCAAGCGAAGTACTTTCGTTTCATTTCAAAATAGGTTTTTTAGGAAAAAAAAGTCATAGCGAAAAATATTACTAATTTAATTTTACATATTGTATACGTTTGTGAGTGTATGTGTGAGTGTGTATGAAAGAAACTTAACATATAAACTTCACACGCATATATGGTGGAGGCTATTGAAGATTCGGCACAGTCGAATATAGTATTATCACTTGTTTTTTATTTTATTTTTTATTTAATATTTTAAATTACCAGCAATTAGTTAATATTTATAATTTGTCATAAAATGCAAGAAATTAAAAAAACCGGCATTTTGTATTATTAATTTTATTATAGCTAATTTTTTTCATGTCAATATTATTGACAGAAGAAGAAGAATAGTAATTTTAAATATATGAGACACACCTTTTTACTGATAATTAAATAAATCAAGCGTTAAATTATAATAAATGATGAAAAAGAAATGTAAAAATAAAAATAAAAATTAGAAAAACAATTCAAGCAAAGATGACATTCTATCTATAAGAAAGTTTAGGAAAGTACCCTATAGTATGTATTAATAGCAAATCAAAAATTACATTAATTTCGATGTTATTCTAAGACGATGTGAATTTAAATTAAGACTTTAATTGGGATTTCAAGAAATTTATAATATAAATTTGAATCCCTCAAATATTTCATGTATTTACATTTACATTTATTCCTAGAAAAATATCTACAAATAAGTAAGAATCTTATAGTCGGCCTTACAGATTTTTGAATACACTCCAACACATCCACAAATTTCAGTGGTTCATATTTAAGAACCTTTCAAGCCTTAAACTCTAAAACTGTTAGAAATTTAATATTGATGGTTTTCAATAAAATTGGTTTATATTAAACAGTTTTACACGCTTAAATCAGGGGAGGGGCTCTATATGGGAGCAAAATATGGACCGATATTCGTCAACTTAGTTACGTTCATTAAACATAGTTACAAAAATAAGTGTGCAGAATTTCAATAAAATTGGTCTTTATTTAAAAATTTTATTAGTTCGATGTAAGGGGCCTTATATAGGAGGTATAGTAATATATGGTCCGATATTGTTATCAAATTTGGGAAGGTTACAAAAGTGAAAGCTTAAAGATAATTAAATTCAAATATCGAACCTATAACTTTGTTTCTACAGATCCGATTTTAAAGAATTTTTGTTCGAAGGGGAAATATGTATAACAACAAACAACAAACAATATGAAAAATTTTCACTAAATTCGGACAATTATATTACAGATACACATGACTGACAACTGGACAGATAGACATACAAACAATCGTACGGACAGATTAACGGATTGACATACGAACTGGTGGACATAGATATGAAAATCAATCATATTTTGATCTGATATATATACTTTGATATATATACTTAATTGGGTCCTAGGTGATTCCTTTTTAAAGTTGAACACGACTTGTGGCAGTGGAGAGCATAAAAAAGTGATTTTTTGTTAAAATTCTTAAATTCAGTAAAAAATTCGATTTCTCATATGACACGAATCAGTGAAGTCTAAATATTCCAACGTTTCCATGATGAAATACCCAAAATCTCAACCAGAAAAAATAATGTTTGAAAATTTGATATTTTTACTAAAATAACCAACCTGGACACTGAGTGTCTGTCCAGGAGAACCTTAGGATCCAAGCTGAACTTATAATTTCACTACCTTCAGCAAACAAGTTTTATGGATTTTAGGTTATTAAAAATATATAATTCGACTTAAGTTCAATAAAATCCAACTGCTAAAATCATTATTCATTTAAATAACAAATAAAAATAAAATAAATATTTTGAAAATAAAAACTAAAATTTTCGCTTTAATTTTTATAAATTATAAAGAAATTTCATATCAAATAAAAAATATAAACGTCATAAATTAATAAACATTTCTAAATAATACAACGTCAATTGAAGCACCGCTTTATAAATAAATTTTGTAATCACTAATTAACAAAAACTGTTAAATAATTTAAATAAATATTTTGATGAATTTTTTTCTTTGCGAAAATAAAAATGAAGACATAAAATTGGTGATAAATATAAATTAACAATCAAAATAAAAGAGACGCCCACGCTTTGAAATTTTTATAATTTAAGTGACAATAACCTAATAACTATTTTGGCAAAAAAGGCAAAAATAAAATTAATCACTTATTTTGATCAATTTTAATAGACTGCTTTTTTAGACGAGTTCATTTCCATTAAAATTTTTTAACCCATGATGGCGGTATATTAACTTTGTCATTCCGTACGTAACGCCAAGAAATAATCATCATCTTAACCCCCATTAAATATATATATTCTTGCATTATTTAAAACTAGCTAAATCGGTATATTGGCAACATTTTGATACACCCAAAACTCCCACATAAGGTCCCTTCCCGGAATATGGTTTATTGATTATTAAACTCGTAAATATAAACCAATTCTATTGAAATTTAACATAATCATTTGTTCAACTGTTAAAATATATGTTATAAATTTTCTTAATATCGGCCTATGTTTTAAACGTGTTTGAAGAAACCACTTAAAAAAAGACCAATTCCATTGGAATTAATGATTTTTCTAACTATTTTGTTCGGTCCATATTTTAATAAAGCTCTTCTATCTGACTCCTTCCCGGTTTTGAGCTTATAAATCTTGTAAAAAAGTCGAATTATATGGAAAATCGACACAGTTTATTATTTTAAATGTCTCTATTATATTATTAATTTGTTCAATATCGGTATTGAATATGTGGTTCTTTCTAGGCGAATATCGTTCCATATTTTGCTACACTTACATGAAACGAATCTATTGAAAATATGCACAATTGTTGCTCTTAGATTCTTAATGCAATTAGGTCCCTTCCCAAAAAAGTTTTAAATTTGATCCAATATTTTAAAACTGTCTTTAATATATGAACCTAGTTTGACAATTATCGGAGCATATTTGGTTATGACACCTTTTCTTAGAATGGTGTTTTAGGCTTTAAAGTTTATTAAATATAAATTAAGTTCTAAAACTCGCTTATATATCTATGTGCGTTATATCCAAGTATATGTTACCATATTTATCTGTAGTTCTTATAGAGCTCTTTTTCCATAGTATTTGTTGCTGATGAACGAATAATAAGTTTTTTGGTGCAATATCATTAGCTAATGCTAATTCTTGAATAATTTGATGGTAGAGAGCATTTAAGATTCGCCACAGCCGAATATAACATTCTTACTGGTTTTGTTTCAAATTGTCACCAAAAAATCATTTTAAGTGTTTAGTTCTTCATATTTAATTTAATTAAATTTTTGCTTAAAGTCTTGCAAACATTTCAAGGTTTTTTTTAGTTGCTTAATTTTTAATTATAATTTTAACCTTTTTTCCTGTTTTTTATGGTTAATAAAGCAAAAATATGGTTTAATTGGTTATTGACTAAAACAAGCATAATTTTTTTATACAAAAATCTTAAAAATTAACAAAATTTTATTTATTCAATGAAACATTTTGTTTAATTTTTTTATACAAAATTTGATTTGTTTTCTTAAAATGGTGTTCAAAGTCAAGGTAATTGAAAAATTAATCGTTTCAAATGTTAAATAAAATTATTTAATTTATATTTGTTTCTATTTATCCATTCATTATTTTATACTATTTTGTATTTCAGCTATTTTTGGTAATTTTTTTCAATGAAAGTTGAACAACTTTTTTTTTTTGTTTAATCTCCAGTCATTTTTTTGTATTCATTAAAATTTAGCACGTGTTAAAGGAGATTTAAAATTTTTATTGCGGTTAAAATTAATAATTTATCTCTGTATTAAAAAAGAATGATATATTAGTTATGTTAGAAAAAACATTAACAGAAATATTGATCAAAAACCTCAAATTATTTTTAAATACTCCAACACAAACAAAAGATTTAGGAAACGAACTTGATTTTATTAGTTAAATAAATCAGTAACAAAAAATTAAAAGTTTTTTATTAGAAAATTTGCACACTCATTAAGTTAACGAGACAAACATTATTTAAAGTTGTTTTATAATGATTGCAATGAATTTCTATTAGTGGCACGAGATTTTGATAAAAAAGAAAATTGAAAAAATTTCGTTCTTCATTAGTAATAAAAAAGTTATATTGGTTTTTTCATAAATGTTGAAGGTTTTAAAAACGTTTTTTTAAGATTTCAATATATTTAGGGCGCTTTACTGCAGATTTGGGGAATAACCTAAACGTTAAAAATGAAATTATAGATAAGAATTAAATATCAACCATTAAGTTTATGGTGTTTTAGGTGATCTTAAGTTTTCTGTAGCTTAATATCATTCACATAATTTTTTCTATTTAAATATATATAAATCTAGATTTAAACTAAAATAAAAACCAAATTTTTGACGCATTTACAAATGTGTTCATATTTGAATTGTTTTAATTTAAGTTATTTAATTTATGAATATTTGTGAGCCATGATCTCAGGTCAGTGATGTAACCTCCAAAATATTGTACCAGTAAATTATTAATATCCGAGGTGGGGCAAAAGCGATTTGAAAATAAACCCGTAACTTTTAATCAGCTGAAAAAATTTGCACTAAATTTAACATAATGATAGCAGAAAAAACTGCATTTAAGCTTGGAACCCAAAAGGGCTCAATGTGTGGTATAAAAGGGATACGGAATGGGGTACCCTGTGACATTAATTTTTTTCAACAGTTAGCCAAATCTCACCACCATCTCATATCCTCTGATAACTCTGATATATGTGATGGTAAGTAGATAGTTAGGTTGAGTAGTAAAGGCCCTAACATTTCATGCCCGTTAGTATACACCCTGAGCACCATTTCGGAACTAAATTCGATGACGCTACTGAAATCTTTTCATTTAAGATGTTAGCGTAGAGTGGAATGTTCATTAAGAAAGCCCATCATTCTACTAAGTTCACTTTTCATCAGTAAGATAACACATGAAAAACAAGGCTTTTTGGGTTTACGAGTGTTACCAACGAAAAATTATCAGACCATGGACAACGTTCTTCCAATACCTACAATATCATTAAAAAACTATTTGCAAAATACTAGATAGAAGTTTTAGCCCAGACTAAGCACCTTTCGTCTATCACTTGTAATACTTGAAGTGGTACGCACTTAATGGAAAACTTTTAACTTTAGTTATGGTATTTATATTATATATAAAAGTATTAACTCACGGAGAAAATTTTTCTCACGGAGAATTTTAAAGATCGACTTTATTAAGTAAATTATTTTGCAAGACTGTCTGAAATACAACTTTTTAGTGTTTCTCATTTTATTCAAAATTGTTAGCCTTAACTCCTCGTATACTTTGTTTTAAAAAAGGAAATTTTATTGATTTGAGTTGGAAAAAAATTCCACTTCAATTGCCTTTAAGCTTCAAGTCTATCCCTTGCATTTAACTTTGGTTTCGAGTTGTCTTCTATACGTATTGCATTTTATTTCAAGATAACATTTAAAGAAATTACCAATGCCTTTCATTGGGATAATGCTGTGTTTTAGAAAACATTAATCACCTGCAAGTGCGTTCCAATTCTCAGACAACAAAACATAACCCCAAATAGTTGAAGATCTATTCTATTTAGCAGTTTTCGAAAATTTATATCAATAGTATATTCAGTTCTAGTCTTATACAAAATTATTTAAAATGTATAAAGAAGATTTACCTCAAATAATCTTAAAACAATTCATTAATATTTTAATTCCATTCAACATTTACTAATCTAGTGACCAAATTGTATCTCTACACCTTCCACTTCATGTTCTAAAATTAAGATACGCAACTTCCATATCAGAACTAAATACAGGTAAAACAATAGTCATTCTGGCAATTAAACCACTTTTTTGTGTATTTTTTAACAGTGTTACTTAATTAATAATTCCAAACAAAAATGAGAACAAATAAACAAAAGACTTAAAACACAAACATGTTTGTTTAAAGCGTTTCCTAATGATTGTTTGATCATAATTAGTATTTTTGTTTTGCAATATTTTCATTTTAAACAAAAGAAAAAATATATAAAACAGTCGTATTAATTAATATTTTTTTTCAGAAACTTGCACAAGCCTCAAAACAAAAGACTTAAGAAACAAACAGAAAATATTTTAAAAATCGTAAATAAAATGAAAGCAAATTAAGAACAGATGTTATATTATGTTAAAAAGTAATAATTAAAAAATATCAATAAAATATGAAAAATTTATATTAAAAATTTAAAAACTCTTGCAAAATTCCACTGAATACCGAAAATTCTACATAAAAAAATTTTCAACAAATGTTACCTTATCTTTGCCTCAAATCTATGTCAAGTATTACCAAAAAAAGAAACCAAAAGTACAATTTTTAAAAAAGCAAATATTAATTTCTCATATACACTGATGTATATTTCTATAAACGCCACATTACTTTTTTTAATTTCGCAAAGTTTCAGTACCAAAATTTTCATCAAAGAATGATTATGTTATCATGCTTCCATTCATAAAACATCATAATATGTCCATTTATTTTTTTGCCTGACTTGACATCCTGTCTTTATGTTAAGCAAGCCATTGAGTAGTACAAGAACAATAATTTGGTATTTGTAACAAGAGAGGCAAATCCTTCAACCTGCCCACATCTAAGACCAGTGATTTACGTTTGGATAAAAACAACATAGTTAAATCGAAAATAGTGAAACAAAATTAAATACGTTTATAGAAATATGCAGCAGTGTATTACTTCCCAACATAAAACTAATTTTTTCATAGCAAATTTATTTATAGAGAAATTTTATTTAATTTTTCTTCCAAAATTACTATTTTAAGTACTTTTTTATATTCTCCACCATGATTTATCAAATTCCCAACTACTTGTCTATAAAAAAATTTTAATTTACTAGGTTATTGTTAACAATGTTAATAAAATAATAAACCTTAAAGATCCGTTCTTGAATTAGCGTGATAATTTTCCATAAAATATTTTATTTTGCAAGCATTTTTTGTTCATGTAAATTAAATTTTTGCTCAACACAAATTTGCGTTAACAATTAAAATTCTTTAAACGTTTTGATTTAATTTTATCAGTCTACGTAATAAAACTATTTTGGTTAAAATTCTAAAAAGCGATATAGTGGGCTAAAAACACTAATCGCGTGTCTTTAGAAAAGAATTGATAAATGAAAACCACGATTGTGTAGTCAAGAAAAATATATGGAAAAAAGTAAAAAATAATTAAGATGAATGAGAAGAAAATTGAAGGATTAACCAAATTAGAATGTTGTTCCAACTTCCATAAGTAAATTAAGAATTTTTAAATAGTTTTCGATGAAAATAGTTTTATCTTGTTGATTGATATAGTTTTTCGGTTAATCTTGATAATATGTTTTCTTTAGTTTTGTTTGTCACTGTTATAATAATATTTATATTTTCTGTTAATAAACAATTTCATAAACCTATTAATTTTGTATGATCACTAAAGGTTCAATAATTTATTTTACTTGCTCTTAAGTGCTAAATAAAAGATCCTTAAAAAACTATAAATTTAGCAATTTGGTTCCTTCAAATGAGTACAAATTACCTGCTGAAAATTCTACATAAACTAACACTGAACATGAATTTGATCTAGAATTTAAAATAGAACATTAACTAGAATCCGTTATAGAATTGGATCTAGAGCAGATAAATAATCTAAAACGGAATCTGAAAATAAAAGTATACCAGTATTTGAATAGGAACTGAAAACAATTTGAACAGGAACTAAACTTAGTATCTAAAATAGTATAAGTACTTAAACTGAACTTGACTGAACTAGAAATGAACTTAAACTCAACCAGAACTGAACTATGACTTAAACTAAACGGAACTAGAACCGAACTAGAACTGAAATAAATGTAAGTATCCGGAAATTTTAGTACCATTATACCGATTCAGTAGCCGGAAAGACACTGATGTAAAGGAGCGATTTTAAAAAATTTTTACTTTTTTAAAATAATTATTAAATGTTATTATTTTGAATTATACTAGAAACTAAAACTACTGTTCAAAAACACGTATATTTTTCACAAAACCCAACATTTGTGATGCAGCAGTTAAACAAAAATTATAATAGAAAAAATAGTTGAATTCCATAAAATTTACTAGAAAATAGACATTATATTCACTGTTTATTAATGGCTTTTCTAAAAATAAAAACAATTAAATTTAGTTTTGCATAAATTTGTCAACAACTGTTTTTTAAATAATCATAATAAATTATTTTAAACAAAAAGTATAAATCAAAAAAAAAGACTTAAAACATAATCTTGTTTTAAAATTGGCCTAATAATTATTTGAACATGATTAATATTTCATTAATTTTAATAATAATATGTGATTTTTAATAGAAAGCAATATAAACAATAATTATATTATTTTGCAAAAACTTGTACTACAAGCCTAAAAACAAAAGACTTAAGTCACGAACTTCTCTATTTCAATTAGAATTAACAAAACAGAAAAACTTTCAAAATTTATTAAAATACAATAGAAATTATCATAAAAAACATTTAAATTATGTTAATTATGATAATAAACTACAAAAAATATAAAAATAAATAATAAACGAGAGATAAGAGACAAGTGTGTTAATGATGTCAAATGAAAAGAATATAAAAGAGAACAAGACACTGACAAAAACCTGTCACCTTAAAAAAAACACATCCCAACGAAATATAAAGACTTCTGTTAAAAATTAAACAAAATTCTAAAATATAAAATACAATTAAACGTTTTAATACTTAAAGTTAAATGGAATAAGAATTTATGAAAAAAAGAAGAAGTTGAATGACAACAAGTTTAATGTTGTATTCGGGCAAACCTCTCTTTATAATACCCTACACAACAATATTGGTTATAAATAATGAGAACGAAAAATTAATGACGACCCTCGTTTAGTTTTGTTTACTGACTTTGTTTCTTAAGTATCCAGTACATTATTGTGACACTAATGTTTATGTGATATTACGTTACGTTTCAAAAGTATGTTTTTCTGGAGGTTTTTATGCGAATTAAAAGATATTGTGAACCGACCCGTGAATAATTTCGAACATAATTTTTTGGCCAAAATTTGTTACAAAAACGACATAAATATGATATTCACTGCACTAAAAAGGAAGGTTGTATGAGACCTATGAGAAATAGTTTACCAATCCTCGTATAATTTTATCCAAATTTTGTTAAAATTCCTTTATGTGTAGAAAGAAATGTTATTGGGGCCTATGGGAAATAATTTACCGATCCTCGTATAATATGGTGCATCGTTTTAGAATATCATAAGACTTACTTTTATCTAATTTCGTTAAACTCACTTTATATTTAATATTTTTATTAGCTAGAAACCTGATTCCGGGAGCACATGACTAATTTCAATAGGCTTCATCCTTTAACCAAATAATTGAAAATTACGATCTGTACAATGTTCACAACGTATACATGGAAAGCCAGCCGCACAAACAGACTGATGGAAGGACATCGTTAAATCTACATTGAAAGTGACTCTAATCAACGGTATAATTATGTTACAAACATCACCACAAACGCAAAATACACCCTACACCATTGTAGGTAAAAATCAAAAATTAACATATTTGACAACGATAACAAACAATTTGAGGACAACAATAGAATTTTTAATTAATTTAAAAGCTGCTAATTTTTTGGCCTTTTTCTCCTCTTTTTTATCAAGATAAAATGCAAAATGTATAGAAACCAGTTTTGTTAATTTCATGTGATTTTGTTCGTTATCAAAATCTGTTAAGAAAAAAATCTCTAAGAATAAACTTTTGCTTAATGATTTAAATTTCAATAAATAATAATATAAAACATTTAAATTTATTTTCGATTTGTTGTTGATTAATAAACCAGCTTGAAAATGATACTCGAAAATCTTTTTTTCTCTTTTTTTTTTGTGAACATAATTTCCATAAAGTCTGGAAACTTTTTTTGAAACCAACTTACTGATGTCTTCTATAAAAAACAACCAATAACTAATTTGAAAATATAAAATATAAATAAAAATGTACAAATGACAACTCATACAAAAGATAATTTATGACATTTGGTGACTTGTTGTCTATGATTTCACCAAAAAGAAAAAAAACTGAATATTTTACCAAAAATTAAAAATTAATTTTAATATAATAAAAAAAGTCAATAGAATCAGAAATCAGAGGGTTTCTTGTTCGTTTTTTTTAAACAATTACGATTTAAATAACAAATCTCATATCATGAGAGATACACTGAAATAAAATATTTTTTAAAGAATACTTTACACTTATGAAACTGAGGAATATCAATCAATTCTATTGGTTATAAAAAAGTACTAAAATTGAATATGAATTCTTGTGAGGTGTTTAAATGAGAGCAATGGGAAGTTATGGACCGGCCCTAAAATAATTTGGAATAACAACATTATATAAACGAAGTGTCAAAGCCAACGTTTATGTGAAATTTAAGTATTTTAAGGTGATATTCAGAAGAGTGGACCGAATCTCGTAAAATTTGTAGTTTTGGGTCTAAAAACCGCTTTCAGGTTAATCGATTATAACCCTTTTCAAAATGCTAAAACCAAACTAAAGATATGTACTAATTTCCAATCAGATATTTCCAAAACTGTAACTTGTACTTTGAGGAAGTGATTCTGAGACGAACGCTATACTCAAATGTGGTAATTGTGAAATGATACTGATTAAAATAATTTAAAAAATAAAAATAATAAAAAAATTAACTAATCAGACCTTGACAAAGAAAATATGGGATAAAGAATACTCCTGAAATCTTTTTTCACCGAAAAATTCTTGAAAATACTCGAACAGGTAGTCCATCTCCGTTTAAAATCTATCACTTTTGGACACCTTTTTTTGTTAGAAGAATTTGCCTCTCTTGCTAAAATTACCACATAATTGTTCTTGTACCACTCGAGAGCTTGTTTATCTTAGAGACAGGAAGTCAATTTAGCCAAAAAAGTGGACACATTACGAAGTCTTATAAATGAAAGCATCCTTTTTGTAAATATTCCTTCTATACATTCTGTTGTAGCAGTTAATAGTCTTGTCTGCCACAACTACATATTGCTTGCAATGTCGAGACATTTTTGCTTCTGGTATCAGCTACATAAAATTTTTGACCATGAAGTTGCGAAAAAATCTACTAGAAAATATTTTTCCTCATCAAAATATTTTGTTAACTTCACTTCAATGTCTTTGTTCTGTTTTTGGCCTCTAAATTTTTAAGAACGTTTCTGTAATTTCATAACATGGACGTTAGCTTTGTATGTTTTTCAAATTGCATTCACTTTATCCTTTCGTACCAATAAAAACGAGCTCAGAGCTAATCGGTCTAATATCCTGCCTTGTGAGCTCTTTTGAAAACGTTTTCCTTTTTTTGGTTTTAGACAATGTGAACCATCAATCTACTAGAATCAAATTTTCTATCAATGGACAATTTCTGTCTATGTTATTAAAAAACATTGGGAACAGTATGATGGCAGACCTTTGAAAGTTTGGCCAAATTTTGAAGACCAAGTTGAAAATATATAATAATTTTAATATGCACTTTTTGTGTATTCAATAATAACTGATAAGTTTTAGAGAGATTACTCGATCAAAACACATACATATCAGCAAATACTTGGTTAAAAATTCGAATGTTAAGAACTTTCGATTTCACTACTTGCGATCTCATTACACAAATTGTGAGAGGCAGAATTACTGCAGCAAGCAGTTCAATCTACAGAAAATGCCCCTATTGATTGTAAATGGATCATTAACCGGTACACATCTTTGTGGATAGCAAATAAAGATCACTGATGCGAACCTTGAAGTAATACGTATCGAGCATTTTTGTTAAACCGTCCTTGATATTCTTCTAAAGATCATTTTTTTAATAAAAAATTAAAATTTTATTCTAATAAATAAATATTTATGCAAATTATAATCTTTTGTGTATTAATATGTTATTACAGTTCTAATTAATATTTGTTCAATTTAACAAATTAATAACTGTAGTTAAACTTGTTTAATTAGTTTAAAGCAAAAAAATTATAGATCTTAGTAAACAAAAAATAATAATAATAATAATTCTCTTTCTGCTGAAAAAATAAAATCGACTGTTAACCTGTTTCCTTTAATAAAACATAGAATATTTTGATTCAGTGTAAAATAAGAAAAATTCAAAAATCTTTAATAAATGAGAATTTAAGAAAAAAAACAACAAGTCAGAATTTAATTTCGGCCATGCCGAATCTTCAGTGCCCTTTACAACAAAATCAACAAGTTTGTTTCGTACATATACACTGACACATACATTTTACATATACAAATAAGTAATGATATTATGTATTTTAAGAAAGATATTCGCTTGAATTAAAAGGATCTAAGGCAACCTTCCGGTCTACATCTTTTAAAACACTGCACCAACATTGCTGGTTTCAAATAGTAAACTTCTGGGGACTATAACAAATACTCATAGGAATATGTATACATTATGGGGTCTAAGATGATTCTTTCTTAGCGTTACACACACATTGACAAAGTTAATATACGCCACTTGTTGTGAAGGGTAAAAGAAATGTTTTCAGGTCATTGAACAAATTTATCTCAGAAATTAACGTTAGAAATTTATATGTCAAAAGGATTTTGTATTCATAAGCCGCATTTGTTGTTTTTGTTATCATTTATTTCTGTTTTTTTTTTTTTTGTTTTTCATAATTGACAGTTCCAGCAACACGGTGGCAACAAAGTTGAGGGTCAATAAACATGAAATGACTTAAGATCTAATAATTTAATATTTTAATTTTAACAAAGACGAGTTTTAGACTTTAATCACAATCGTATCGATGTTAATTAGAAGTCATAAATGTTCATAAATTATTAAAAATTATGATTATTTGTTTTTTTTTTTTCGGTTATCAACAATTTAATTGAAATATATAGAGATATACATATATATTTTTTTGAGATATTAGCATTTTTACAGAGATGGAATATTTCGTTTTAAAATCAATAATGCAATTTTTGTAAAATTTTTACATTTTTAGTACGTAAAAAAAAGAATACGTAATTTTTTAAGAAATAACATTTTTAATTTTTTTACAAAACTTAATAATTTTCTTAAAAATTAAAAAGTTTTTCAATAAAAAAATATTTTCAATTATTTAATTAAAGATCGTGTTTTTCTATTGTTTTAGTATTCGTTAATAATGTTTAAATATTTGTGTTAATAGAATATTGTTCTTTGGAATTTTTTTTATTTAATAAAAATAAAACGGTATTTCTATTTAATTTCTTAATTAAAATTCGAATAACGTTTCCATAAATTCTTTAAATTTATTGTTTTAAAAGTAAAAAGAAACTGAATATTTTTAAAAAAGTTTTCGGAATATTTTTTCAAAATGTTTAAAGTCAAATTCTTTATAATAGGTGACATAATGATATAATCCAGTGATCGCAAAGAATTCGATTAAAAGAAATATTTTGTAGATAATAAGAATTTAAATTTGAATTTACAGACTACACTGAAAAAAATATTTAAGAAAAAAAAAACAATCATTCCAAAACGGTTTTTTTATACAAATAATTCTGAAGCTTTGAAACTACTAAACATTTGTATACCATGCACCACCACGTAGCACCCACCCTAATGATACCATTCAAATCAGAATCACTTTCTGAGATGGTTTAACGATGTCTGTCCATCTGTCTGTCTCTAAAGATATATTTGACGTAAATAAATTTTGAAGCAGTCCCAATCTATATGTCAAATTTCGGGAAGATTGGCGCACAAAAGATCGGTCACATACAGACACACTTCGTAAAAGCCATTTAAAGTTCTTAACTCTCAAAAAGTGTCAGAATTGGATGTAACTTTTTCTGTTTGGATTTCTACAAAAGTACCAACCCCACCTGCCGAAAAATAATTTTAAAATTCTCAACACATTTCTTTGGTAGATCTCGTATGTTACCACTTTTCCATTGGTTTTCTTATATTTCATGTAGCGGGCAGAAAAAATAGACCACCATTTTTAAGTATACCGTTCGATTCAGAATCACTTCTGGTTCTGTTCGCAAAGTACAGGTCGCCTCATTGGCGACTTAAAGGCCACATACAAATGTCCTGAATAAAATTTTACAAAAATAAATCTTATGAAAATATAAAACGATTTGTCAAATTATACGAGGACCGGCCAATATTTTCTTAAGTGTCTTTTACAACCCCCTTCCAAATACGACTTTGTAACGCATAAATCTCAAGTATACGTTGATATTGTAATAATATTTAATCAATTTAAGATAAATATAAAAAAAACAATGTTCGGAATTATACGAGGCTCG
Organism: Cochliomyia hominivorax; assembly: GCA_004302925.2. Lineage (NCBI taxonomy): Eukaryota > Metazoa > Arthropoda > Insecta > Diptera > Calliphoridae > Cochliomyia > Cochliomyia hominivorax. The sequence continues at coordinate 73,927,292 of PYHX02000467.1, forward strand.
GTCCGTAATTTTTTATAACTTCCATATAAGCTTCCATAAGAAATTCCTTTTAAAACGCATTAATTTCACATAATAATTTATTGTACTCATAAGCCTAAATAAAAAATGAATTATACGAGGGCTGTTCATAAATTTTTCATAGCAATAATTTACAACCAACAATATTGTAAGGGTATAACATAATCGGGCCTGACCGACTATAACATTTTTAAGCAAGCAGAACAACGTTAAAGTTGCTTAGGATTCAAACAACGATATTTTGTTTTTTTTTTTTTTTCATTTTTCGAACTGTACTGTATGAATTTAAAAATTTACTTTGTTATAATTGAGTGGGAAACCAAGAACTTACCTCTTTATTTAATTCCATAATTAATAAAAATAATATTTTATTCAAATTCCATTTAATTTTATTTAATTTTAATAATTAGTGAGCTTTTTTAATTTGAACATAAATACTTTATGATTCCATTTTCTTTTAAGAATATTTGAATAAATAACATTAAATATAAATAATTTCATTATCATCATTTCAGTTTAATATCACAACAATTAGTTATATGATTTTTAACAACATTTTCTTGTATACATATATATTTATATATTTAAGTATATACTTATTCACATACATATATATTTATGTTAACATTAATTTTACATTTATTTAAATATTTAACTAATTTTCAAATCTAATTTCAAAAGTGTTAGAGCAATTAAGTTTACTTAATAAATATATTTTTTTTATAATATTAAATTTAACCACAAGCCATTTTAAAATATCATATGGAAGTAGTCAATATTTATTTGTAAATTTAAATGTAAACAGTCAGGGATAAAATTATAAGGACACTTGGATCAAAAAAAAGAACTGCTCATAACGAGAGTAGAAATATAAAAAAATCAAAATCGTTGGTCTGGAATTATAAAATATCGATTCATATTAATTTATTCTTCTTCAGTTTCATAAAACATTCATTTTAGTTATGAAAAATAAAACCAATTTTCCCCGAATTAAATATTGGAAATTCATAAAACTATCTTTAAATATAAATATATTTCATAGAATCGGTTTGTTTATAATATGATATATTTATAGAAAATCCTTCAATAAGCGATAGCAATAAGGCCTCGAAAAGTATTTGCAAATTTTGAGCAGAAAAAATTTAACTGCTCACTTCCGAGAAGGTTGCTCATTACAAATTGCAGATTTTTTTCTGCGGAAAATGGTTAGCGCTACTGATTATAGGTATATTCAGCTGAAAATATTATAGGTGGGGGCTTTTTTATATTACACGATGAATATAAGTATCAAAAATAAGCAATTTCAGCATCATACTGATACTGGCCATACATTTTTATAACTTTAAGTGCACAAAGTCATATGTCAAATCCATCCAATTAGACTAATCAACGTTAAAGCTGAATAATATTTCGTAGTTGATGATACATTTGCACAGAATAGGCTTTGCTGGATCTGATGTCTAGTGTCAAAGCAGAAAAAATAGATAGGTAAGTACTACATTTGTTTCAGCAACCCCTGAAGAGTTTAAGGATTAATTTAGTCGTGGAACCATCCTCAAATGTGTATAAAACCACAGGTATCCTCCAAATCAGCGATCGCCAAATCTGTCAAATATTGCAATGAACTGCATTTAAAGAAACGCGACCGTAGGCTTCTGAGGGCAGATCAGAACAGAGACAGAAAAATGAGGAATCGTTTCCCCTTCTTTGAGGGTCGACCCTCTTTTCGCCAAATCATCAGCCTCTAGGTTCTAGGGAATGTTCCAATGCTCTGTAATTGGAGGGGTTTTGGGTGATTTCCACCAGAATGCTTCCGTATAATAGAATTGGAGTTTCAATCGACTTATAAATCCTATGGCTTTGATACAAATGCATGTGTGTAGGAGAGGTAATAACTATTTATGACAACCGTTAATAAAGAACTTCTGGTGCCAACAACAAAATATATAAAAACTGATTGTGGATTATGGATTATGGATTCCACTTAAGGGTATAAAACAATTTTTATTCACTTTTCACCATTTAAGGGTTATGACAAAGCGCAGCCAAATAAAACTGGAAGCAAACTATTAACGACGCCAAAGTATTGATCTCTATTTGGAATGCGATAAGACAGACACAGCGGACCTGCAGCGAAGAGAATTCGTTCTTTTGTTGAAAATGATAATAAAAAAATGTTTAGAATGTTAAATAGGACACACCAAGATCATCAACATCCTATTCAATTATATTCGAAATTTTATCAAAGTGTACATATAATTTTTACCCCGACTTTATATCTATTTTATACACTTTCATAGGCTTTCCTTGACTATTTATCAAATGCCTCAAAAAAGACTTTATTTATTATTACAAATTAACAAAGATAAATAAATATAAACGTCGTTTTATATCAATATTTATTTTGATTAAGAATTTATTTACTGATCACTTATATTTTGTCATCCAACAGCAAAATTTCATAATCAAAAATGATTGAAATCATAAATGTCCAAATGACAATTTTATTTAATAAAGTGTCTTTCGAGGTTTTCTATATTGAATTATTCTAATAGTTCATTTCTTCTCTTTCCTTTTATTCGATTTTCATATAAAAATATAGATTTTTATAAACATAACTATATAAACATACAGTTGATAACAAAACTAATCAACAAACATTTCAGTAGTATTTTATTGCTGTAGGTGGTATGATTTTGTTGCCAACTGTATATTATTCATTTAAAACTTAACAATACAATTAACAATTTTTTTACTCTTTTCATCAGACACTAAAAAACAAAGACATTAAACAATCAGTCAGTCAGTCACTCAGTTCATTCATTCGTTTTTACATTTAATCATAACTTTACAGACATAATATATATATACACATACATAGTATTTATATAACCAATGAATACAATTACAAGCTACATCACTTTCGTATAACTATATGGTCCTTCGTTTAATATTTTTTCTTCTTTTGTATTTTTTTTAATCCTCAATTATTTAAATTTTCCTTTGTTTCTTTTTAGTATGAGAATTTTATTCATGCATTTCGTTTTTATACCTTCCACCAATACATTTTTAAAATCGGAGCATATTAAGCTTGATATACTTTGGGTAGCACAAGGAAGTTAAATTTATTTCATATTATTTCACATTTTATTTCATATAAATATTATTAAGTTTATTTCATATCTTGTATCCTATAAATTTTTAAGTCCATTAAGATCTATCAAAAAAGTGATAAATATTGAATGTAATCAAATTTATCGAAGATCGCATCAAGCGCAATAAGGCAGCATATTCTTGAAATATAACAAGAAACAAAAATTTGGCACGCGTAAAAAAATAAATGTATCCCTCTAATATCTACGCACCTTTAACATCGCCCATGGAACCTCAAGGGGGTTGAAATTATCGAAGTGTGCTATGTTAAATTTCATTCAAATCCATCCACCTGATCAAAAGTTACATATTTATTTTCAAAAAATTCGATTACGCACTTCTGTGCAATGCTCGAGGAACTAAAGACAAACATTGTTTTTAGAGATCGTAGAAGTAATGTCACCAATGTTCAAGAGATGTTTAATTATTAAGCACTACATTAAGATTTTTGATCTCTACTATGAGGATGCTACAATATACATTTTTCGGTTCAGAAAATGCAGTTCCTTTATGAAAAATATATTCATAATTATCGTAACACATCAGGCTTCTTAAAGTAGTTGCGGAAAGACTGCTTTCCAACAGTAGTGGCCCTCTTATGAAACTATTATTACATTGTGAAATTATTCAATTGGAAAGAAAACATTGTCTCAGATTATGTTCTCCCTGTTGGCTTGTACCTCCACTTGGAAAACCGTATTATGATTTGGTGGTCCGAGTGATATTCTGGTTTTTGTTTTTCCTATATATAGAGACCAAGTCCTATTCTATCTTCATATATTGAGCTATGCGTGTAGAGGTCTGGTTTCCCAGAATCTTGGATTGTAAAGACGCTATCAAAGACTGCTCGCCTGATGCACGTGTGTACATACTCTGGGTATCTGGATACCAAGGAGTTGCTAGAAACGTGAAAGTTAATTATCTGGTTATTAGAGATACAGATCTCCAAGGCATAAGCTTACAAAATCTAATACCTTTAAGTCAATACCTTTAGAGACATCGACTTGATGGCATAGACGAAATACGAGCACGACAGGAAATTCTCTTGATTAAAAAGATATGGATCATTTTTCCATACAGGGAGAGTACATCAACTCAATTGGATGCTTAGTACATGACAATGGCCATGAGACTTCCTTTATAGACTTCTCTTTCCAACTAAGGTTTTCTATTGTGAAATAACAATTTAAATAGAAATCTAATCCCCTACAAAACAAATGTTATTTCAATCTGAATCTATGAAATCTTCAATATCTGTTTCGTTCGTAAAATTCTTAACACATGAAGTTACCTTCATGGAACTTGATAGTTATAATGTTTAATGTCAATATTATTAACAAAACCAAATTGATCCCACAAAAAGTTGGCCAATCATTCAAAATCTGACGTCAAACTGTTTCCAATATCATTAAACAGTACCGGAAGAATTTGTTCGATCATTCACATGATGTTATTAAAGCAAAAAATTAAAGAGCAATTTCAAAAGAGCTTTGAACACATACGGTTGGAAAGCAGTCTTTCCGCAAAATGGATGACGAAACATATGTACATGTGGCAGGCAATATGCAGTTGCGGCAAAAGAAGCCTATCATTTGTTACAACGAGCACTATAAATAACGAAATTTACATAAAGGAATGTTTAGAAAAAAGGATATTTCCATTTATAAAACTTTATTGAGTTTCCATTTATATTTGGCCTGAGTTGGCATGGTAAAAAATAAAGTGGTACCAGAACAATATTGCGGTATTTGTACCAAGAGAAACAAATCCTCTAAGCTGCGCGTAGCTAAGGCTAGTAGAGAGATATCGGGCTTTTGTTAAAAGATAAATGAGGAGCACAAAAGGTGCCCAAAAGTGTAATAAATTTTATACTGTCGAGCAAAGTGACAGAAAGCTCTATTAAAACATTAAGGGAAAGTCTTACAAAATGGTTCGAAATTTTATCACTAGTTATTAAAACTATAATTTTTTTGGAAATCATAAATAATAATTTCAATTAAATACAAAATTTAAACTGTAAGTGGTTCGTTTTGCCAGGAATTTTTCAATCTCTCTTCTTACATAAAAACATTCAGATCATAAATTCCTTCTAAATACTTTTTGTGGTGGAGGGTATTTAAAATTCGTCTCAACCAAATAAAACAACATTCTCTCAAATTACTCATTTTATATTGTTTTCATAATTTATAAGCATGAAAAATACTTTTCATGTTGCCTGAAATTCGATTTGCATTTCAAAACAAATACACACATTTCTTCCCTTGACTCTAGTCCATTTATTTTATTTTTTTTTTCGCATATACCGGTAAAGATATGAATACGCAGTTTTGCTGCAACTGTTTTTTTATTAATATATTTTCATTGTTTTATTTACATTTTGTCTCAATTACCTGTCATCATATGAACAATTTTTTCAATAATATTTTTATTACTCTTAACACTCGAACAACTTTTAGTCAGTTAACGTTAAATTATTATTATTTTTATTGGCATCTCAATTCAATTTAATTCTTTTTCAGTTTTCCTTACTGTTTTTGTGAGTTTAAAATATGTTTGGGGAAATTGTTTGTAGTTTAAAATTTATAACAGTTTAAAATTAGTTAAGCATTAATGATTAGTGTTTGGACGTTATTTAAAACTGAGCTTTAACTTTTAAGGTACATTGAGTAAATTAGTTGAAATTCTGGTATGAATTATATACTTTTAATTAATTGTTAACTTTAAGTTTTAATATTTTTGTAGTTTAGATTTAAGTTATTTAACCACTTGTTAACCATGTCTTTAGATGGATGAACAAATATTCTCCAATTTCGGATATGTAGGCCAGGAAAGCTGAAAAGATATAAAAAAGAAAATGTAAAATTAAATGTAAAATTCGAGAAAAATTTCTAAAAACTTGAATTTCTCCAAATCAGTTGCAAGAATAGTCTTTATCAAATCATTTTATACTGTTTTATATAAAACTTTCTATTTAACCGTTTCTGACGTCTGTTGGAACATTAGTGAGATGCGTATATTTCTTCTTGGCGTTAAATAGTAAAGAATAATAAAATTAATATGCCTCATTTCTATCTGTGGTTTCTAAAATATTACCACCCTTTTGAAAAAGAATGGATCCGTATAGTTACACGATTATTGTTCACAAATTTTTTTAGAATTTAATATAGAATTTTACAATGTTAACTGTATTTAAACCAAATTGAACTCATCAATTCAAAAGACCAAAAAAGTGCGAAAGTGATTCCAAAAAATGTTTTTCAATCAAATTTTAAATAAAGTTTTTGTGATTTTTTCCAATATCTGAAAGTTTTAGAGTATATGTATAGATAGTAACTAATATTCTACATCACAAACAATTTATGGACTCTATTTAAAAATTGTGATTTCAACACCTAAGGAAATAGAGACAATACTCAACGAAAATCATTATCAAATAAATTTGGGTTCCATAAAAATTGAATACGAAAAGAAGACTTTAGTTCATTTTGTCGTTGTTCATTTTTTATGTGACAAAATGAACTATTGTATCGTATTGTTATTGGTGATGATCTCAACCCCAAACAGCAATAGGGTTTAAAAGCCAAATAAACTCAGTATCCAAATTTACATAATATTCGGATTTACTGTGTATTCTAGATAAGATTTTTCGGTTACAGTTTTATATAAGATTTTACAGAATTTTTACAGTTACCATTTACGCCACTGAACATATCTCAGTCCAAACCATATGTAAAGCGGTTCAAAAGTTACATAGTTACTTAAAAAATCTATTTGGAAATATAGTGCGATGTTTGCACGCCGATAGTCTCAGAATCAATTACTGGGCAGTCTTAACGAAGACCATATGTTTCTCAGTTCGGCGAGGACCAGAACATATTTTTATATAGCCCCCATATAGAGCTCAGTTTAGAAAATCACCTCAAAAATTGTTTTAAACAAAGTTTTTTTTTTCATGTTGATCTATAATTTTTCATGCCCGAGTCATGGTGTAGTGTATTATATAGTCGGTCTTAATCGAGTGTTACACTTATACTTGAAAACGTTTATACCACTCAAGACATGAATCATTGCCTTCATAGGATCCAATAATAAAGTTATATAAAATATAATAGAAATTATAAATGAACAAGATCACCATAATTTTTCACCTTAGAAATATCAAAGTTATAAAACAAAATATTTATGTTCTTAACACACATGAAATGTTTAAAATAGTTTCCGGGTTTCGTATTTCTCCCATAGTATTTTCCCAAGAAGCGCCAGCCACATTTAAATAAAATAATCATAATTGCAGTTTTATATTAATAATAATTCAATGAATTGAATGCAGTAGCAATTGCTAACTGTCTGCCTTTCTGTCCGTCCAACTTTTGCTAATGTTAGTTTAGTATTCGTTATTAATTCTCATGTCGAAGATGATGCTGATGAGGATGATGATGATGCTTCAGTTGTCTTGTTAAGTTCATTTTATATGTAAATTTAAGTGTAAATTAATATTGTAATTTGTGTATGCAAATATGTCTACATATTACGACTTGTACTACACATATGTAAATATTCATATATGAAATGAAATAACAACAAGTAAGAATGTCATATTCGGTTATATCGAATCTTTTATACACTTTACCTCAAATATATGTGAGGTATGTATGCTTTGTAAATACACACATTCATTTAAAATGGTATACAATATAGGAACGTTTTTTTTTAATTATAACTGAACCGATTTTGGTAATTTTTTGGAATGGTATTGAAGTACATATAACTTAATGTTACTGCAAAATTTTATTCTAATTTGCCGATTTATAATTGAAAATTTTACGAAAGTTCTTCGTTTGAAGTTGGAGATAGACCTCAGATATCGGTCTATATCTTTTAATGTAGTGAACCGATTTTAAATGTTTTAAACAGGAAACTTTAAAGGACTATAACAAATACTCAGGCCAAATTTTATTGAGCTCTGTCAATTATTGTGCATGTGCATGGCAGACAGAAGGACAGACAGAGGGACACAACTAAACCGACTCGGATATTGATTTGATGCAAGAATATAAATACATTTTAAGATCTGAGATGATTCCTACTTAGCATTACACACGTCAATGACAAAGTCAATATATCCTCCTCAATATTTGTGGTGGTGGAGGATATAAAAAAATAATCATAAACTACATGACTGAATGCAATAATAATGATGCTGATGATGAAGATGATGATGAGCTGCAAATCGTCTTATTCAGTATAACAGTTCTATTAACATGAACTATTATTATTAAAACTTAATGTCTATACTAAAATTACAAAATAGTTATTAATTTTTGTATTTAAATATACTTTGAATAGACTTAGAATTTGTCTTATGACATTTAACGTCGAATTGTGTTGTTTTAGCTCCTTTTCAAATTTGTCTGTCCGTCCTTTTGCTTGTCTGTCTGTTTAAATATAAAAAAGCTATAAATTGTTATTTTTTTATAATTTTTATTTCTTTATAATATTAATTTTGATAATAATTCATTCATTTATCAGAAGTCATTTCATGATTTCTTACATGATTAATATGACTATGATGCATCTATATTTATTATTAAAGAAAACTTGATTACAAACGTATTTACATACATATTTGTTGTTGGCAATGAAATTATCAAAGAAGGAAATTTAAATTTGTCATATGATTTGCTAATTCTAAAATAACTGAATTTAAATGAGTTTTATGTGAAAACAACTTTCATTAAGAAAATGTGTCAAATTCGGACGATTAAAGTGCTTTTGAAATTGTATGAAAACAAGCCTTTTTAATGTCTCTGAAGAGCTTTGAGAGAATGTGATGTCTTTCCTCCAAAACTTTGGTTCTGCTCCATGATAGAAAATTTTACGTAAACCAATATAATCAAGGCAACTTGATTCTAGATTAGTCAGAGATGTGGTTAATATGCTAAGCAATAATCGGGTCACAATTAATCACCAGTGGAAGAACAATCCATTCATTGTTGTAATTATGCTACCATAATGGCAATCCCTTTCTGAGACAATTTAAAGAAATCCATTAGTCTCTCTGCCCGGCGATAACTTATTATATATAACTCTTATATAACGCCAAAACTCACTACATCCCCCTTGAGCAAATGAACTTAAATGGGATAAATCTTTCACAAATATAAACTCATGAAAATATTTTAAATCAGATTAATTTTTGAGTTGATTTAACCATGTCTCTTCGTCGAGAACCAATTTATAATTTCATATAATTTTCGTATTACCACTACTTTGGAAAATGAAATCAAATGGCTTAAGTCTCTCTTAATACGTGAAAATAATTAAAACAAACGTGCATTAAAATAATTAAGGGGTTTGGAAGGATGTTTTGATTTGGAATACATAGTTCGATTTCCCTTTTGTAATGATCAAGAAATATTTCCAGAATGTAAAATCGACATTATCGCAACTGTCATTCCAGTGGAACCTAAGTTTTATAATTTTGAATATAACTTGTATTTAACCTTCAACTTTAAGGCTGGCTCTTTTCTTGTCGACAATGATCTTCGTCAAGTAATACTTTCATATTCCCATCTTTAAACTTCTTCAGCTTACCTGGACCCCCTTATCTTTTTATCGAAATTACTAGGGATAACTTTTGAAAAGCATTCATAAAAATTTAAGTTGAGCCATGACGACCTTAACCAATTAATAATCCATAATTATCATTCACAATATGATTTTTCTTCAAATAATTATGTAATTATTAAACCATTTGAGATATACAAATTTTGTTTGGATTGAATATCAGTGAAAACTGTAGAACTGGAACACGCTCTTTCAAAAATGATTATAAAAATTTTGATTTTTAAAGTTTTCTGAAAAATTAAGTTCATATTAAAAGCGTTTTAAAACTGAGATGAGTAACGATATTTTTTTAGTTTCAAAATTATCTGTATAAAGTTGTCCTTAAATTAGGGAATTCAAAAAATTTCCATTTCTCAATATCGAAATACTCCAAAAAATCAATTCGATTAAACTTTGGAAAAAATTGACTGTTAACATTAAAATGTTCACTTTGTTGTTTTAGACAACATCTGTAGAAAAGTGTTTACCTTACACTGGTCTGTTTATGCAAAGACTAATTAAAAGATGATTGCAGTCTGAGATTTAAGAACTAAAGAAAAAATTATAGTATTTTTTTATAAAATTTATAAAATTTGGTTTGGGAGATTTTTGGTCCCATCTCAACCGAATTCCCATTAAGATTTCTTCAGAACAACATTAAAATATTACAAAGTCCTTTTTGGAAAAAATCACGAAAGAATATCTATTGAATTAGACATTTTAAAAACCCTCATATGTTATAGTTTTGATATATGTTTTTGAAATCGTCATTATTAGCACGCATACCCAATACTTAAAATAATTTCATTAAAATTCTATTTTGCCACCTTTTTTAAAAAACTATTCTTTAATTATTCCCCTTTTTATTCAAATCCATTTGAATATTAATTATAAGACACGTTTTATTAATTTTCCTTATTAAATAATAAACTAAGTTTATTTTTATGATTTTTTTAATAATAAAGATGTTGATTACGATAATGATGATTTTAATCTTGTTTGTGTATTCATAATGCATTTTTACATAATATGTATGTAAAAATGCACTATTAAATGCACAAGAACGTGCACTTTCAATTGTATTTAATTTGTAGCCTTTTTAATATTCAAAATATTCAGTCAGTATTTCAATTATTGAAATATTCTATTCATATAAAATAATGAATATATTATTGCTGTTGTTGTTATTACAAATATTAATCTCAGAACTTTTGATGTCTTGATAAAGAATTATATCAAGACATCAAAAGTTCTGAGATTAATATTTGTAATATTTTTTTTTTTAATAAAAGTTGTTGATAAATTAAATATTCAATTAATTGTAATCGATTGAAAATGATGATTGATTTTAATCGTTGGAGATATAGTGAAATAAAAATGGAAGGTAAAATTAAGTTGTAGAAAACTATGAAAATCAATATTGACCTTTTATAGTGGATGTCAAATATTTAAAATTCTTACGTTTTTTATATATCCGCGTGAAATTAAATAAATATCCTCGATTTGAATGGAGTGTCCAGAGAAATTATAATGCCATTCAAATGTTAGAAATAATTATGTTTGTAGTAGTTTAGAACAGTTGTGTTATAAATTATGCCAATTGTCAATATGTCAAAATGTCTGAATTTGGTGAAATTGTTTCCTCATTCAATAAAATTAAAATAAAGTTCTTTTTAGAAAGAAAGTCGAATGTGTGGTGGATGTACCGATGTATAGTTGAATTTAAAAAATTATGCACATTTACGATAAAGAAGTAAAAATATAATAGTCGGTAAAGTTCTGCTATATAATGCCATTTACCAAGAAGTAAGCACATGAATTGAGGTTTATACGAACGATCTTTTATGAGCTTAAAATTCCATTCCAGGAGGATATTTGTATGTAAGCTAGAGCAATTTTTATATGCTTCGTACTTGACACAAAAAAGCAACAAACCTCATTGATATATCTCAAAAAATTATAAGACTTGTTAAATCTGTATGTCAGAAATTGTATTATTCCATTTTTAATAACAAAAAGGAAGACCCGAAGGTTAGTCCATTAGACTATCTCCGAGAAAGGTAAGATTAAATTTAAGAGTAGACTTTAGAGGCAAAAATGAAATAATAGGCCAGATTGATGTACTCTGAAAGTACTAAGGAGTACAGATGAGCTATATTCTTACGATTTAATTACTATGATAGGTAAATCACTGGTAACTAAAATGACTAAAAATATGCAATAACAGTTATTAAAAATGTCGCTCTTTCTTGTTTGTTGCAAACTCGAATGTAATTGAGTTTTTATTTTGAGCCAGCAAATTTACTTAAAGATGGTGCTGAGCTTAAATTAGCAGTTCATCCAAAAAAAAATATATGTATCCTCAATGAACAGTGTGAGTCCCTTTTAGAGACTCCCATAATCAAATGTCCTCTGTCGTTTTTTATTGAACTCTTTCGTTTTCCGTGATTTTTTTAACGTTATTGTTTTCTTTTGCAAATACTGTGATCACTTCATTGTCCAAAAATCACTTTTACTTGGAACGACGTTATTCAAAAATTAATAAATAATTAATCGATAATGATCACATTATTGAAGCGTTGGTAATTGCAAATAAAACCATAAATATCCTTAATAAAGGCAGTAGCAAAATTCGTCAGAGATTGCAAGGAACGGAAGGCAATGAAGCGCTTCCGCACTTCCCCGAAGTGGCACTGACATAAAAGATGAATATATTACAAAGTGACAATGTGTAGATGCTAATAAAATTTCATAAAGATTATGTCCATCAAAATATTTAAAGGTCACTTGAAGTTTTGGAGAAGTATTATCCTTTACAAATTTTAATATTATACTACTATTAAGTTTCTTTTTTTTACAAAAATCATATTATTTTATAAATAGATGACATCCGTAGAACCAAACTATGATTACCCCACATAGAGATAATATTGGATGTTAATTATTAAATCGCAAATATTTAAAATTTCACTTTAATATGCAAATTATTAGTTCATATGTAAACCAAAAGAAACATCATTTATTAGTAAATATTAATTGTGTACATTATTGACTACATTATATGTTAATAAATATGTATACAAATGCTTAGATATAACTACTTATGTTGATATATAGTAAATGAAATACATTCTATACATGAATCCATAAGTGGATACATATGTATCTACATGCCTGTAAACATGATTTAATTAAACTCATTTTAGCATTTTACAGTAAATATCAATTAAAGTTAAATATGGAAATTTTTTAAGTTCTATATTGATAAAGTAACTAATGGATTTCTTAGATTTCAATTCTAATTTTGGATTCCACTACAAATTATAGGAGAAAAATCTTTCCATAAAAGTTTTATTATAAAAATTTAAAAACACAAGTTTCATTAAATAAACCCCTTAATTTTATATTTCCAACTGTTTATGTTAAGACTATTAAAAACACTCACAAAAGCACTTATTTATATACATCTGGTACTTAACATTTGCATCTCAAGATCTGTTTGAAATTTATTGCAAATTTCTATTTTGTGGAAAAAAATTTATTATCTTTACATATTTTCTTTCATACCCTACATCAAACCATATAAAATGGAAACAAGTATGAGTCTTCAATACCCTCCACCACAAATACACGTGAAGTAAATGCGTTATATTTTGTACATACACACCCATACATACACTCGCAGACGTATAAAATATATAAAGTCTTTTCTTAAATATAACACGGAACATTTAATGAGTCATAAAATTGGTTATATTTTTTGCTATAACTTTTTTTGATAAATTTTGGAATGGTAATGAAGTATATATAACCTAATAATATGGCAAAATGAGACTCTATTTAGTTGATTTATAATTAACAATTTTACGAACTAAGAGGTTGCCTCAGATATCGCTCTATATATTTTGTTATCCTCAACCAATTTTGTTCGATGTAAGAATATATATACATTTTGGGGTCCAAATTATTATTTCCTCGCGTTATACATGGAATGATAAAGTTAATATCCCCTCTTTACCCCTTGTGTATATATATAAAAAAGATGTGAGACCACAAAAACTTATTTATGAAATTTTTTGTATGTAAAAATGCACAATGGGGAAAACTATTTTTTTTAGAAAAAATCTATAACTTTTTATCAGCTGGTGGGATTTGAATGAAATAAAGCAATAGAATGCAGCAATATATTTGGGAGTATACGCCCCATTGGGGTTCCACGGACGGAGTTATAGGAGTGCAAATTGGTATCATTTTTTGTTTTTTCTTTCATTTAGTGCAGCTAATCAAAGGGTACAGATTTATTTGCAAAAAAATATATTCTGCCACATAGTAGAAAGTCTATATATATGTTTGTTCGATTCAACGACCGATTTACTTTAAATGTTTGCAGTATGATCCATATGTCTGGAAAGAAACATAAGCTATTTTTATGGTACTCTCATATTTAAGAGATTTTTACCACTTGCAGTGATTTTCGGAAGTAGGGGTTATAGGACCAATCGTTCAAATATCTTCATAACTGTTAGATTTAGGGCATGGCAAAAAATCATTTTTTCATTTCTGAAAACCTATTATTTCATTTTAGGGATTGACAGTTACTCATTTTTTTAAAGGACCTAAATAAGTAAATCTCATATCAACAAATAAAATATTTCCAAAATATTTTACTTTCCTCAAACGCTTTAAAATTTGTTTATGATAAAAAATTGCTATGAATTAAAAGTCGATTCTCTCCTTACAGAAATATTAGTGAAGAAGGATATGGAGGGAATACTAAAAATTGATTTTGGGCTTATAATCTGAGGACAAAATGAATTCGCTATAAAATCATGGTCAACACAAAAAGTAAAAACGCATTTACAGAAATCATAGCAACCAGTTTTTATTCTAGAGGGTTAAATCATCTCAGATATTCAGCCTGAATTCATCGGTATCGTTGGCACTATTTTTTCTTTATGTTACAAACATCAGCACAAACGTATAACGGAGACCTAAAGTAGTGTATGACATAAAATTACTAATGGACAGAGTATATTAATTTTGTCATTCCGAGTGTAACGCTAAGAAGGAATCATCTTAGACCCCATATTGTATATAGATTGTAGAATTAAATCAAAGTCTGAGACGATTTAGCTATGCCCGTGTGTCTGTTGTTGGAATGCTAACATCCATAATAAGTGACGAAACACCATGAAATATGGTCTCAATAGTTGTAATAGTCTTGACAAATATCCCTATTAAAAACCAGCAAAATCGCTTCATTACATTAAAAGATATATTCCGATATCTGAAGAAACCTCTAATTTCTGGCAAAAAGCTTTCATAAAATTGTCAGTTATAAATCGACAAATTAGATTAAAACTTCGTCATGTTAAGCTGTATTTAATTCATTACCGTTCCATAAACCATCAAAATCGTTCAGTTAAAAAACATTACAGCCAAAAATGTAACTTGTTCTATGACTCGTTCCATGTTATATTTAAGAAAAACTTGTTTATTTTGTGTACGTCTGTGAGTGTATGTACGAAATATCATGTATATACTTCACACGCAATTGCGGTTGTTTTAATTAAATTTTTCTAATGAAAATAAAGAGATTTTCACTGCCGTTCTATACTAAAGTTTATTACTGCATATTCATAACATATTTTCCGGTTTTTATTGAAAGGTATTTTAAAATCACCATAACCGACACATAACATTTTTCACTTATTTTATTTATCTTTTTCTTCTCGACCACAAGGTAAGAAATGTTTAGCCAACAACTGAGTTTATGGTTGAATTGCATTCACTTAAATGCAATAAAATGTGAATGTTTTCTTTTGCCTAAAAATTTAAAATAGAAAGGAATGGAATGGAAGATTACAGTCAGTTTTAATTAACATAATAAGAAATTATGACCCTCATAAATGAAGGCAAATAAAATTTTATTAATGAAAATTGTTAAACTCTAAAATGTGAAATGCAAAATGTACAATTAAATTTAGAAACTAAAACTTGAATAGAAAATTTTCTGAAACTTTAAAAAATGTTGAAGAATTTTTTTAGTTAAATTCTAAGAAAAACCACAAATTAATTACAAAAGCAAATTAATGGCAAAAGTACATAATAAAACTTAAGTTTTTGCGGTTTCTTTTAGAGTATTGAATATTTAATAAGATTTATTATGAGAAATAATTATTTAATAGTTCTTTCATTTAAGTCATAAACCACTATTTTATAAATATGATTAAAATTTCCAAGAATTAATCTATAAAATTAGTTTAGAATTTTTATCATAAAATTTCCAAACTAAAATAGAAGATGTTCAACAATAAATGCTATAAATGATTAATAATGTGAAAGTCATGCATGTGAGTGTGTGTTTAATAAAATAATTAGAAATTGAAAATTTTATTAACATACAAAATTAAACATTAAATGGAATTTACAGCACTTAGAAAGATTATAAAGAAATGTCCGCAAGATTTCTTGAAGAAGGGTTTCTATAGAAGTCTCAAAAAATAAATAGAGTCTACCATGAAATTAACATTTATTCACGTTTACTTAAAGGGTTATGAATCGAGAAAATAAAAAAATTATAAGAAAACATATTCTTAAGCAAAATATGAATGTATAATTTCCTATTTGACAGACTGTATAACATATTGTTAATACTATTTATCTAGAAATTATGTTAAACGGAATGTAATTTTTAAAAAAAGGTAATTATACAAAGTTATAATAATTAGAGCCTGATGAAATTTAATCTGATTATTTTTTATTACTCTGAAAAGTTTCTTTTTTAAAAGCAGAAAAATCAGTTCAGTTGATAAAAGGTTTATAACCTTAATAACTGAAATGTGAGATGACGTCTAAATTCCAGAGATGAAATTTCATAAATTTGCAATATTTTACCGTTATATTTGGGTACAAACTAAACTAACCAATTAATGAAATCGGTTCAGTAGAAAAAAGTTGCACCTAATAAATAAGCAATTTTATAATTCTTTAAATGTGTGCGTATTTGTGAGTATGTTTGTATTGTTACACTGTTCATGTATGAAACGTAATCCAAAAGTTTCTTAATGACTTAATGGCTGTCCATGTAAAGCTTTGATACAATTATTCTGGCCAAAATTTAACCATGATTATTTCATATAGGCCTCATGCAAACGTCCACCAAAATGAGGCTTTTAACCTATAAAATTCTTAAATATGAATTTCAAAAAAAAAAACATTTTTCCTTAGACGCCATACAACCACCCTTCCAAATATCGCGCAATATACAAGGCCCATTTAACCATCTGGAAAAAAATAAAACGCATAAATTTCACATAAATGTTAGTGTTATAATAATCTACTGCACACAAAGCATTAACAAGAAAAACAAATTATACGAAGGCAGCTCTAAAATTTTTCTAAGCAGTTATTTGCAACCACCAATATGGTAAAGGGTATTAAACTGTCGGACTTGACCAATTATGATAATTTTACTTGTTTTATATATTTTTTCCTTCAGTTATTTTATTAAACGAATTTAAAGTCAAACGAATGTCTGTTATTTTTTTATTGTTATCATGAAAAAAACATAAAACGGGCAGCTGTTCTTGTTTGAGTAGTTATTAACTTTAAGATAAAAATAAAAGAAAAGAATAATTTTTTTTTATACAAAAAGTATTTTAAGTTGAAGCGGGAATAAAAATCAAATATTTATCCAAATCTAAAATCTCATCTTAAATTAATCGAGTTGAAAATCATGAATATTTTCTTATCCTTATATGATGGTGTCATTCGATTTAACCGAATGTAAAATTTTCTTTTTTCGTAATAAATAAAACCAATTTGAATTGTACAGTATATTTTTATTATATGAATTTTTATTATTTTTGTTTTTTTAAGTTGATTTATCATATTTAGTTGTCTCTGATATATAATTTTTTTATATTTATTATAATAATTATAATAGTTTGAATTTGAATTCTTTGTATCATGTTTTTTGTTTTAGATTTAGTAGAGTTTATATTTTGTTTTATACCATAATAACGTTATTAATATAATATTTTATGTTTCAATAAAATGATCCCTACAATGTTTTTTTTTATAAATTTTTTTGTTTTTTATTAATTTTCTTTAATATAAATTTTTTTAATATATTTTTAATGATTTTTTTAATTTTTGTTTGCTAAACACATTTAAAGTGTTTTTTTTTATTTTATATAATTTTCTTTATTTTTTGCATTATGAATTTTTAAATTTATGTTTTGTTGTCACTTTTTTGTAATTTTAATTATTTATATATATATATTTGTTTAATAATTATTTAACTAAAAAACAAGGATATGCTGAACACTAAAGCCATATATATATTTTTTATTTATTTATTTATTTCATTTTCTTTATATAAATATAAAATAATTAATATAATTTCTATGTATATAATTTATTTATTTTTTATTTTATTTTCTCATATATATTTTATTTGACTAAATATAAAATATTATTATTACTTTTTTTAAATTTTTCAATTTTATAATATTTTCATTTTCAAATTATTTGAAAAATAACTAAATTAATTTCGTTTTTTAATATTTTTAACAGAATTTATTAAAAATTTAACAAAATGATTTAAAATTAATTAAAAAATTATAAATTCATTTAAATTTTTATTTAAGCTGTTTTCACTTCAATTGAGTTTCTTAAGCAGTTTACTAGTGAGTAAAATAGTTTTTTTTAGCAGCAAAAGGGGGAGGAGGAGGAGCAGTAATTAATGTTTTAATTAGTTTAAAATTTTATTTAATATTTTAATATTGTTGTTGTCTTTTACTGTTTGCATAGTATAACTATTAAATAATGTCAGTACTTAGTTTTATATAATTTTATTTATTTTTGTATAATTTATAATTATTTTTTAATACTTTTAATTGTTTTCTTCTCTTTTGTTCTTTTGAAATCTTTTATTTTATTGATTTTTTTTTTTAAATTCCATTTTTAATTTTATTTAACACAAAAAATGTCACTACAAAAATTATTTTTTATTATATTTTTGTTTTTAATTAATTATTTTATTATTATTATTATTATTATTTTTTTTTTTTTCATTATTCAAATACTCGTACTACTTAACAGATCCCTAATACTTTTTGTTGTATAAATTAAAAATAAATTATATAATAAAATAATAATAGATTTACTAATTAAGAACACATATTTATTGATTTCATTGCACAATATTTCATAGTATGCTTTTTTATTGTTGTTGTTAAATTTTTTTAATAAAAAATTTCATTTTGTTCTCAATTTAAAAAAGTATATAATTGTGATGTTTCCGAATATTTAAGATCGCTGCTAGATTTTAAAAATTTTTATATAAAGTTAGATTGGTTTTAGTTCAAAATAGAAATAAACTAATTAAAGAGCTGAGAAAAGCTTTTCATAAAGAAATTTACAAGGACTATCTAAGATAAACGGGCAGCTGTTCTTTTTTGAATAGTTATTACATTTTAAAGTAAATGATTACCAGTTTTCAATTAAAACTAAGAAAATATTAAATTACCCTAAGTTTGTGAAAAGGGTAGTGTGGGAATTGCTAAAAATCGTTTATTTTTAGATTATGATAACCTGAAAAATTTTCAGAATATCATAAAAATTTCAAAACATTTCAAATATAACTAATGCTCCATGTAATGCATACATGATCAAAAGAAATATTTTTCTCTTCTTCTCCACAAAGTCAATGGCTTTAAAAAACTTTTGCGCATTTATCCTTTTTTGAAAAAAAAAAAAAAAAAAAAAAACAAAATATAAAAGCTTTTAGGAAGTATTGAATATCTATTCAAATATTATTTTTTTTTTCATAATAAATATTTAAAGTAAACATCTATATGCCTATAAGAAAAGGAATTAAAACAGTGGTACATGAAAGTGCGTAAAAGTTTTCAATTTTTTTAAGATAAACCGGAGCTTTTACGCACTATTATATTAAGATGAATATTGAAAGCCAATCAAGTAAGTAGTGTTTTTGAAAATGTAATTTATCTTGTATTTTACTTAAATCTTGTTAAAGCAATAAGTTAGATATGAGCTTTTAAAAAAGCTTTATTTAAACTTTTCTATAAGTCTACACGATTGAAGAATTTTTCGCGGTTTTCTTCTTAGGTCGATATTTGAAATAACAATTTTTTGATAAGAAATTCAATGGAAACTTTTTACCAATCAAAAGCTTTATACAAAAATCTAAAAAGCTTCGATCACAATTCTATTTTATAAATTCTTATTAAATTTCATTAGTCACACTGTATTTTTATATCCACAATATCGCTCAAGTCTACTTAACATTATGTTGTTAACAAATTTCTCGAAAACAAACTTGGTTAAACCAAGTTTAAACTAGGTTTAACTGTTATACTAGAAATTTCGGTTTTGTTAGAAAATTCTTAAATTTAATTATTTTTTTTTAATTCTTTGTATAGACATTTTTGCGAGTGCATTTTGTTGAACAATTTTTTGTTTGTTTTTGTGCAAAATTACATTAAAAAACATTTTCTAATTGAAGTTCGTTTTTAATTATTTTTTTATTTTATTAATTAATTATTATTATTATTTTTTTCATTTTAAAACAAAATAGTAGGCCATAAATTGATATGTATTTGATATTTTATACATCAAAACCATTTTCTTTATATTCTTAATTATTTTTTAATTTAATTAAATTAATTTTTTTGTTTTGTATTTCTTTCAAATGCATTTTGTTTTTATTAATTTTTTTATTGTGAGTTTTCAATTTGATAGAATTATAATTAATTATTTTCTCTTATTTTTTTAAATTAATTGTTTAATTATTTTTAACTTTTTTCCTTAGTTTATGTGGTGCTTTATTGTAGTTTTTAATTTTAATTAAATTAATTAATTTATTTAATTGTTTTATTTTGGGAAAATTACTTTTCACTATTTGTGTGTTTTTGTGTGTGTTTGTTTTTTTCATTATTTTCAATTTTACATTTAAATTTTCTTATTCATTTTTGTTTTTGTTTTCTTCATGTTGTGTTTTTCCTTTATTATCAGATGTCGTAGCTGATATAAAAATTAATTTCAAATTAAAATAAAATTTATTTTTTTTTGTTTTTGCTTTTTTGGCTAAAAATTAAAACTTAAGTTTTTTGTTTTAACTGAAACTTAAAAAGAAAATTATAAATTTTATTTTAATTTTTTTCTCTAAGTTTAATACTAATTTGTGTTTTTTGTTCCTTAATTATTTACACTTAACTATAATTTAATTTCATTTAAGAGTTAATTTTAGATTTAGAAAGAGAAAATTATTAAAGAGAACGAAAATAAACAATATAAAAATAAAACAGGAATCAGATTACGAGAAAAGATATTGCAAATCTAAAGTGATTTGCATAAGTAATGTTATACAGAAAATATTTAAAAAATAAGAGTAGAAGAAACTGTTATACATAAAAATTATTATTGCAATTTGTCATATATATAACAACTTTAGTATATATAACTGTTATATACAATACTCTCTACAGAAATAAGTTGCCGTAAAAAATATAAAAATATCCTATTAAAGGTGTTTATATTCAAGATATCTGAAAAAATTCTCTTACACTCAATATTTTCTGCAGAAAAGTTTCTTATACTCAGAATTTTCTATATAAAATCTCTTATACACAAGTTTTTTTTTTTTTTTTTGGAAAATCTATAAAACACAAAATATTCTGCAGAAAATATGTTAAATATCATGTATAATAACAGATTTTCTAGACATTTCTTATAGACAAGGTTTTCGATAGAGAATTCTCTTTTTGCTAAGATTTTCTATAGAAAAACCATTAAATTGCTTATAGAAAATACACAAAATATTCTTATGCGCAAAATTTTCTTAAAAACTGTTATACAAAATATTTTTAATATTAAATATTGTTATACAAGAGTTGTTTTATTATATAAAAAACTGTTATATATCAAATTTTCTATAGAAAGTACTGTTGTACACAAAATTTTCTATAAAAATTCTGACCAGATATTGTATACAGAATACTTTTATACACAAAATTTACAATTATATACAGACTTCCAATAGGAAGTACTGATATACACCAGATTTTATACAAGTTATTTCTATATTCCAGATTTTTTACAGAAAATACTGTTATACAATAGATTTGCCTTTAAAAACACTGTTGTACTGCATTTGTAAAGAAGATGCCGTTATTCACCATATCTTATGTAGAAAATACTGTTATACACAAATTTTTTATGGAGAAAAAACTGTTATACCTAATATATTTTAATAGAAATACAGTGCTTATTGAATCTCTTTCATACCAAAACTGTTATACTTCATATTTGCTATTAGAGAAACTGCTAAACTTTATATTTTTATGTAAATACTCTTACACATAAATCTTTGATACAGTAAAGTGTTATACATTATTTTTTATGGAAAATAATGTTAAATAATGATAGTTTAAGAATGCAATTTTCGTCTTAACCGATTCCTGTTGATTTAAATTTTTGACATAAATAAAATTATAATAAAATAAACGTTCATTATAAAAATGTTGGCGATATAAAATTTTTTGTTTCGTTTTTCTTTTTTTTTTTTTGGTTTTTAGGGTAGAAAAATGTTCTCATATTAAGGCGAAATATTAATATTGTCAATTTGAATTTTTGTTGGCTTGAGCCGAAAACCATGCAAAAATATGACAAAAAAATATTTCTATATAAAAAAAATTTCAATTTTTCTTAAATCAAATAATAATTCATATTTTTAAACTGTCATAAAAATTCCTTTTTTCATTTTTTAAATGAATTTGGAGGCATTTGGAAGAAAAAAAGAATCTTTATGCACAATGGGTATAAAAAAGCAAAGATGAAAGGAAATTTAAAGTAGGAGTTTTACTAGAGTATTATTGTTTTTTTTTATTTAGTAAGACTTAAGAATATTTTATTTATAATTAATTTTTTTATTTTTAATAAATTTATTATTTAATATTTTTTAAAGTTATGTTTTCATGTATAAAAAATATAAATATTTTTTTTGTTTTTATTATTTTTTAGTTATTAAATGTATTTTTAAGTTTAGTGAATAATTTGTTTTATAATAATTATTATTATTTTTCATTCAAATGGGTCCTTATGATTTTTTTTAATTGAGTTATTTTTTTAAAACTTTTTTTTAAGATTAAGACTAAAGTTTTTTTTATAAAAAAGAGATTAGAAATTAAAAAAAAGATTAGGAAATAAAACTTTTAAATTTTGTTTAATTAAAGAACGCCTTAAAGACTGTCTTAAATTTTAATGTTTAATTTGTTAATTAATTAATTAATTTATTAATTTTTTTTACTTACTTCTTTATTTATTTTAATTAATATTTAAAGCATTTTCTTCATATTTTTATACATAAATTTATGATTCTTTTTAATACGAATATTTGTTTTTGTATTTGTTTTTCTATTATTAAAGAATACACATGTTGTTTTTGTTTTTGGTTTTACTAAAGTTTAATTAAAAGCGAACATCGCTCATCATTTTTTACTTCATTCATCTAAAGATCTAAAGACTGATTTTTTTATTTATATGTAAAGTTATTAATATCAAGAAATTAATACATTTATATTATATGATATGCCCTCATATATATCTATATATAAATCA
The DNA here is from genome assembly GCA_004302925.2 of Cochliomyia hominivorax. Classification (NCBI taxonomy): domain Eukaryota; kingdom Metazoa; phylum Arthropoda; class Insecta; order Diptera; family Calliphoridae; genus Cochliomyia; species Cochliomyia hominivorax. The sequence goes on from PYHX02000467.1 coordinate 73,950,716, forward strand.
AATATCAGCAAAATATCAGGAGGTTAATAATTACAGAAAAGTTTCAAGATCTCAAAATTTCGTTTTAAAAATTTTTGAAATTTAATCCATAAAAAAAGTAAAGAATATTTAAAAATTTTGTTACTCACTGTATAAGCTTTTTTAAATACTTTATTATTTTTATACCCTCCACCAGCACAAGCCAAGAATTAATCATTTGAGACCTCATAATATACATATATATTTGAATTATATGAAAATCCGAGTTGAATGTGATACGTTCGTCTGTTCTGTCCGTCTGTCTCTTGGAAACATTATTCAATGAAATTTGGCCAAACTATTGGCTTAATTTAGTTATAAACTTATATCTGAGATAATTTAAATTCCAAAAAAGGATTTTTCTTAGGTAACTGGATTAAAATAACAATTTAAACAGTCATTAATATCAGAACAATAGGAAAAAAGCTGAAATTTTAAAATATTGATTCATCTCAAAATCTGTGTGTCATATGGTTGACATAACTCACATATAAGGTCCCTTCCCGGAAAATGGCTTTGAATATAGCTTAAGTTAAATTTAAAATTATAAGACTTTTAAAGTTAAAACAATTCTACTGGAAGTCGGCACAACGCAAGATTTCTACCAAAAATCTCTTGTATTCAATATTTTCTAAAGCGAAGTCTGTTAAATTCCAAATGTTCTGGCTTCTTGCCAGAAAAGGTTTTTCGAATTTAATCCAATGTTTTTTACTCTGTATGTAAGAATATTGCCATATTTCATTGTAGCTTTTTAGAGGCCTTTTTCGGTAATCGGTGTTTAAGCTGATGAACGAATAATAACGAATGGTGGAGGGTATTTAAGATCCGGCACAGCCGAATATAGCTTTTTTGTCTAATTATTTTTTAACTAAATATTTTAATATATATTATGTATTGTTGTTGTTGTATATAATATCAATTGATTTTTGTCATTTTGTTTTTGTTGTTGTTTTTTTAATACCATTTAAATAGCAATTTAATTAATAATAAATACATTTAACTTCGAAAGTGCTAAAGTATTTTTTTAAAGTTTTCAATTTATTGTTTTTGTTTGAATTATTTTTATTATTAATAATTTTATTTTTTAATTCATTTTTAATTTTTTAATACAATTACAGACATACTTTAGTTATTATTGTGTTTGTTTTTTCTTAATTTTTTTCGTTTTAAAGCCAATTTCAGTTTTAGTTTTTTCTTCTCTTAATTTTTATATATAAATGTTTATATACTTATTTTAGATATATATTTTTTATAATATATTGATATGTTTTTTTATATATAAAAAATTTAAAAATTCATTTATAAAATTCAATAATTGTCATTTTTTTGTTTTAATTTCAATTATTAAACTCTTGTTTTCGGCTAATTAATTATGTTTAATGGTTTAAAGTGTTTTTCAAAAGTCCTCGTATTTTTTTAATGAAAATTAAAAAAATTATAAAATAAATATTAATAATAAGTTAAAATTACATTATTATTATTTTTTTTTCATAAAAACCAATTAAAAATAATTTATAATCCTCTTAATAATTCAAAAGACTATTGAAAACAAATAGATTAAATAAAAGCTATAAAACTGTTATAAAAACATAATTATACAACAATTAAAACTATCAAAATTATAATAACAAAAAAATTTATAACAATTAAACTGTTATACAAAAAAATCAATACAGATTTTCTGCCAAAAAAAAAAAAACTGTAATACGGAAAATTTTGTAAAGAAAGAAGTTAAACAATTGAAAATACAAAAAATATCTCTTGTAATTCTGCAGAAAATACCGTTATAAACAGATTTTCTTTAGAAAATACACCAAACTTTCTATATTTAAATACTGTTATTAAATAAATTCTGTTTTAATGCAAGAATTTCTATAGCAAAAACTGTTATACAAAAAAAATTATAGAAAATACTGTCAGACGTAAAATTTTCCATAAAAAGCAGTTTCAAACGTAAAATTTTCAATACAAAATAGTGTCAGACACAAAAATTTCCATAAAAAAACTTTACAAAATTTTCAATAGAAAAAATGTTTATGTATAACAGAAAACTATCTTATACATAAAATATTTTATTACAATAATGTTATTTTTAAAATTATACTCAAACAAGAAAAATAACTGTACTTTTATTATTATATACAAAAGGGTTTTATTGAAGAAATTGTTATACAAATATATTTTTATAAAAATGATCTTACTTGCAAGGTTTTCTATAGAGAAATTCCTATACAAGATTACCTTTTAAAAAATATTTTATGCTTAAGATTTTCTATAGAAAAAGCCCTTACACTCAAAGCTTTCTGTTGAAAAATGTCTTATAACAAAAAATTTTCTATAGAAAATTATTTATACTTAAAATTATATTTAGTGAAATCTCTTACACGCAAGATTTTCTAAGAAAAAATCTCTTGTATTCAAAGTCTTATACTCACAATTTTTATATTCAGCATTTTCTGTAGAAAAACAATTACACAAGATTTTCTATTTAAAACCAGAAGATTTTCTATCGAAAACCTGTTATAAACAAGATTTTCTATAAGAGAAAACTATTATATACAAGTTTTACGATTGAAATGCTATTTTTATAACACAAACTGTTTCACGTAAGGCATTTTAAGCAAATTTTTTTTTAAATTCAAGACTTACAATGTCTTTTGTACTCAAGGTCTTCTATAGAAAAATCTATTATATTTAGTATTTTCTATATAAAACTGTTATACACACGATTTTTTATAGAAAAACTGTTATAACAAAATTATTTTAAAGAAAAAAGTTAAACACATATACATATAGATTATCCCTAGAAAGTACAAATGGTTTTCTATAAAAAACAGTTCTACAAAAGATTTTCTATAGAAAAATGAATATACCAAAGACTTTCTTTGGAAAAAAACTGTTATAAACAATATTTTCTATAGTAATAACTTTAAAAAACAAGACTTTCTATAGAAAACCAATTAGTTAGATAAAGAGTTAAATAGATTATTATTTTCTATAGAAAAACTATTATAAAAGCTGTTATATACAAGATTTTTTTGTAGAAAAATAGTTTGATATCAAATCTTCAAAAACAAGATTTTCTGTAGAAAAACTGTTACATGCAAGATTTTTTTTCTGGAAAAACTGTTATAAACAATATTTTCTATAAAAAAACTATAAAAACAAATTTTCTGTGGAAAAAAATTTTATACAGAAAAAACTGTTATACTCAAAGAAAATACTATTATATATAAGATATTTTATATCTAAATAAAATAACTCAATTTAAAAACTAAAATAAAAAAACACAAAATTTTCGTAAAATTGATTAAAAGAATTTAATGGAATTTCAGTTTATTTTCTGCAAAATTCGAAAAATGTTTATTTTGCGAATAATTAATGTTTCATTTATATTTAATTGATTTAAAGTAATGCAATGCAGTGTATGTATGTATATTTGTATGTTATATACTTATATTATTTTATAATAAATATATATATTTTTATTATATAATAATCATCATTTTATTTTTTATTGTATAAGAATAAACATAAAATCGATCTTAAAACTAAGTTTGTTATTAATAATTTTAGTTTTTTTTATTTATTTTTAATTTAAAAATTAAACAACATAAAAAAGATTGAAATAAAAGAGAAATTAAAAGAGTTTTTAAAACAATTGAAAAAAGAAAAATATTTTGAAAATATTTTAATTAGTAAAAGTTTTTGTAAAAATCAACTCGTTGCTTTTTTAGTTAATTTTATTGATTTGTTTATTATTATTTTTTTTTTAATATTTTTTATTAATATTTTTTTCAATAATTTTAAATGATTTTTATTGAGTTTTATTTTTCTTAGAATTAATATGCAGTAGAGTATAAGTTATTTTAATTATACTTAACAGGGATTTATATTTATTTATTTTTTATATTTTTTATAATTTTTTAAATTATTTTTTATCTTTTTAATTTATTATTTTATTTAATTGTTGTAAATGGCTTCATTAAAAAATTCTTCTTTTAATATTTTATTTTTCTGGATTTTTCTAAAAACTTTCACAAAGCGTGTACAAAAAAATTTTCAATTCAGGGTTTATTTAGTATTTTTTCCTTTAATTCAAATTTTATTGTATTTTTTATTCAAATTTAATTTAAAAAATTTTATTGGTTTTGTGAGTATAAAAAAACAAAAATAAAAATGTTTTCTTCTTTTTCTAAAAATTTTTTATTATTATCAAACAAATTGTCATGATTTAATTTCCTTGCTTAATGTCTGATAATTACAAAATGTTTTTTTTTTTTTTTTTTTTTTTTTTGGAAATACTTTTTTCCAAATTTTCCAATTTGTCGCGTTTTATTAAAAAAAATCAATATTACGATTTGTGCGGCCTGATTTAAATTTTTGCCTTTTTTGTGATTGCAATAAACTAATAATGGGGTTTTGGTTTTAAGTCCATTTATACATTTTATATATGACTTAAGCTTAAAACCAGCTTGAAAAGGGGGCGGGAAGTAGGCGTTTTTACAAAAATTCTTCATTTGTTCACATTTTTGTAGTCTTAAATTTGTAATCAAGTTCTTGGTTTGGGGTATGGTTGGGTTATAAACTTTGTTCAAGGATATTTTTATTAAACTCCTTTTTAAAAATCTATTTTTATTTGTGTATTTATAAAACAATTCTTTTTGTCAGTTTTTCAAAAATTTCTGTTAAACTACATTTTGTTGTGCTGGTTGTATCTAACATTTTATTTGTTATTAAAATTAATTTTTGTCTAAATTATTTTTTTTTATTTTTTATATGTAATTCACCTTGTTTCCACTTTTTGTTACTTTTTGTAAAGTATTTTTATTATTATTATTTCTTTTTTTAATTTCATTTTCAATTATTTTATTTTTTATTTAAAAAATAAACAACAGGGATTTTATTTTTGTGTTTCTACGTTTTATGGTTATTTTTTATTGAAAAATGCTTCTAACCATTATTGTGAGCATGATGACCCATTTTAGCAAATATTGTTGTCCATTTATGTTATTCACTGCCGCCGATGCTGCATTATTATTTTCACATTCAGAACCTGCAAAAGATAGAAATTAGTTTGTTATTTTCTTTTTGAAATGATGATGAGATTTTTTTGTTTTGGTATGAAATTGATTAAACTTAAATTTGAAATAAATATAACTGAATTTTTTTTTTTTTTTTTTTTTTGGAAAAATAGAATAATATTTTTTAATACATATTAAACATATTTTAAAGTAATCACAAATAGTCATTAATATTCATTGAATATTTTATTGAAATCTATTTTTTATATATTTAATATATATTTTTATTCATTAGAAAATATTTACAATTTGTTGCATGTGTATTTTTTGATATCATTAATTAATTATCACATAGTTATTTGCCCTAAATTATTTTCAAAGGCATTTTTCGAACTATCTAAGTGGTTCGAAGTAAGTAAATTGGTATTATTTGTATTTGCATTATAAGATCGTATGATTGAACGTTTCGGTATCATTTTACTCTTTCATGTTATTAATATAAAAGGTTTTTCAATTTTGGAACCACCGACTTATCTGCTGATATATGTTACTCCAGTAAAACTTTATTTGACTTCTTGTTACAAAACTCTTTTTAAATTTACTTTTTCCTCAATCGAAACCACATTTCGATTCTATTCCCTTGTAACATAAAAGGGTATCTCTCATGAGAATGCACGGAAATAAAATAAATAACTGTTTATCTGAATTTTAGTCTGTACCAAGACCAAAACTAAGCTACGAATAAAAATCTAAACAAGAATGTCTACCAGAAACTGAAAGACTTAGAATTTAAACTAAAATTTTGAATTGACTAGAATCTGAACTAAAATATAACTGGAACATAAACCGAAATTTGAACTCAGATTGGAATCATAATCAGAGCAAAAACCTGAACTTAAAACTGAACTAAAAGCTAGAAATGAATCTCAACTTGAATATGAATTAAAATCTGAACTGGGGCCGGAACTAAAATTTGATACAGAACTTGAATTCGTATCTATACTAGAGTGAATTGGAATCAGAGTTTTAATCTTAACTTAACGGAATTTTAAGTACAACCAATAATAGATGAACTAGAAGCTGAAATAGAATGTGAACGAAAAATTAATTCTAAAACTGGCATCTGCACTAAACACTAAACTAAGAACTAGGATATGAACTCAAAACTTAACTAATTACTGAACTAGAATCCAAACTAGAACTGAACTAGAATTTCAACTAAAATACCAACAAAAATCTGAACTAGAATATGACTGGAAACTGAACCAGAATCTGAACAAAAATTTGAATTCGAATCTGAACTAGATTCTAAACTAGAATGTAAACTGGAAACTGAATAAGAACCTGAACTAGAACAAAACTATAACTGAACTAAAACTGAACTAGAACTAAATTAGAACTGAACTTGAACTGGAACTGAACTAGAACTGAAGTAAAAATGAATTAAAACTGAACTAAAACTTAACTAAAACTGAACTTGAACTGAACTAGAACTGATCTAGAACTGAACTAAAACTGAATTAGAACTAAAGTAAAACTGAACTAGATATGAACTAGAACTGAACTTTCCGGGAAAATGGAGATTTTGTTAAAATCACAAAATCTATTTAAAAAAGTAACAAAACAATTTATATATCAACTATATCTTGCAAATTAAAATTTCAACAAAATTGTATATATCGTGCAGGGTATAAAGACTTTGGATCTTAAGAAAATATAAAATATATAATTTCTTTTATTTTAACATGTTGCTTTTCCATAACTTCATTTCTGGGTAATTTAAAAGATATTTTATGATGATCCTTATTGCTGATCTGCGGGATAAGTTCCTTTTCTTCGTTGTTTGGATTGAATTGGATAAATGAAATCCTTAAATATTTCTTTTTATTAATTTTTAAATTTATTTTTCTTTTTTATTTGATTTCTTTATACATTATTTATGTCGTTTTTAATAACTGCTTAATTTAAAAAATATATATTATTTATGTTATTTTAATTATAATTTAAATTTATTTTGTTTTTAATTTAGCAAACATTTAGAAAAATCAATTCAATTTTAAAAAGAAATAAATAATTCAGAAAACAATAAATGAAATAAATTCTAAATAAAATTTTTTAATAAAAAATAAAACGAATCAATTAAAAAATTAATTTAAAACAAAAAATGAAAAACAGAAAAGTTCAAAACACTGGTGCGAATTTTGGGTGCAGTCTGATTTAAAAATTTTGCTTACTTACCTCTTTCGGTTTATGAGATAAGAAATATTAAAATAAGCTAATTTCATTTCATGTTTTCTTCTTCAGTTTTTTTTTCTTTTTTCATTTCTTCAATATTTTATTTATTTTATTTAAAGCTGACATTTATCTTATTAATATTATTTATGTAAATTGCTTTTTTTTAATATTTTAATTATTTTTTATCTTTCTTCTATTGTTTTTACTTGTAGAAATTATGTTAATAAGTTTTGGTCCGTTACTTGTCAAACTTGCAAGATTAAGTCCATAATACTGCACCGAACTGAATATTTAGATTTTTTTTCGTTTTAGAACAAAAAACAATCATCTAGCAATATTGTTGTTGTTGTTGTGATTAAAAATGATAACTTGGTTTGCTAACAAGTTTTCAATTTAATGGTTTTTATACCCTCCACCACTACAAATGGTGAAGAAGGTACATTAACATTAGTCATTCTGTGTGTAACGCTAAGAAGAAATTATCTCAAAGCCCATAATGTATATATAATCTTACACCAAATCAAAATCTGAGTCAGTTCAGATATGTCCGACTGTCTGTTTATCTGTCTGTTGTTGACACGCTCACAGCCACAATAATTGACAGAACTCAATGACTTCTGAGAAGTTTCCTATTTTAAACCAGCAAATCGGTTCAGTATATTAAAAGATATAGACGATATCTGAGGCTTCCTTTAAGTTAAAGCAAAAATTTTTCTTAAAATTTCCAATTATTAATCCACTAATTAGAATACAATTTTCGCATAATATAAGACTATATTTGCTTCATCACCATTGCAAATTATCAAAATCGGTTCAGTGTATTGTATACGTCTATGAGAGTATATGTAGATGTTTGGTGAAGGAATATAGCATTCTTACTTGTTAAATTTCGTTTTATATTTAAAAAAGCTTAGAAAGCACTTGGAAACATTTAATGTTCTATTTACATTTAATTAAAATATTTAACTGTGAAGCAGCTACAGAAACGAAATGGCACAATAAATCACCAGACCCGTTTAGTTTTTGAAATGATTTCATAAGTAGATTATGTTTAATCTAGATAAGGGACACCAAAGCAGTCAAGGACATCTTTTTTGAACGCCTCACAACGCTGCTACCTCAGTGTGAATAATTTGTCGATAACTGGAAATTTCCGCAGAAGCTTAGAGATTCTTTGCTCTATTCTAAAGTGATTATTTTGTCACATAAGACAAGTCAATATCCGATCATCTGAAAAAGTTTGATAACGAGTCATTGATGATTGTTAAAATCAAAAATAACCTGTGATATTATTACAATATGTCGGATTTTTCTAAGTTAAAGATCATCACGATATACAAACAATTTCATCCTATTGAAGTCGAAAGACATTGAATTACGACTGTAAACGTCTGATATCAGACCATGAAAACTCAATATGTTTTCAAATTTTGCTCCCAACTATTCAATGCAAAAAGTTTGATTTGAATTTTTAAAAAGAGTTAATAAATTTTATTTTAAGCTGACATTTATCTTATTAACATTATTTATGTAAATTGTTTTTTAATAATATTTTATTTATTTTATATTTTCTTCTTTTGTTTTTACTTTTAGAAATTATGTTAATAAGTTTTAGTCCGTTACTGGTCAAACTTGCATGATTTAGTCCAAAATATTGCACTGAACTGAAACTCTTTATTTTGTTCTTTTGAATGGAATTTTTTCGATAAAAAAACCTGTAAATGTTATTAGGACAAGTACCAACATTTTAGAAACTTTTGTTGTTGTTATGATTAAAAATGTTAACTTGGTTTGCTAACAAGTTTTCAATTCATTTTAATGATTTTTGAATTTCGTTTTATATTTAAAAAAATGTTAATTTGCTGTTAATTAAGATGAGACAAAGATATTTAACTGTTAAACAGCTACAGAAACAGAATGGCACAATAAATCTACAGTCCAGTTTTATATGTTTTAATAGCCGGAATATGTTAAACCTTGATAAGGGACAAAGAAGCTATAAAGCATCGTCTATCACTGTCGATGTTTGTCGGTTACTGGTAATTACAGTAGAAGCTTAATTACTCAATTTAAAAATTCTATTATTAGATATTATGCTCTATTCAAAAGCGATTATTTCGTCACTTGAAACAAGGGGAGATCTGATCATCTTAAAAAGTTTGAAGATGAGTTATTGAAGATTGTGACCCACTAAATATAAATTTTTGCTTTAAATTAAAAATCTGTCGTTCACACACATCCTAATTAATAATACGATTCCATCGCAATTTGACCTGGATGTTTGCGATTCAATAGAAAAAAGTTATAGACCGATATCTGAGGTAACCTCAAAATGAAGAACTTTTTTTAATTTAAAATGAAAAGTTATTTGATTTAAACAGATTTTATCATATAAACATAGAGCTTTATCGTATCATCAAAATCGGATTAGTATGAAAAGGCTATTATCTGAAACATGGAAAATTTTTATATATCCAAAAACAAGTATGTCATAGAGATCGCATATTTATAAATATTTTTTCTGATTTTTCACACATTTTTATTTTGATATCAAATAAATCAAAATATGGTTTAAAGCTTCTAAAACTTAAACCAGTTCTTTTTCTAACTGTCTTACTAACTAGATTATAACGGATATTGGTCCATATTTTGCTCCCATAAAAGCCCTCTTCCTAGATAACGGTTTTAAAACTTTAAAGCCTTTAAATATGAACCAATTTCATTGAAATTCTACACACATCTTTGGCTCGGTACCTTCATTTATAGGGAATTTCAAAAATATGAGATGATATTTCATTTTAGTTTTTATATGACGACTTTTGGGGAATCGGATTTTAAGCTGATGAAATGGAAATTTAGTTTACTGGTGCAAACGATTCAAAATTTGCCAGGATGTAGATGTTGAAGTGATTCAATACAGTAATAGATTCAATACCGTAAAAAGTAACTTAAACATCTTAATTAAAGAAGAAGAACGCTTTTTTAGGAAGTTCATTTTCTTTTTCACAAAAAGTAAAAGTTGTTTTAAAACAAGAATTTGCGATAAAATAATTTTTTCTTTTATAAAAATCATTAAATTGAAAGACTTTTAATTTTGATTCCCACAAAAAATTAATTTAAAACTCAACCCATTGTGCATTATTATAATAATTAACATAAATTTAAATTAACTAAAGGTGTTACATTATTATTAAATACATCAAACCAAAAAAAAAACCTCCATAAATTATAAATTCACAATAACACGAGTATAATTTTCAGAACTAATTGTTTGCTGTTTATACATGATTTTTAGGCCTCCGGCTTAATCATAGAATAAACCCATAATTCAGCAAATCGTGTTTTTTTAATTTGTATCATACAATCGCTAAAAAGTTTATATTTCAATTAATTATAATTTTATATAAATTTAAATATGAATAACAAATAAAATAATAATAATAAATAAATAAGAGGTTATAAAATCACTATAAATTAAAATTATACAAAAAAAAACGCCCATTCTATATTAGTTCACAAATTTCCATAATAATACTCCTAAAGCAAATAAAAAGAGATAAAAAAATATACACATTTCTATTAATTTATGATACAAAAGTCAAACTTTCATTAAAGGGAATCAGAAAATTAATTCAGCTCGTAAATCACTAAAATTACTAACGATTTTTTTTTCAAGTTTTTTATGAGTTTTGATAACCCAACATAAAAATTGATGAGGAGTTTAAAGATTTTAGATTCTCAGATGGATTATAATTATATAAAACTTATGATGCCGTGAGAGAAAATAATCGATGATAAGAAGTGATATCGAATTATAGGATTTGCATCACTTTTTATTGTTCTTATACCTTTCAAGGCCTTGTTTATTATGTTATTAGAAGCCAGGGCAGGTGAAAAATATGTGGACACATTATGAGGTCTTATAAATGAAATCATCTATTTCGTTAACATTCCTTGATGTTAATTTCGGTATTTATAGAGCCTATCGGATCAAATGATTGGCCTCTTTTGCATATGGCTTGTTATATCAAGAACTTTTTGGGACATTTTGACTGCTTTTGTGTTCTAATATTTTTCTTTAATATTCCCTCGAGCATCAGCAACATTAATTTTTTACCAGGAAGCGAGAATCTTGTTTTTGAGAAAAATTGACTTAAATTTCAGTGCTCTGTTTTTTGCCTCTGTCAGGATCTTGTATGTTTTTAAACCTTAAATATTTTTAAATATTAAATAAACAAAATATTTTTTATAACCAGAGATGTGCTACTTTGTTGAACAAGTCCAAATTCATAACTTTAACTCGCCTACACCTCCCTGTTGACGACAGATCAGAGCAGGATTTTTACGTATAGTATGGATATTCGGAAAGTTCCTTTCAAATATCCTTTTTTTTTTGTAGATCTAACAAATTTTTATTTCTTACTACGACTCAATATTTTGTCATCTTTAATTCGACAAGAAAAGTTCCGGTATAAGCACTTTCTGTTTGCATGACTTTAAAAAGGGGAATTCCTCTAATCTTATGATCTTAAGCCATTGAAGTCTTTTATCCAAAATCAATTAAAATTTTGCTATTTTAACTGAAAGAATTTCCTCATTCTAATACTTCTCGTTTCTCTGATGTGATTCATTTATTCAATCAGACTTTTATTTATTTTATGATACAATCAATTGTTTATTGATGGGATACATTCTCAATATCCAAAGACGGGACATTATAATTATTTTTTGCTATAAAAAATTGACTTTAATATTAATTTACATTAAATATTATTTCCATACAATTTTGTCTTTTGATTGAAAAAATATAAAAGAGTAACGTTTTTTTTACTTCTATTATTATAAAACAAACAAACAAATAAATAAATCTATTAAAAATTCGCTATTTTTATTCAGACACGTGCCTCTGCGAAAAAATAATGAATAAAAAAACTTTTTGGGGTTAACATTTAGAGTTGATTTTATCAATTCAATTCAATTGAATTCATGTTATTTCAACTTTTTTTTCACCGTCACATGAATTTGAAAACAAATTATTATGACATTTTAAACAGTTTTTTAAATATGAAAAAAGAGAAAAAGGCACTCAATAGAAGCGTGTTTGAATAATTCTTTTTTTATTTTAAATGTTAATTAAGAAAAGCATATTAATGAGTCTCCCCTCTAAAAAAAAAGATGAAAGAAATTATAAATTTAGTTTTAAACTTTATTTTAAAGCATTCGAAACTGTCACACAATAGTACCAAAAATTATTAAGCATTTTGATCACTTGTCTTTAATTAAGAAAATAACGAAATTTAAATTATAGACATTAAGACGACGTCTACAGTCTGGTGTATCCAGATTTTAATTTTTAATTTTTGCACAGTGATCGTAAATCAATTGAGTTGTCTTCTTTTTTGTTCTTTATACCCTCTACCACCACAAGTGGTGCAAGAGGTATATTAACTTTGCCATTCCGCGTGTAACGCTAAGAAGGAATCATCTCACATCCTATAATGAATATATAATTTTGCATCAAAACAAAATCTGAGTCGATTTAGCCAGTGTATTTGTTATAGTCCTGATAAATTTCTTGTGTTAAATCAGCAAAATCGGTTCAGTATATCAAAAGATATACCCCGATATCTGAGACCACCTCTAAATTCCAGCGAAGAATTTTAGTAAAACTGTCAATAAGAAATCGTTATATTACAATAAGATTTTGAAAAAATATAAAGTTATATGTACATCATTTTCGTTCTACCGGTTCAGTAGACAAAAGTTATAGTTAAAAAATATAACTAATTTTATGACCCATTAAGTGATTCTGTGTTGTATTTATGAAAAAATGATTATAAATTCTATATGTGTATGTGCGAAACATAACGTATTTATAGACACACGCATTTGCGGTGGAGAGTTTGAAGATTCGGCATAGCCTTCCATCACCATATGTGAGGATGAGGGTATATTAACATTGATATTGTGTATGTAACGCTAATAGGAATCACCTTACAAAATGTATTTATATTCTTGCATCAAATCAAAATCTGAGTCGAATTAGTTTTGTCCGTTTAAGCCTCTGTCTGTTGACACATTCATATCCACAAAAAAGCTCAATGAAATACAGTCTTTACATTCGCTTAAGTTCTGAGAAATATCTAATTTAAACCAGCAAAATCAGTCTTGTATATTAAAAGATATATATATATTATTCCAAAAATTATCCAAATCGGTTTAGTCAAAAAAATTATAGTTAAAAATATAATAAATTTTATGACTCAGAAAAAGTTTATAGAATTTATACATTTTTGAGTGTATGTGTGTGTATATGTACGAAACCTAACGTAATAACTTTATACAAATTTGCAGTGAAGGGTACTGAAGATTCGGCATAACCAAATATATCATTCTTAGCTGTTTTTTTTTTTTTCAAAAATTTCTAAACAACAGTGAAAATTTGTCAAACGGCTTTAAATTAAAATTAATTAAAACAACAAAATTAGCTCATGACAACAAGTTTGATAATCATATTTCTTTGAAAAAGAGATATTTTCAGTTTTTATATGCAAATTATGGCTAAAAATATAATGAATTTCATTAATTTTTAAAAAAGAAAAAAATTCAAATGATTAAAGAAATTCATAAATTAAAACATTTCTTTTCTAATCACTTTTTCTATTTGGTTCAAATTTTTTAAATGAAAGATTTTGAGAGTTAATATATTAAATGTTATATGAAATCGGGGATTAAAGATTTATCATATCAATAAATTGTAACTTAAATTCGAAATATACTCCAAATCAAGAGTTTAAACATTTGGATAAATAATGAATAATGAATATAATATTCTTCGCAAAGATTTTTAATCGGAATTCGTTCAAGTGTTTTAATGTAATTGAAATCTCGAATCTTTGACCGCTAAACTTACATTTTACTTTTTCGGAAACCCTTTCCATCCATTAACGTTCTTATAAGTCTTTTGAGTGCTTGGCCAACATTTTTAAGACCACTTTGGTTTTTTGAACTTTAAATAAGTACACATTTTTTGGTCTCTCATTTTAATCAGATTAAGAATATAATCATTTGCTTGACATAAAACTTCCTGATGATAACTGACAATAACACTTTGGTTAAAAGTTTTAATAAAAAATGCGTAATAAGAATTTTTCGATCTCACCCTTTAATTTGGTTTGTTAAGAATCAACAGAAGGATAAAATTAAAGTTCATTGATATTTTCATGATGGGTCTAATCTTTTCTTACAAATATCCCCCGCCATGGGACTTAATGCTTAAAGCACATGTAAAAAGCCTATAAAAACAAGATGGCCGTAGGTCCAAACCACTGTTTTAAAATTCATTTAATCTTAGAAATGTTAGTATTGTGAACATATTTTGTATACTTAAGATCTTTGCGATAAAAAACTTCATACGATATTATATATGAATCACTCTATAATTTTCTATTGCCCCCATATAAATATGTTTTGTACAGTCATAATTTAAAACACATAAACAATTTTATACAGTTGTAAAACCATAAAACAAATTCCACGAGGGTCGTTTCATAATTTTATTATTATGATTAAGGATGTTATGTATTCTGTCTAAACGGACTATTAAACACTTTTTAACAGTTTATTACGGGCGTATACTTAACAATTGATATAACTCATACGCATCATGATATATGAATTTTTAGCCAAAGTAATGTAATATATTTTTATCATCTTTAATTGGTAAATTTTCTTCATTTATAAATGTGTTTATTTAGAGACAAAATCGGACCATCTTTAAGAGTGTTATTCTTTACCTGGAAGAGAAAAAGCACAGCAAAGATTGGAAAAGAGTCTCAACGCTTACTATGCTTGTAGGAATTTACTATTGATTTGAATTTACACCTAAGAAATTAGACAGCTCCCTGCATATGCGGCAAGTGAACATGGAGATGATTATTCCTAGGAATTATCTGTCTTAAGAGATACATTTCTCTGGAAATAAAAGAGACTCTCATAGGGGCATCATAGAGACTCTCCAATTTTCTTAATTGAGATTTTGTATGGGTCGCGGCTGCGGGGTTCTGTTTTGTTGGAAGAAAATGGACAAGTAGGGAATGTGGAACATTCAAGGATTTTGAATTTAGACTCACTAAACATTTCGAAGTGGCAGAAAAGTAATCAAGGACTACATGGGAATTGAGCATGATTTCGAGAAAATTTCGGGTTAATAATTTTTCACTGCAACGCGAGATATCCCAGGATATTTGGTCTTCACAAATGGGTCCAAGGTAAAGGATAACATAAGAAAGTCATATAGATTTTTGTATGACTGTAATGCTTTCCTAAGATTTTTGAAGGCTGCGGGAATTTTAATAAAACAATATGATGAAAAAGGTCAAAATTTATGTTGATACTCAGGCTACACTAAGAGTCTTGGATGACATATCGCAAATTCAGTGCTGGTAGTAAAATGTAGGAAAACGCAGCTGGGAGTTATCTTAAGTTTAAGGGAAATATTCTGAATGGGACATTGAGAGAATTTAGACTCAGTGGGCATGTAGATATAACATAGAGGACATCTGATTATATGAAAACTAAGTTAATATGGGGAGATCCAGTAGCTTTCTCCTGGGTATTCGTCTTCTTAGAAGTCTTTAAAACACAAATTAACATAAGGATGTCATATGGACTTCTGGATGAGTGTAGTGTATTTTAGGAGTCTTAAAAGCTGCAGCTTCGTCTTGGAACATGTAGAGTGGATACATATTTTATATCAATAGTAATACTGAATTTACGGTACGGGAACTTATAGTAAATTCAGTGCTGGTAGGAGAATAATTAAGGGCGCAAAAGAAGAAGTGAATTGACTTGACGCGTCTGGTAACTGTGAACATATTATGCTTATTCGGGGTAGTTCTATAGGAAGTTGATTGTTAGAACCTTGGAATAATATCAGCACAAAACATTCCAAGTCCCATTATATGATATCAAGGCACTTATGGCTAAGATTTCATCCCATTTTAAGAAATCTACTTCAAGACGCGAACAGAGTCTCTCCAGGGTCGATTAGGGGATTTCTAAAGGAAAATTGTTACAAAGGTAAAATTACAAGGGAATGACAATCAGACATGTTCGGCATATGCAGTATCGGGTATGTTTACAAGTTGATGATAATTGAATATCTACTCTAGCACTGTCCAATGCTCCAGTTCATAAAGTTACTGTGGTTAGGACGGCATTTTCTCGATGGTTTAAATGAATTTGCAGCCGATGAGCTATTAACCGTTATCATAAGAAAAAACGGCTATTAGGCTCATGCTAATAGACGTTTTATTCTTTAAAAGTAATAATGAGCCCTCTTATTTGCTTCTTTATTTCACTTAAACACCTGATAGCTCCAAAACTAAGCTAGAGAAAATCCAAGTCATATTAATCGATATTGTAATCAGTGTTACTATAGGCGCAGTACCAAATTTCATTCTCAGTAAAATCGGTTATTAGTCGAAAATGTTTTAATATTGATTTATGGTTCTTCTTCGAAATTCTCTATTTAGGGAAATAAAAATTTGTTCAACTCGTTCTTTATTTATTAATTTCCTTCCTTTTTTTAGTATCTAAACAATTAAATGCAAAAGTTAGTTAAACCAGTTTATTATAATTATTATTTTCCTTTTTGACACTCACACTCATGTACACTTACACATACAAATATATATTTTTTAACATCTATATGTATATTTTATATTATACATCGATTTCATTTAATCACTTCTTGCATAATATTTTTTTTAATAATTTTTTATTTAAAACGTAATTTTTTTGTTGTTGTTTAAAATTTAACACTTCCGAAACTAGATAAAAATATGTAGAGATATATATATATATATATATATATATATATATATATATATATATATATATATATATATATATATATATATATATATATATATATATATATATATATATATATATATATATATATATATATATATATATATAGGAGTATGATATTTCAAATTTTAATTATATATTCACACACTCATATACACAGCTTCACTTTTTATAACACACATACATGCTTACTTTTAACATACATGCATTTATAGCTTTTTTATACCCTCCACCACAAGAAGTGGTTATATAAACTTTGTCATTCCGTATGTAACACCTAGAAGGAATCATTTCATATTCTTGCATCAAATCAACATCTGAGTCGATTTAGATATGTCCATCTGCCTGTCTGTCGGAAACATTCTCACGCCAGGAATAATTGTCCGAATTCAATGACATACGGCCACATAATTTTTTATTATCTTAAGCAATTTCCGATTTTAAACCAGCTATATCGCTTTATAAGCAAAAAAACTTATAAACCGACATCTGAGAAAAGCTCAAAATTCCGAGAAAAAAAAACGTTTCTATTTTTTTCAATAAAAGGTAAATGGATTTAAATCCAGCATCAAAATCGTATAAATAAAAAAGTTAAAAGCTGAAATATGCAAAATTTTTATATCCCCAAAAATCTGTGATAAGATAATTTACTGAAACTTGTAGTATATATTATAGCGGCCATTTCCAGAAGAGGCTTTATAGCTTATATGAACTAATTTTTTTGAAATTTGGCACAATTAATTTTCAATCATAAATATTTGTTATTTTGAATAAGTTTCGCATATATCGCCTCTTCCCCATAATGGGGTTTAGATAAATAAACATTAAATAAAGATCGATTCCATGATGATTTATTATACGTCTTTAATGTACATAAATAATTTAACCAATCTCGGTCCAAACATTGCTATAGCTCTCACAAAAGGCCCCTTCACAGAAAACAGAATCTGTTATATGAATATGAAACATTTAATTAAGTCGTTACGATTATTTTTCTAACTGTCTTTAGTATATGGTACTTTCTTTAAACTTGAGTGGAGGGTATTTAAGATTCGGATCTGCCGAATATAGCATTCTTACTTGTGTTTTTAATAAAATATTGTGCTGAATTAATATAATAAAAATAACAACAACAAAAAAAAGAAATTTTAATTAAAAATCATATAAAATGTCAGTGTATGTTTTTTCGTCAGTGTATTTTTTACTTTTAATTCCGTTTTTTCTTCGTTTGATTTAACGTTTTAATGGTTTCACGTTGCTTAAAATTTAATAAACAAAAAATTTATAAAAAAATGTTTGGATTTTAAGTTAAAAATTATTTGTAAAACATTTTATAAGAAAAAAACATAAACAGGGAGTCACATATAAAGGTCATAATTTAATGAACATAAATTTGCTAATTTGCTGCCAAAAAAAGGTAAATCAATATAAAATCGAGATAAAATTAAAACGAGAGTGAAAAAAATGAAATTTGTAATAAATTTTTTACAAATTTATTTAAATATGGATGAAAATGATATAAAATAAATTTTATTTTAATAAAATTCAATAAAGTTGTTTTTATCGATGATGTAAATCTAGTAAAGTTTAATGATACAGAATGATGAAATTCATTATTATCAATGTAGTTATTAAAGCGATTTTAATAAAAGATATAAATGTTAAAATAAAGAAAAAAATTAAAGATTTTTCAAATGATAAAATTGTTCGCAAAAGTTCTTTTTATTATTAATTAAAAAATTAATTAAAAACTATCAATGTAAATAGTTAATTAAATCATTAAAATAAAATGAATTTACATATGTTTATGTAAAAATGCATTTAAAGGATTTTGGTTTCGCAATTCTCAGTAGTCAATCGCAGAAATACCCAAAAAACCGACTTCCAGTATTTAGACTAAAAATTTCTTAATTTGAAGAGGATTTGCGTTCTCTCGCCAATCGCATATTTACTATAAAATTATTCTTTTAAAAATTTTAAATTGAAAAAATGTTTAATCTGAAAATTCAAAAATAACGAACTTTTATAATTTATTGGACGATACAATTTCCAATTGAATGAATTTTTCAGAAAGGATTATTTATAGAAAAAAATTAGTTTTAAATTTCGTATCAAAAAACCTAAAAGCTAAGTCCAAAACCTTTCGTATTTTACCATTTTTTAACAAGAAACTTTGAACTTAAACTATACGTTCTGAAATTCCAAATCCTTAATCTTGAAACAAAATGCGATTTCGAAATCTCTAATGTGTTTTTAATCATATGGTAACGACGTTTCCAAGACTTTCCCTACCTTTTTTGATCAATCCTTATCACAGAACCGACGTATTATATGTGATTTAAGCCTTTCAAAGTGATATTTCTAAGGAGGGTTTATGGAACCTTTGAAAAATAATGGATCGTCGTAAATTTTTTCCGTAGTTTAAAAGAATTATAAATTGTTCCAAATTTCATTAAAATCGCTTTATATTTAGTTATTATATGACCTAAAAAGTCCATACCGAGAGGACCATTTGTGTGGGAGCAATTGATATAATGGACCCATCTTCACCATTTTTAATAGCCCCCGTCCGTTTCTAGATCCCCTTAGGGATCTTAGTTTCCAAGATTATAATGCCATATATATCTAAAGTTTAAGACGCATTTAATAAAACTCTTTATGTGCTTAGTTCCTCCAAAAAGTCCCCTATTTTGCAAAATATACTCTAAACATTCAAAATTTTTTATCTAAATCTCTATAGTTTTTTTTATTAAATTTAAACTTTTTGGTTAGAAAATTAAATGATATAAATAAATTAACATTTATTATTGTTTGT
This sequence comes from Cochliomyia hominivorax, assembly GCA_004302925.2. Taxonomy (NCBI): domain Eukaryota; kingdom Metazoa; phylum Arthropoda; class Insecta; order Diptera; family Calliphoridae; genus Cochliomyia; species Cochliomyia hominivorax. The sequence continues at coordinate 73,970,684 of PYHX02000467.1, forward strand.
TAATTTTCATCATTCTTAATATAAAAAAGAGTAGAAAATTATTCATGCAAAATATAAAAAACAAATTAAAAAGAAAAAGATACAAAAATCAAAATAAAATAAATTAATGAATAATACATCGATTTGGCAGACACAACGGCGCGCTCTTTTATTTAAACTTAATATCAACAGCCTGCTTCCAAAAACCAACACACGCACACACCTACTCACACAAAGATAACGTTAATTATAAACGTCTACTCAAAAATGTATAAAAAACAATAAAAAATTTAAACAGTTTTGTTTTTGAGATTAAAAAAAATCTTTTTAAGAAATAAAACGCAAAAAACAAATAAGAAGTTTTTAAAAGGAAATTTTTAGAATTGAATAATAAATGACCAGAGAACTACGCTACAGAAAAGAAAAAAGGTCAACATAATTTGACAGGAATTTGTTTTTTTTTTTCAGAATAAATTTCATGCATTCATGCACCATAAGCAATTAGGGAGTGAGGTCGGAAAATTCTTAACATACATGTGTTTAAATAAAACGAAACCACTGCACCATTCGGTTTTAATTTATCTTTATTTGATTGAAATTATTAATGCAATTTACATAATTTTATAGCTTTAACCTCTAGATATGAATTATTGAACCAAATTTCAAATACCATATGAGTCTTCTTTTTCCAGTCAAGAAGTGCTTGCTAACCATAGTGACAAGATGTCAAGTAACGCAAAAAATACGTGCACACATTATGAAGTTTTATGAATGAAACTTGCCTTTTTAGTTAGCATTCACTGATGTAAATTTCGGTTTCTTAGAGCCCGTTGTTACATATGGTTGGCTTCTTTTGCCGCAGCTGCATACTGCTTGTCATATCAAGAACCTTTTTAAAAATTTGGACTGCTTTTGGATCCAAATTCAATTCCGTCCTTCTTTCCTAGTCAAAAGTTTTTACCTTGCAAAATTTTGACTAGGAAGTTGCGAAAAATCTGCCAGAACATATATTTCGTCATCCATTTTTAGAAAACTGGACTTCAATTACCGTGCTCTGTTTTTGCCTTAAAAATTTTATTACAGTTCCTGCCAGGAACTTTTTGAGCATTATAAGTTTTCCAACTTTCATTAAATTTAACTTTTCTGTCACTAAGGTGACCATGTTTTCCCATTTTCTGGCTTAGAAACATTATATAACCCATTCCTTTTACCTGAACCAAATTTCCTATGAAGAAAGAAGTTTACCCGGTACATGTTTTCCAAAGGAAGCTTGGATAAAACTTTTAATGGAAAATCTGTGTTAAGAATTTTTCGATCTCACTAATTTTCAAACATTACATTTTATGAGCTTAAAATCCCATTTATGGAGGACATTTGCATGGAAACCGAAAATCATTAATTTCAGTAGTAATAGATTTTGAACTTCATTTCATAGATAATAAATTCACATTGCTACCTGTGTTCACAAGGTTTACATGATCAGGCAGACAGTCAGCCAGCCGGAGGGTAGACAGACAAATGTACGCATTTAACATCAGCGTATACCACAACCATCTATGGTGGTGTTAAGTATAAATACGAGGATTATGTATATAAATATATGTGTGGGGATCTCTTTACAGTCTTGTATTAAGGACATTTTTGTTCTGTCCTACAAAAAATTGGCCAAGCATTCAAAGGTCTCCCGTCAAGATTTTTCCAGACTATTTGGTACGAAAAGTTCAAGCTAACACAGGTCAAAAAAAACATGCAAGGCTCAAAACGTTCCTGAAAGGAACGCTTATTGGCCAAAGACGGATCACGGAAATAAGAATCAATTTTTCTAAAAAAGTGTAAAAAGAACTATAATGTGGTATTTGTAGCAATGCCTCCAAACCGTCAGGAGTTTGGATCAGTGGAGAGATATTGGGCTGTTGTTAATAGAGAATTGAAAGGCATGAAAAGTGTGGTACATTTAAAACGTAGATGGACCATCTGTCCTAGCAAAGTGACAGGAAGCAAAAAAATGAATGGAAGGGTTTCCGAAAAATATTATATTGTTTTATTATTTTAATAAGGACTTAAATTCCTATTTCGGGCCATTTGTATGTAGTCTATATGAAATACTGAACTGATCGAAGTCTATTTTAAATTTGGCCTTAATGCAAAAATTTCTGTAATTTTCGAAATTCATGTCTATTGATAATTGATTTTTTTAAATATTAAAAAAGTCTTTAAGCCTTAAAACTTATTTCCGTATTGATTTCTCCTTTTAAGGAGATTAATACACCGTTACTATTTTTGTAGGGGCTTCAATGAATTTCAAATGTGTCTTCTCATTCACCTGCAGGTCATAAAACGATAACGTCTTTTTTTCTACACTATTATTTGTATTTCGATTTTTTGCTAATTTTTTCTTTATCACATTAATTCAAAGATATTTATCACTGTCATTAAAACTATAGATCGGTTGGGTTGACTTGTTTTATTGTTTTTTACTACGAATAAGAAATCAAAGACTTTCTTTCATTTGAAAATGTCGTTTTACAAATTTAATAAAAAATACGGTTTCCTTTTGCTAAAAAAAAGCAAAAAATACAACAAATTAATTAAAATTTTTTGGTTTTTGTTGTATTAACTGATTATTGTTTCATATATATTTATATATATACAAAATGTTGGTAATATGTTTTATTGATATTTTTATGTTTTTTTTTTTTTATTATTTTTTTTTGTAAATTTTATGCATAAATTTTGTGGTTTTTATTTCAGTCGTGTGTTTAGTTGTACCCTACACCACCATGAGTGGTTTGTGCTTAAGTTTTTAACGTTCAGAAAACATATGACTACCGCCATTTTAAGTATACCGTTCGACTCAGAATCACTTTCTGAGTCGTTTTAACGATATTCGTCCGTCCGTCTGGATGGCTGGCTGTTTGTCCATGTTAAACTTGTGAACAAAAAGCAGGTCACAATTTTAGAGATATCTTGATGAAACTTGGCATATATATTCTTCCCTGAATTGGGGGTTTAAATTCATAAAAGACCAGAATATAAAGCGATTCTATTTTGAAATGATGTACTTAATTAAACGGGAATCAGTCCATTGTTTTTCTCATAGGTCCTATACAACCCCTCTTAAACATATCACATTCACATTTACGTTAGGATTATGATAAGAATTAATTAAATAAAGATAAATGTTAGCAAAAATCGGCGTAGGAAATTTTACGAGAGTCGGTCGGTAATTTCCTTTAGCTTCCGTATTATCTCTCCTAAAAAGTACTTTTAAATCGCACAAATCCAAACATACATATTATTATCATAATATACTTGACTCTTTAGCACAAAAAAGAGATATATTAAAACGAGGGTCGATCATTAATTTTGAAAGCTACCAATAATGAAGTGTAGGGTATTAAATAGTTAGACTTGACCGACTAAAGCTTTAACTTACTTTTTTAATTTTTTTCACTGCCTTTCAAATGAAAATTTCAATAACCTCTTTTTTAAAAATAAATATATTATTATGTAGTCATCTGTTACCGTATCAATTTAAGTTTTTTTTAATATATTTCTTTAGAGATTTTTGTTTTTTAGTTAAAATAAAGATTAAATGTTTTTTTTAACACAGTTCTCATTTTAAAAAAATGTTGTGTTTTTTTTTTATTATTTTTTAATTTTAATCGATTTATCATCCCATTTAATACTTAAGACTTGTGTCACTATTTAAAGTCTTTTTTCTTTATTTTGTTTTATAAAGGAAAAAGAGATTATTTTAATGAAAAGTTTGACAAAAGAAATTAATCAAACGTTATGACTCAAGCTATTTCTTCTTCGTCGAAGAAGAGAGAAAATGTTTTAGAGTTTAATAATTTAAAATCAACTAATAAAAGATGAGAAAAATAATGACTTAAAAAAAGAAAAAATAAATAAATTATGATGAATAGATTTTAAACTCATTTGTAATCAACTTAACTATTTTCAGGAATGTACAGTGGTCTTTCTAAGTCAATAACAAACTACCTTAGCAACAGGAAAAAGTCATCACAAGATAAACCCTCTATATCAAAAAGATCGAAGAATTAGGGGAATGTCTGTAGACTTTTCAATAAAGTAAATTGTATAAAAACTGTATCTTACTGGGTTGCTAGTACAATAAAGGAGCTTCTGAAAATAATTCTGTGATCAGGTAAACAGCGTTAATGACACAGCAAAAATTAAAAAATTTCTACTTAAAATCCACATACAGACAGAAATTCTGAATTCTGCACCACCTAGTAGAAGAGTGGAACAAGTTCTGATCAAAGCACTAAGGTGGACACGACCAAGGGAACTTGAACTAAATCCCGGCAAGATGGAAATTTGCCCGTTTTCTAAGGAGGAAGATTAAAGTGCTGGTAAGAGCGATGAAATCTCATAAATACTGGTCAATATCGAATCTAAATGAGGCCCCATTCCTAGAATTAGGAGCATAATTAAAAATGTACTTATTTCCGCTTCGTACGATGGACATCGATGCAAGTGAAATGCTGCATTTCTCGTAAGGTCTGGCTAAGGGGTTTAAGAATGCAATGCATGGGAATAAGTGGTGCTTTAATGACAGAATTCTCTGTCTATTGAAATTTATGTTCGATATGAAGCTGCTCTTACAGCGTATCGACTCTTAACTTTGGAAGAATTGATTAATAGTGGACATAATCATATCATTTAAATAATTGACAATCCTTCCCCGTAGCTCTAAGCAAGATGATTGAAATGAGCTGGGTCTACATCTCTTACGAGAGACAGAGGGCAACCTGGGCGTTGGAATATAATATTTCATTCTTGTTTGCAAAGGACGGTACACATAGCATGGGTACTTAGACATGATAGAGTGATCGGAAATTTAGAGCAGACAAAACGAGGCTACATTTTTGGCTATTATGAGCTTAAAAAATCCGATGCTTTTTATCGCATTGAAAGCAAGTCCACGGAAGTGGGCTACAGAATTATAAAGAACTATGTGGAATACTGATATGGTTAGCATAACTACAAGAATATTATGGGGTGACTTCGATGAGAAGAATATCATATTCTAAACTTGGAGAAAAGAAATTTAGGTAGGGCGATGGGTGTGACTACTAGATTTTCCACTGCATGCCAGCCTTTTTAATTAAAAGTATGAATATATATTATATGATTTCTTCTTGACATTACATACGATATGACAATGTTAATATGCAAATTGAGTATGTGCTTATCAAAGTAAAAAATCATATTAATCCAAATAACTTCTGTTTTCAGGAAATGAAATGATTCAACTTTTTGTTTTTTACAAAAACGAAATTTTATGAAAAAATTCCCTAAAATAATTAAAGCAAAAGATACCAACAATTCGCCTTAAAACCAAAACAAAACTTAAAGATAACAAAATTTTCCCCTTAAAATGAAATCATAAATCAATACATAACACATCAAATGATTCATAATTAAAAGATTTCTGAAAAAATATCATTGAAAATATTTCCACAGAAAGAACGATTTATGACACACTTTTTCTTCCATTTCGCAATAATTTAAAAGATAAAAAGTAAAAATGCTTTATGTGGCTTTGCCGAATTTTGAATACTCTTTAATATGAGTGTGTGCGATAACAATCATATCACACATTAATACTCTAAGGAATGAAATCTAAAATATTATAAACACACATAAATACTTATAAATATGATACCAGCTTTTTTGTCCTCTTTGGAAACCATTCTACTCTCTGTCCTCTTTTGGACACCTTTTGTGCTTTTCAATTGTCTCTTAATAGGAGCCCAATATTTCTCACCTTCTGAATGGAAGCAGAAGTAACAAATGATTGGCTTCTTTTGCCGCAACTACAAATCGCATGCCATACAAAGAACTTTTTGCAAAATTTTGACTGCCTCTGGGTCCCAAAACATTTCTTCAACATTTTCTTTTTTTGACCGGGAAGTTGCGTAAAATCTGCGAGAACATAAGTTTTGTCATCCATTATGCAGCAAGAATATTTTTTTTTTAGAAAACTTAACTTCAACTTAAGTCCTCTGTTTTTGCTCTCTGCATTTTTACCTGTGTGTAAATTGCATGTTTTAAAACCTTCATTAGTTTTAATTTGTATACCAAATATCCCGAGCACCGAGCGCACTGGGCTGCTTTCCTACGAGATATGTTGGGAGCTTTTTTAAAATGGTTGCTATTTTGTTTTTCTTAAGAAAAATGATATGGACCAATACTTCTACCTGAACTAGGTTTTCCATTAACGGATAAGTTCTTCCGGAATTGTTTATTAACATTAGAAACAGTTTAAATGCAATTCTTTAAATGCCTGGTCATCTTTTGTTCAACCATGTTGTGTTTTGTTGAAGATATTTAACAATTTTAGTATGCACCTTTGTCTTGTCGTCCAGTTTAATCAGATTTACAATATATTTTTGTTTGACATTAAACAAAAAGGTCAAATAATACTTGGTCTTAAAGTTGTAATGATAAAACATATGTGTGTGTTAAGAATTCTTTGATTTCAGTCTTTATATTTAGTTACATACAATGACCAAATTATGGTCACTTTTTAAATCCCATTGCTTTTAACTGAAAACATTAAAATGTACTTTGTTGGAATTGTGGGATGTTTCAGATATCGGCCTATAACTTTTCTGTCTACTGAACCGAATTTGCTGATTTTAATTTGTAATCTTCGTAGGATAATAAGAATCATTTATAAGAAATTTCATTGTGCAGAGAAGTGACAACAACAGGCAGACAGACAGACCGACAGACGTACATCAACTCAGTTTTTAATGTGATATATTTTGGTTTCTTTCTTGATTTCTTCTTGATGTTACACACGTATTGAAAAAATTAATATACCCCCTTCAACACTTGTGATAGTGGCGGCCATAAAAAGTGATTTAAAACATCAAAAACATGTGTTACAATAAACATTTAAATGAGTTTTAGACATAAATTTAAATGACGCAAATTTACAAAAATAAAACACCAGTTATATCTCATCGTTTAAAAATAATATTAAAGACTTTAATTTTATTAAAAATTAATAATTTTTATGGAAGATTTTTTTCTATCAAATTTATACTCCAACACTTAATTCAGCTTGTTTTCTAATTAAGTGACAAAAAAAATTGAAAATAAAATTCTATTAAAAGTCATAAAATCAACGTTGGGCGTGTCCCATTAGCATCTTTTTTTAATATCTTTTTAATAAATTTCTATGAATATTTCTTAAAAATTTATTACTGCAAAAGACATTAAAAATGTAGGGATCGATCACACATCTTTTTTTTATAATTTCTGTTTGTTTTATGTGTTTTTTTACCGTTTTTTTTATACCCTCCACCACCGCAAGTGGTGATGAGTGTATATTAACTTTGTCATTCCGTGCGTAACGTTAGGAAGGAATCATTTTAGACTCTATAATAAATTTATATATATTTTTGCATCAAATCAAAATCTTACATCCTCAACAGTAAATAGAGTTCAATGAAAATTGGCCTTAGTATTTGCTGTAGTCCTGAGAAGTTTCCTATTAAAAACCAGCAAAATCGGTTGAGTATATTAAAAAATGTTGGCCAGTAACTGAGACAACCTCTAAGTTCAAGCAAAGAAATTTAAATTGTCATTATAAATCGACAAATTAGAATGAAATTTTATCATAACATTGAGTGACGTGTACTTCAATTCCATTCAAAATCGGTTAAGTAGCAAAATAGATAAAGCAAAAAAATATAACTTATTTTATGACTCATTAAGAGTTCTTGTGTTATATTTAAGAAAAACTTTTATATATTAAATACGTTTGAGAGTGTGCTTATGTGAAGCATAACGTATTTACTTCAAACGTATTTGTGCTGGAGGGTATTGAAGATTCGACACAGTTGAATAAAGCATTCTTGTTTTGCTGCTTTTTTGTCATTTCTTATTTTTAGACATTTTAATTGCGTTTCATTTCATTTTGGGTCTATTTTTATTTAAAGTTTTATATTTTTATCAGAAATATTGACATTTTTATGCAAAATTCATTAAATATTTTTTTGTAAATTAATTTCTATTAATATTTATTATTTTATGATATTTTTGAGATGCTTGATTGCCATCATTTTTTCGATGAGTTCTTTTTATTTTTCTTTATAATTTATATTTTTATAGATTTATTAATAATTTAAAATTCCAGATAAGAGATGTTTTTTAATTAAATTTTTATGATTTATGAGAATTTTAGAAGAGGGAAAAAACAAAACAAAGAAATTTTTATTCAGAAATTGAATATCAATTTCACTAATATAAAGTTGTTTTAATTTCATAAGATTTAGAGTAAAGACGCAATTTCCAAGGATGGAAATATACAATAGATAAATTGGTATCTTTTGCTATAAGAGCATTTGTATGTATTAATAAACAAGTATAAGTGTAAAAGTCGCCTATGACTCACCCACAATGTTTCGAATGAAATGGGGATAAATCTGTAACATACGTCCGATTTCAATGAAATTGCACATAATAACAACCAATGTGAGAGCAAAGCGATAACTTGTCAGTTGATAAAAAACCTGATTCAGGTAGAAAGAATGGGCCTTTCCAAAAAAGCCCTCAACATATCCGGTAGAAAAGAAGACCGATTAGTTCAGTGTTCGGACTATTTGATATGAAAAATTAAAGATAATGCAGGCTTAAAACATACAAGGCCTAACATTTTTATGACAAGAAAACAGAGCACGAAATTTAAGTCCACATCCACATTTTAGTTAACAAGCAAAATTTCTTTTCAAAGTTCCAAATTAAGATCAATTTAACTTTTTAACGTCTTCATATATTTATGAATATCTCCGACATTATAGGAGCTGATCTGTATTTTCAGTGTCACCGACTACGTCCCTGACTACATAGGCACATGTTCTCACACAAATTACCTTATCAATGCCCCAGCTAAAACCTTGTGGAATTTATTAATAAATCTCTAATGGTCCAAAGTTTGTTTTAACCACTGCCATAAATGAATTTTTAAAAATTTTTTTAAAAATCTACATACTTGTAGTGGCCAACTCTAAAGAGTCACCAACTATGTATTCCTTAGCTCAAACTCTATTTAATTCTATTAAGATATATCTATTAGTTCAAAAGCTCTTTTTGACTCTATTCATAAATAAATTTTGGGCAAATTTAAAAAAAAATCAATATAAACAAGGTGACAAATTTTGGAAGGTCTCCACTCCACGGCACTGACTACATTTCAGTTTGTTCACTTTAAAATCAATTAGAAAACATCTCAGCTCCAATTATGTGCAATTTTAATTAAGATATTCCTAACGGTTCAAAAGATTTTTTGTTTGTACTCATAAATGATTTTTTTTTTTTATAAATTTAAAAAAATCAACATACCCGTGGTGTCCAACTTTGAAGGTTACGCGCCTGACTATAAAGGTTTTTGCTATAGCTCCAATTAAACTTGAAAGTACCTTAACTTTAAACCATGTGAAATTTTATCAAATTATTTTCCACGGTTCAAAAGTTTCTTTTGCCTCTATTCATAAATGAAGTTTCGAAAAATCAATCATAACGGAGGTGGTTAACTTTCGGGGTCACCAACTACTTCTCCGACTATATAGTGCTTGTATGCTTCCAAAATCATCTCAAAAATACATCAGCTCAAAAGAAGTTAAATATTATTAGGATATATCTAACAGGTCAAAACTAACATAATTATATACCAAAAGAACAATTTGGAAACACTGAGGGAATTTCTTAAAAGTTCTTTCTATACTTGTATTTTTAACGAGGATCATTAATCTCCTCTCTGAAAATGTGTATTAATTTCCGCATGAACTTATCATTTGTCACTCCCTTTGATCACAACAAATCAATTTGAAATAATTGAAATATTTTTCAAAGGCATTTGGATCAGAAAAAATAAAAGGCAAAAGTGTGTTAACATCTTTGTAGTTTTACTCTTTATATTTCACATTGTTTCTAAAATAATTCCTTTAAATCATTACTGTCAATATAAAGCTAATTACGGTCAACACAAATTAATGGCTAAAACTGTATTTAAATCATAAATATAAAATCTCTGATTAAAATTTGAAATTTTAGAAAGTTCAATCATTTTGTAGCGACAAACAAATTTATTAAAACGATATTGAAATAAGAGTTATATTGGAATTTAAGTTTATATTTACTGCCAAATAAACTTGAAATTTTCCCATAATATTTCAATTTTTATTTGAAATAAAATATTTCAAGTTAACTACCAGTAATTTCCTATAAAAGTATTAATTATTATTTTTAGCAATAAATTTTAATTGAAAAAATTGTTAAATTTCGAATGCAAAAAAAAATTAACTTCGTCACAAAAGAAAGTCGTTATTTAAAATATACTTTATTTTATTAATTTCAATTTGGAAATTATAAAAAAATGAAACTCATAAAAATAAACTCATAAAAATTAATTTTATGATGAAATATATCACAGGTTAATTGACAACATCAACTGCAAAAAAAAACACACACACACAACAAAAGCAACAACATCAAAAACTCACTATAAATAATAATTTCCGGTGATATTGCAGACAAAATAAAAAACAACAAATTATATGTGAAGTAAAAAAATAAAATAAATTAAAAAAAAATTATTTGATTAAAACAAAAATGAAACAGTTTTCAAGTTTAGTTTTATATCCAAAGGTTTAAAACTTTGCTAATATAATGCAAGCTTTGCAAAAAAAAGCTTTTTCTTTTCCAAAAATCTTTATATAAATTGTTCTTTAACATGTTATGTTAAAGTCACTTCAATGTTAATGTTATGTTATTAAGTTTATGTTAAGAAAAATTTGCTTGACACTTACCAACCCAACTTCGTACTTTCGGCAGATAATCATTCCAAAATGAACAGCGTTTGGCCAAGGGACCTCTTTGTAATTTTTCAGTTTTTTCATCTGTGCTGAAGACATAATAGACAGGATCCTCTTTAGAGAAATTTGGCCATTCCTCACCATCAACAGCGGGATTACTGTAAAATAAAAGTCAATACATGAAAAGAAATGTTAAGTGGTGAAAAAATAAAATGCTATAAATTCATAAACCACATTAAAAGATGGTGACTTTTCAAAGCAGAGAATAAAGCTTTTAACTGTAATATTTTAAAACAGTTCTGTTTCATGTATAGATAATATTATATCGAGGTTAATGTCTACGCTTAAAAAAGCTATATTTTCAAAAGCTTTTTTGTCACATATACCACCGAGCATTTTAATAATATTCGGTTTATATGTTGAGTTTTTGAGTATGTGATGTTTTTTCGCAAAATAATTCTTATAAAAATTGAAAGTTTTTTAGGTTCAAAAACGCAATGTAAATTTTGTCAGAATAAATTTTCTTTATTATAACCCCTTCCCCTTAATTGAGATAATTCGTAATCTCAAGTTATTTGTACAATTTTCTAGCAAAATTTTCAATTATACATAAGGATTGAGATCAAATAATTCTTAATAGACACATGTGTCAATTGGAACGAAACCACTAAATTTAAATTTCCAAAAACAAAATAAAATTTTGTGATAAAATTTTGAACCTTTTTTTAAGCAAATCTTCCCTCTAACGTAATTATAATGTTTTCTGTCACTTTTCTTGAACAGATAGTCTAACTCCGTTTTAAATCTTTTTAAACTTTTGGACACCATATTTGAGCTCTTCAAGAGCCCAATATCTTTCCACTGGCCTTAGCTCCAGGCAGTTTTATGGAATTGCCTCTCTTGAAACAAATACTACATTGGTGCTTTGGTACCACTCAAGGTCTTGTTTACCAAGTGACAGAATGACAAGTCAGTCCAAAGATAAGTGAACACATTCTAAAGACTTATGAACAAATGATTGACTTCCTTTGCTACAAGTGCATATTGCTTGCCATAACCAGAACTATTTGGGAAATTTTCATTTCTTCTGGGTCCTAAACTTTTTTCTCGAGTTCACGTTTTTGTCGTGAACTGTTTTAAGCCTTCTATGTTTTTGTTTATGTATAAGCTTTACATTTTCATACCAAATAGTCCGAGCATTGAGCCTGCTTTCCTACCGGAGGTGTTGGGAGTTCTTTTGAAAATGCTGTTTATATTTTTTGCCTATAGAAATATCATGTGGACAATTTCTTCAACCTGAACCTGTTTTGTTCGACAAATTTTCCACAACTGTTTAATAACATTGGATCAGTTTGGCGGCAAACCTTTGCATGCTTGGCCAGTGATATGTTTTACAAAGGTAACTTGATCGAAAAAAGGTCAAACTATACTTGATCTTAAAGCTTAAATGAAAAACGTGTGTTATGAATTCTTCAATCTCACTCCTTAAGTAATTATTTACTCATACTTTAGCATTGAACCCTTAAGAAATATGTATGTACGTGCATATATTTATCTGCATCTGAAGAATATTTGTTTAATATGTTGATTGCAACTTAAGTAAAAAGCAAATTGTTGCAGAAAAACGTTGACAGCTGAACTCTAGAGATTAGTTTTCTTTAAAAAAATCGTTCTTTTCTTTCTTCTTTATATATTTTCCATATTAAAGTGTATTTTTAAGAACTAAAACAAATCTTAGAGAGCAAAGAGGAGGTAAAATAATGTTAAATGAATTGAATTTTTTTGCTAATTTTAAATAGCAAAAAGGGTGGTGAGGGAAATTAAAGAAATCATAGAACTTAGATTATCCTATTACATATTTTTTTAATCAAAGAAAAACATTTCAAAATATCCCATTTAAAAAAATTATTTAAATCTCTCAGAGAACACTGTTATCAGCAGAGCAGTTACAAAAAAGGTTCAGACAGAAGAGAACTTTGGAAGCCAGTGTTGTCATATTTTTGGCTATAACTTTTTTCTTCTGATTCGATTTAGATAATTTTTGGCATAGTGACTATGATGATTTTGAGATAGTGTCAGATATCGGTCTATATTTTCTTTCTACTATACCGATTTTAATATCTACGTATAACAATAACAAACATTTATGTCAAATTTCTGTTTAGAGAAATAAGTCTCTAACAAACGATGGAATCGGCCACACCCATTAGAAGGTAATTAAATAATGAAGGGAATGTCCTGCTTACTTATTGACGAGCAGATCTGAAACAGTATGAAAAACAAAGGGAAGAACTGAAATGAATCGATATCCCTGCGCTAAAATGTATTCTGATACTGTTTAATTGAAAAGAGAAAGTTATTCTTAATTAGAAAGAGAAAGTTATTATTGGGTTTGACAAAAATTGCGTCGAATAGCAGCTCCAAAGCCTCACTTTAAATACTGTACCAATAATCATGCATCTTCTTCTATTCGCTCAAACATTCAATGCAGAAGCATTTTCATAAATCGCTTAAATTCACAAGAAAATACATGAAATGAGCAGACGAACGGAAAAAGGTAATTTTTTCTCACGAATTTAGAGGGTCCTGACTCATACGGCGGTAGTGTTATGGTTTGGGCAATATTTTCTGCAATTAGCAAATCTTAAATTTGTTTTGTTTAAACAAAAATTTGTAACGAATTCCTGGAAGACGCTTATCTTATCTTGTGGATGAAAAAATGGATGATGATTGCTAAAAGCATTCTATATATGGTTGAACAAATATCATTATTGAACTTGTTGGTTGCCAGTTCAGAAAGAATAATGAACTGAGTGACTAAATATAAAGCAAGTTTGGGAGAAATCATTTCCGTTCTTCTCAGATCGCACTTTTGAAGTTACCAACATCTAAGGACCATCAAACCTTTTTAATCCTGCTATAGAGACTGATTAATTTAAGTGTGTTTTTAGAAAAATACCATCAAATATGGCAGTTAAGCTCTTAGTTAAATTATTATAGTGAAATATAAATAAAGTTTTAAATTAAGAATATTTTAATTAAAGTCAAAGTTGATTTAATAAAAACTGCTATTTGCTCACTAATTATTTACTTGTTTATTTTTTTCTTATTCTTAAAAAAGTTTTATGCACCAGTGTTGCGTTTAAAGAGCAAAATCGACATTATTACAATTTTTGCAATTCTGTCAAATGATATGTTTATTAGCAATTGTCCTTGAAGCAGTAATAAATGCTATTTTTAAAAAATATTTATTAAATTCTATTTCTCTTAAAAAAAATATATCAATAAATATAATTTGAACTTTATTAGGTACATTCCACTTACCCCGTTTTGGCAAACTCAATAACAGAATTAAGCATACGTTTGCCTAACTCTCTTTCTACAGGCCGATACTGCAGTGATGTATTTAATGGTTGACCAAAGAAATACTCAATTTCATCACCATGCAACACGCCCATCCATTCACCCCATAAAGAGGTACTAGTGCGCTGCAATAAACAAAAAGAAAAAATTGAAAATTAATAAAATTATTTACCAAAAAAATCCATAACTGAAATATTAAGAAAATAATAGGGAAATTTTATTTAAGCATTTAAGTGTGATAAGTATAAATTTCTTTCACTCATACCTCCCTCTCTAACATCCGTTTAATGGGTCTTAATCTATCCAAACAAATACATATAGCATTTGAGCATAATAGAGAATATTGGTCATAGTTGAGTTGCTTGTTGGCTTAAGCTTTTACATACGAGATAAATTGGAGTGATAAAAGGAAAAATACACTATATTTTCTTTTTACCTTCTAATTCGTTCCTTTTCTTTCTTTTGGTGTTTTTGTGTTCATAAGTAAATTGTTTCAAAATTGGCACAAGTGACTCGGTTGCTTGATTGCTTTTGCCTCTATTTTGTTTCTTCTATGCCTAAGTAAGACTGACGTTTTAACTGAGGGACTGACTAACTGACTGACTCCCTGCCTACCTTAACAAAACTTTGTGCCTGTTTGTCTGGCTGATTTGTTTCACTTATTTGTGTTAAATGGAGGACTTATAGTTAAGTCCCAACTACCTAAACTTTATATGTTGATGAGATGACTTTGCCTCTTGTTATTGTTGTTGTAGTTGATGATGATGATGATGATGCTACTGTTGCATTCTATTCATATAAAAGAAGGACTTTAGAGAACTTTCTATGTTAGTTTTTGTTTCTGTATTTTTTTTTTAAGTATAAGTGCAGATTTGTTTGTATGTAAGATCGGGAGTGTTTGTGAGTGTATATGATGTTTGTAAACTTTTTCTTTATATATTTTTTAGAAAGGCAGCATAATATCCAAACACTTATAAAGCAAATATAAACATATGCTTTCACAAATATAAACACACACACATATTTAAAGGTGTAAATACAGTGAGCAAGATAATTCTAAAAATTCTAAATTTCACATGGTTTGGGGCTATAAGGGGCTATAAAGTGACATTCCAAATTTGGCTATCTAGGTTTGTTGATAATTTCAAATTTTTTATATAGAATTTTTGCTTACATGTTCAAATTATATATATAAATTATTAAAATAAATGTTTAACTCTTT
The DNA here is from genome assembly GCA_004302925.2 of Cochliomyia hominivorax. Taxonomy (NCBI): domain Eukaryota; kingdom Metazoa; phylum Arthropoda; class Insecta; order Diptera; family Calliphoridae; genus Cochliomyia; species Cochliomyia hominivorax. The sequence goes on from PYHX02000467.1 coordinate 73,986,104, forward strand.
TTTACCTTTGTTTTTAATTCTCAGGGAGGCGCCCATTTTCCTCTACTGTACATTTTAGCCTACTGCATCGCCTACCATATCTTGTGCTGGTCATGTAGGAGTAGCGGTGTCAGGCAAACACCAGAAAACGCTTTCAAACCAAATAAAACAGGCATTTGGAAATTTAAACAAGTAGAGCAGTAGGAATGAACTAAGTGTCAATCCAACGGAAACAGTACCGGTATAATTCACAAGGAGGTACAAGATACCTGACTTCTGATTACCTATGCTAAATTGTAAATTTTGTAGCTCTAAATACTTTGGTGTGATTGCTGATAACAAACTTATTTGTTATCCGAACGCATATGCTATGTTTGCTAGGTACAACGGTAGCAAGCTTATAGGGTACAGATGGGGATTAAGTACTAGGGATGTGAATTGGATTTACGGTGGTAAGACCATTTCGAAGAACGGCGCTGTTGATAATTGGAATACCACGCCTATTTTGATGACCAGAAAATTCGGTCCTCAAGCGACGATAAGGCTGATTTTCACAGGAAATTGGAAGTATAGGATATAAAGTCATGCGAGCGACAAAAGGATAACTAATACTATTATGGAACTCTTGGATTACTGTACCCTTTTCCCCTTCGTCATAAGGGATTAACTCATCATATAGATGATACGCGGACCTACATTGATTACACTTACAATGGGGACAAAATTGGGATCCCTCATTCAGGAATTTTACGATTGAAAATCTTTCAGACTGAGGATGAAGATTGAGATTGAGTTTTTCACGTCTGTTGAATCAAACGATGCCTACGTCTATTCTAAGAAAGCTTGTACAACTTATGCCAAAAGAAATGTAATAAATCATAAATAAATATTGAAAGTTGCTTATGTTTAGAAAACCTAATTATGGTACATTATAAAAAAGAAAGTAAAAAAAATAACATTATTTTATTAAAGGAGAATATATAAGACTGTGAAAAACTTATTCAAATTTCGTACAATACTGTATATTTACAAAATTGAGTCTAGATATTGCAAGATGCTTATTTCTTAAAGATGGTAAAAATTTTTATTTATTTCATGCGGTACAAATAATGTCCTCCCTATTACTTCGCCGGTTAAGCCAACATTGGGTCAAAGCCTTCAGGACTATAATGTTGAAAAAATTCTTTCAGGTGCGTATAAGTTTCAGATTTTTTAGAAAAAAATCGAATCTTAACTGGAATTCAACGAAATATAAAATTTCATTTTCATTAATCTTAGAAAACTTAGTCCTAATTTGTTGCCCACTGTCAATATCGCTTTGTCATACTTTATATTCATAACTGTGTTTCTACTGCAACTAAAGTGTTTTCATTTTTTTATTCGAGTAAACATGTTTGTTTGCTTCATTTCGTCTTGTGTGTGTGTGTGTGCATGTGTGTGTTTGTGTTATATGCTCCATAAAGTGTGCCACAGATTAAAATTTCTTCCTTCCACTTTAATATTTTTTCCTTCCTTTTTTCTTCATTTAATTTTTCTAACAGTTTCTTTTTTTCTCTCTCACACACACACACACATGAACGTGTGTGTTGCTTACAAACAATGTCTGGCCCCAAAACAAAAATTTTTCATTTTATATTTTTTTCTATTTCTTGTTCAATGTTTTGGTTATAGAAGAGTAAAAGTAATCGGTCTCTCGTATCCACATGTAAAAACTCTTATACACTAAGAGAACACATATGCACATAAACATTCGTACGTATATGAAATTATTTCTCAAAAATATTTTGAAAGAAAAATATTTATATTTTGAAATTCACTATTTTATATTTATAATTTAATTTTTTTTTTTATTTTTTCAGTGTACTTTTAATATTAGTTTCCTTTTAAACATATAACACATAAAGTTTTTATTATAAGTGTAGAAAATTAAACAATGATTGTAATAATAACAATAATTCTTCTTATTATTACAAGTAGTTTGTATAACAAAGCGTATGATTAATATTTGTTTTTTAAACAACTTATTACATATTACTCATACGCCTCAAGTGTTAATTGAAAACATTTCGTAAGGAAGTACTGCAATTTTAAAGATTTTTTTTAAAAGGCTAACAAAAGTAATTATGTGATTTAATGCATTTGAAGGGTGTTCATATTTCTATGGGAAATGTAAGATGAAGTAACCGGTGAACTGTATTGCAAATAGATTTTTTTTGAAAATAATTCTTAAATTGTGGAACCATTAGAGATTTCTTCCTGAAATTTCACATGGTTAGAGCTGAAGTATTTTCGATTAGATTTGTAGTAGTACAAACCTCTATCTAGTCAGAGGCCGTTGATCCTCAAAAGAGTTCCTATAGATAAATTAAGCTACACTAGAGAAAGCATAGAATAAGTTGGATCTAACACCAGGGAATAAACTTCATACACCAACCATATGATTTATAAAGATGACCACTGTTAGTGATAAACTTATATTTATTTTAACTAAACTACTGATCAAATTAAAAAATTAAACTGTTTTTTTTTTTAGTTGACAAAGTTTGCGATTTGTGAGTAAATTATTGTCTCAGGTTCTCTCAAAATCAAAATTTCTTTACAATACAAAATTTTGTTAAAGTTTAGAATAGTAAGAAAGTATACTCGCTCTATAGTCCCTACAGGACAGTGTTGGCTATAAATGATAATTACGTAATGAATGACCTTCGCACAGTTTGAAACCAGAAAGGTTTATGCTTTAAAGGGCAGTTCATTTTTGTGTCACCAACTTTTATGTAAAATTTATACTCTTTAATGCTTTTTTTCTGGGAAGAGTTAAGGAAATTATGGATCGACCTTTTACGAGGATCGATCGATTGCGTTCATTGACTTTCGCTTTTATTTATTTACACTTAATCAAATGTTATTACAATACTAAAACATATATGAGATTTAAACTTTTTCAATTGATATTTAAAAGGGGGTTGTATAAAATTTCGGACGGGAGCTGTTAAGTCGACTCAGAAATTTAATTACTTTTAAGATGAACGTTTTTTCAGTCCGGAGCAGCTTTTACTAAATCACATAATGCTTTAAATATTATGGTGATGTAGAATAGAAAAATTGTTTTACAAAAGAATAAATGTTTCAAAAAAATCCAGAGAAACTCGATTTTCTTCAGAGTTCCAACTTATCAGATTAACGAATTCATGTGTTAATTGATATGATATTGCACCAATGTTTTTTAGAATTTTTTAGGTCCTGCTAGCTTAAAAAGACTAAAAAACAGGGTAAAACTGGGTTTAAAACTAGTTTCGAATTGAATATCACAGAAGCTATAAAAGATAACCTGGACAAGTACGTTTTTTTAAAAAGACTTACAAGAACTGTTTTCACGCCAAATTTGTTTTGTCTCAACTCGTAAATCTACTTTTGGAGAATAAATCAACATACCCGAGAAAGTCATATTGGGAGGTTTGACGATCACGCCAAAGAGGATATTTTACTTTTCCGAGCCAAGTAGAAAATACCACAGCTATAACCATTCAAAATTTATAGAAATATTTCCAAAACATCGTGTGCACTGTGCGACGTACGAACCACATTTTCTAAAGTTATTGGATGCTAAATTTAGTACTTTAATATTTCAGAAACTTGTGATATCTTTTAATGAAATAAAAAGAATTTTGATTTTTATAAGGACATCTGAACAAAAAGTCATATATAAAAAAGCCAAACCAAACCCGAAGCCGAACAACAATAACAATAAGGGCCCTTTCTATTATGAATTGCTCAATTCAATTACAGAAGATCTCTACCAAAGTCAATTTATTTGGTTTTCTATTTCAATGGTGATCAAATGAAGAAAGCCGTTACTGTAGTACGCCTCATTTCTGAGGTATCATATTTTTTTACTATTGAAACGCTGCATATGAATAAACTACTTCGAGTACAAGTACTTTAGTTCATAATAAAAACCATTATACTGATCCCATAAAATGTGGTCATTGTCAAAAACGTTCCGACTATTGTTCAAAAACTATTTTAAAAACAATGAATCGAAAGCTTTTCCACCTTCCGACCTTTCTTACTATCAATTGTTTCAATTGACGAAGAGCTCCATTACTCGAATACGTTTCACTTTAGAACAGAACCTATTAACAAAACCGCAGCTGTTCACTCTTTATAAAAACCACAGCTGTTCTTTGATCAGACTACCTTTATTCAACTAGAAACTTGCGAAAAAGTACATGATATTGATGGGAAATATTTTAAAAATTTTATTTTGTTCATTTTGTTTATGAATTTTCCACGAAAAAAAATCGCATTATTAACTTGTATACCCAATATATAAATGATATATGGAAAAGCACTTGGTTTCATTATAGTAAAAAATCAATAAAGAAACAATAATATTGATGAATATTTAATAAAAAAAATATTTTTCAAACTTAAGAAATTTCCATCCAAATATTTTACTTCCTTTCAAAATACAAGTTTATAATCGTTGCCCCAGGCGTATGAGTTATGAAATAAAAATTTTCTTATTATAAAAATTTTTGGAATTTTTGAATGACGGTTTTCCTAATTGAACTTCAATAAAGTTTTGTTTTCAAAAACTGATTCCCTAAAAAACAAAATATTCCTTTCTTAATGAGTTAAAACATTTTAAGCACATTAGACTTCGTTCTCTCTCTGTCTTTCGTTTCTTTTTACATAAAACAACCAAAATGTTTATTATGAAAAATACTTTAATGTGATTGTGGTTATTTAAGCATTATTAACACAATCATTATTCATAATTTTTCTCTTTTTCACCACCCACACACACACACGCACACACTTTTATGTCAATTGCTGCTTTCTTGTGGTTTTAATATAAAATCATTTTTTTCTCTTTGCTTTTTTGGTATTGTTATTTATATTCTGATAAGGGTATATTAACTTTATCATTCTATGTGTAACGATTCGGAGCAGTCATCTCAGACCCCATGAAAATCTAAGTTGATTAAGCAATATCCGTCTGTCTGTTGAAAACATTCTTACGCCTAGAATAATTGTCTGAATTCTATGAAATTAGGCCACACTATTTGCTATTGTCCTGAGCATTAAAACCAGCTGTATCGGTTCATTAGCAATAAGAAGTTATCTGAGACAGCATAAAAATTCTGAACAGAAGGTAACTGGATTTAAACAAGAATTCAAACATAGCATATAGTTATTCATGCCCCTCATCCTACAAAAGGTCATAAAAATCGGATCAATAGAAAAAAGTTATAGGCTGAAATCCCTATGTCACATGTGTCGAAGTTTGATGATGATTTTTAATTCGCCAAATATATTTATCTTGACAGAATAATAAACCCAAAAATATTACATTGTGCCAGGGCCATTATTTGACATAGCTCTCATTAAAGGCACCTTCTCAGAATACGGTTTATAGCTTATAAAACTCTTAAAAATGACTCAACTCTCAACTCATAATAACTTTTCTAACAATTTTAAATTTATTAATCCGGGTCCATCTTTTGCTATAGCTCCCATTATGGCCCTAAATAAAGAACAATTCTACTTAAATTGGGTTCAATTATTTTTTTAACTTTCTTTAATATATATGCTATGGCTCCTCTATATCGTCCCTTCTCGTAAAACGAGTTTGAGGTCTTTTATATATATTTTTTATTTGGCAGATTTTGGTCCAATATTTTTCTACGACTTCCATAAAACGCCCCATTTCGGAAAACGGATTTGTTTATAGCTCCTTTTTTACGCCCCTTTTGGAAAACTATTACATGAATATGAACCAATTTAGTTTAAAATCATAACGATTATTTTTCTAACTTTCATAAATATGTGTTCTCTCTTGGCGAATATCGTTCCATATTTTGCTATAGGTCCCATTAAGTCTCGTTCCTGGAAGGAAACTTTAAAATTATAAGACTTTTAAAATTAACACGATGCAACTGAAAGTCGGCACAATTATTGCTCTATAAGTTATTAATTTAAAGAATATCGGTCATATTTGCACTAGTTCCCATTTAGTGTTGGAGGGTATATATATAGATTCGGCACATCCATATATAGCATTCTTACTTCTTTGTGGAACACAAAAAATGGTGTTTGTGTGTGTGAGTGTGTCACCGAGAAAAATTCATTAATTTCATTTTTTGTGGTTGAAACAAATTGAAAGTGCAAAGGTTGTGTGTTAAGTTTGTAAACTTTAGAATTTTAACTAAATGAGCTTAAATAAATTAAATTTATAAAAAATAGGAATGTGAGGAAGTTTTATATTATGACTGAGACACAGTGGACTCAAAACTCCATATTATAATAGTGCACATTTGGAACTACTTAAAAAGTTTTAACGAAAATTTACACGACCATTTCTCCGAATGTGAAATTTCATTCAAAGATATTCACTTGTTCCTTAGTCACAGAATTATTTCCCAAAAAACGTGTTCTATTTTTTTTCCTAAAAAATAGTGTAATCGAAAAATTTTTATTCTTAAAACTTTTAACCTTAATAATCTAATCAATATTTTGATTATGCTGGAATATTTACTACATATTGGAAAATCCCTTTCGATCTCATACATCTTATAAAAGTTCATACCAAGATTTCGTTAATAAAATGGAGGCATAAGGTTAAATTGGAAATAAAACTCCATATCTTACGTAGGATATTTATTATAATCTCTATAATCGTTTATTTAAAACTAAATAAACATCTTCACTAACACTTCTAGATCCAGTTTGATGATAAACAAATAATTTAAGTTGCCAAAAATTTTACCAAAAATGTAAAACCCTTTGTTCCTTTTAAGTTCATTTTATTTGTATCTATTCCGATTAATTATTAACCTTACAACCCTCGTAATAACTAATTTTCTACTTAAAATTATTTATACTTATATGCGAGTAAGTGTTTTTTGTAAGTGTGTGTATGTGTGTGTTTGTGAAAGAGAGCTTGTGTTTGTATTTATGTATATTTTATGAAGTGTCATTTTTAATTTTCAGTCTGACACAATTCATGGTGAACACTAAAAAAATGCCACAAATTATACTTGAATAAAGTATACTTTATTTTTACCACCCACCAACAAATTATGCCTTCATCACCCCCTTCCCATGAATCATGTCACATCAACAAACTTCCAGTTCTTAAGGAAAACAAAAAACGTTTTCGTTTTTCTGCTTTTTTAGATTGTCCCGCTTGGCACCATGAATTGATGGATTTATTTATGAATATGTATGTTTACATGTTTGTATGTGTGTTTATATGTGTTTTCAAGTATTAAGGAATATTGAAAAAATAATTATAATGGGAATTTAAGAAAATTACTAAATATTTATTATAACAAAAAATAAGTACATTTTTCATTATCATGTTTTCAATGCCAACAAAATAAGTAAAAAAAAAACAAATAAAAATCAATAATATTGATGAATATTAAATAAATAAATTAAGATTTCATAACAAAACAAAAACCTCTGATATCTGAAAGCAAAATTGGATAATCAATATTATTGATGAATCAATAAATAATTAAATTGAGATTTGAAAAAAAAAAACATTAAAGAAACGTTGGGAAAATGTTTCATGAACATTAAAAGTTTATTTGTTTTGTTTTTAGTAACAAATACAATTTTTCATAAAGAATATGATTTTCTCTCAAACTTTTACTATTGATGCCCGAGGCGTATGAGTAATGTTGTGGAAAATTGAAGATTATTAATCATACGTTTTGTTATACAATTATTGTTATGGGAATTATTAAATTTTCTATTCCATTAAACTTCATGTTTAGAATAATTGTATGTGTTAAAGGAACAATAAATATTGTTATCTTAAATATTGAAGGATTTAAAATGTAAAATTATATTTATCTTGTTCGAGTATAGATTTAATCGCTGTAATGAAAAAATAATTGAAACTGAACTAGAACTTAACTAGAACTGTACTAGAATTGAATTAGAACTGAACTTGAACTTAATTAGAACTAAGCTAAAACTGAACTAGAACTAAAGTGAACTGACTTAGAACTGAGCTAGAATTGAACCAGATCTTAACTAGAACTGAACTGGAACTGTACAATGAAATTATGGTTTTAAATGCCAAACTAGTTTTCAACTACTAAATTTCCTTCTTTCTCTAAATAATCAAAATAAAAAAGTCTGTGGTTAAAAAAAAAACTCAGTTAAAGTTTTGCAAACATTTTTTCTACGATAAAAAATAAGACCAATGTCACCTTTAATTCTATGACCCATTAATGCCTCTATATAATTATTTTATTGTGTTTTGTTGTTGGTAAATTTATTTAAATGGCAAAAAATAAAATTAGAAGAAAACAAGAAATAAAAATTAAAGACCCAACTGAACTGAACTGAATTGAATTGAAAATGATAATGAACAGAATCTAAAAACCTTAACTCAAACTCACTTAGAAGCAACCACTTTTCATACAGTCAAAACCACTTCAAACACTTTTAATACACTTAATTAAAGGTTTGTGTTGGTGCTCATTTTGGTCTTTCTACTTAATTTACATTCTTTTTAACTTTTTTCTTTCTGGGTCAAAAATTAAAGTTTATTTTATTAAATTAAATATTTGAAATTATGAGAAAAGTCAAATTGGGTTATGAAACGATAATTAAGGTTAACATTAATAGTTAACAATTAAATAAAAGTTTATGTCAATAACAAATATCTTTTCAATTCAGTCCTTATGAAGTTCTAGTTAAGTTCTTGTTCAGTTCCACTTTAGTTAAGTTCTGTTCAAGTTCTAGTTCAGTTCTAGACCAGTTCCACTTTAGTTCTAGACCAGTTCCACTTTAGTTCTAGTTCAGTTCTAATTCAGGTGTAGTTCAGTTCAAGTTCAGTTCTAGTTCAGTTCTAATTCAGTTCTTGTTCAGTTCCACTTTAGTTCTAGTTCAGTTCTAATTTAGTTCTAGTTCAATTCTAGTTAAGTTCTGTTCAAGTTCTAGTTCAGTTCTAGACCAGTTCCACTTTAGTTCTAGACCAGTTCCACTTTAGTTCTAGTTAAGTTCTAGTTAAGTTCTGTTCCAGTTCTAGTTCAGTTCTAATTCAGTTCTTGTTCAGTTCCACTTTAGTTCTAGTTCAATTCTAGTTCAGTTCTAGTTCAATTCTAGTTCAGTTCTAGTTCAGTTCTAGTTCAGTTCTGGTTCAGTCCAGGTTCAATTCTAGTTCAGATTCTAATTCAGATTTATATTCTAAATTATAACCTGTATCATATTTCGGTTCATATTCACATTCTGTTTTAAGTTCTACCGATTCCCGATCACTTATATTTCCCTATTAAGGACAATTTTGCACTATACGTGAATATAATATCTTTCCAAAAAAAAAAAAAGATCATGAACTTTAACACATGACATATAAATATTAACATTTTCACCCTTTTCCATTAAGTTTTACATAAATTTCCTAGATAAAAGTACCAAAATGCATACGTCCTGATTTAATTTATAGTTCAAATAAGTTGAGGGTATAAATTATCAACAACATGGCAACATGACATGATACTCCTCAGTAATAGTTAAGTTGTAACAAAAACAGCCGCAAGAATTGTTAAAACTATTTTTCATTAAACGAAACATTGCAGAGAGTCCTCGCTCACCACACACATTATTATAAAATACACTCTAACATTTAACATTGCATACTTTAAGGCTAAAGTTGTATGAGTGTAAGTAACAAATATGTATGTGTCAGTGTTTAACTTAAAAAAAAACTTCTCTCGTTAGACTATAAGTTACAAGTATTTATGAGCAAAAAAGGAGAAAAAGTTATAAAAAATGGAGAAAAATATTAAAAACTAAAAACGAAATATTAAATTGTTTTGGGGCATTAAAAAAAGAATGTTTGAATAGAAAAAACAAAAAAAATAGTCTGAAATATGTGCAACTTGCATATGCAGCATTTATAATAGAGTGTTTGTTGCACGTGTTATTTAAAGGCACTTGCAACATCATCATCATCACCATCAGCATTGTTAATAGTTTGCGCGTACTTTAAGCGTTATAAGCAAAATAATAAAAATGTTAAGTAGTTTTTTCTACTCCTCCCTTTTTTCCTTTTAGTTTTTCTATCTCTAGAGAAATAGTTTCTTTTTATACCCTACACCGCCATATGTGGTTGTACGGTAAAAATGGTATTGTCCTACAGGAATTAAAACTTCATTCCTTAGCTTAGTAAGTCCTAAATATAAAACGAAAAATTTTGGCAGAAATAAGTCTTCAGATATTCTAAAACGATATGATAAATTATACGAGGTTCGGTCCATTGCTTGTCATAGGTCCTATACAAGTCCTCCTTACAAATATCACCTTGAAGGGAATAAATCTCACATATACGTTGGTGCTGTAATACTTTGTTCAAGATGAACTAAACACAAGCAAAATAATACGAGAGTCGGTCCATAATTTATTGTAGCTCCCATATAACCCCCCAGAAAAATTTTTAACCAAGAAGGTGTTGTTTGGTGTAAGATAGTCGGGCTTGATCGACTATAACGTTCTTACTTCTTTTAATATGCGAAAAAGCAGTAAACTATTTTTGTGCTGATTTTAATGTTATTTTTTGCGCTTTTTACTTAATTTTAGTCCAAAAGTTTTGTTGTTACAGTTTTTAAGGATTTTTTTATTGTGGAGTTTGTTCGTTTTTGGTTCTTTACAACTGACATAAGTTTGAATTATGGCGAAAAGTTAATTTTCTACAACAAGTGTAAAATATGTGTTGAGGTTTTTTTCCTTTTTTCGGAGAGAACAATTGGGTTACTTTGCGATTTGGCATGAGAAGTTCTTTTGTATAATGAAATGTTTTACTAATTTTAGGTTTTTTTCTCGGTGTAATTTTTTTAAAATTTATATTCGAAGGGAAATAAATATTAATAAAAAAATTATTTATGGCGAGATAAAACACAAAAAATAGTCCTTCAAGAATATTTGTGACAGCTTTCTGCAGGAATTTTTATGCAGTAACAGTGAAATATTCATTGCCGAATGTCTTCAAATGCACAGTGGGGCATTGTCAATTTTTTCCCTGTAAGTAAGTCTGTAAGTTTTGTCTGGCTGAATGGATTTACATAAAATTAAATCGAATGATATAAATGGTGAATTTCGGAAGATTATCTTCAAAATTGCGACCATTAAGGCACACAGATTTTTTTCTATTGATCCGAATTTTATAACTTTTTATACGATAATAAAGAATGTTATAGTTAAACTCTTGTTTAAATCCAATTACTTTTCAATGAAGACCTTAGAAAAGTTCTTTTTTGGAATTTTGAAGTTGTCTCAGATATCGGTATAAAACTTTTTCGTTTTTTGTTAATGAACAACAAATACTTAATTGAATAGGAACAATTATTCTAGGCATGACAGCATTTCAAATAGACAGAGGGTCAAAGATAAATCGACTCAAATTTGAATATGAAGCAAGAATATAAACACTCTATGGCGTCTCAGATGATAATTTCTTAGTGTTACAAATGGAATAACTAAGGTAATATACCCTCATCACTAATTGTAGTGTTGAAGTTTTTTTTTAATATCTTGTTTAATCCCAACATCACCTAAAAGCGCTTTTTTCAAATTTATTATGTCGCAATTATTATTGCGTCATTCATGAAATTTACATTATTTTTACAAATAATTTATATCTGATATATAGTTGATTTATATATATAAAAGTATAGAAATTAAAATGTGATTTATTTTTCTAATTTAAATCAAACAAATCTGATTTTTGTTAAAAATGCTCGAGGTTAAAATTTATTTTTAATTTCAGGCAAAAAATAAAAACACTAATATTTTCTGTCTCTCTCACAAACGACCTCTGACAGATGTGTTAAACAAAAATAAAAAGTGTAAACCAATACTGACACAAATACCAACAACACAGAAATTTAAGTGTCATCAAATACAGTAGAGGTCGAAATCAAAGGAATTATTTTACAGTAAGTCACAGACTGGTATAAGTAATTTACATTCTTTAGTTTACAGTCTAATAGTGACGAAAACAAATAAATGTTTTTCTTTGGAAAATAATAAAATTGATTTTAAAAGAAAATTAATTAACAAAATTGCTGTTCGAAAACTAAGCAACTTTCATATTGTTATTTTTTGAGATCAAAAAGATGAAGTATAACATTAGATTGGTGTGCGACTTCCAAATAATTTTAAGTGAAGGAATCCGAAATTCTTCCATGTGTTTAAAAATAATCACATTACTTTATTGTATCGCCACTCCTGTTGCTTATCACGATTCACAATATCTTTAGGATACTTACCGATGAAGGATTTAAACCAGGGAAAAGAATCCAAATCTGTTATGTAAATATGCGAAACAAATTCTCAGCAAAACCAGAAATTCACTTGTTTACACGGAGAACGAAAAATTGGCACTTATAACTGCCCTTCTATTCTTAGTCAGGTTAAATATATCAGTGTTATACTTGATTAAAAACTTAAATGGCAAATGGCTGGAGGAAAAGCTTACAGATGCAAATGAATATGCAATAGAGTCATTAGACCTTAATAGGGATTCAATCCTAGAAGATTACACTGGCTTTATAGTGGTCATTGATGGAAGTGATATACAATATTAAGATCTTAAAATATTTTCAAAGAATATGCAGCTTGGAATATGCAGATTGGAGTTATGAGGATGACACCTACCAGAGCATTGGAAAAAGATAATTTGTGTCCAGTTTATTTAAATCTATGTTGGAGGTTGAGACTATTATGTTGAGGCTGCCGACTGCAAATTTTGGGGTACAAATCAATAGGTGACCCAAATCATATAATCAATATTGGATGTCGTGCATGGAAATCTGGTCAGTGTGGAAAGTATAGATATAACACTGACAAGATAACTTGAGGGCGTAGGGGCTAATTGCTTCACGGTTGGCCGGATGATAGGACAGAATATCAATAATATAACTGCGATTACAACAGAGATATTTACATCTTTACCGGCGGCAATCTGGGCGTTAGAATTAATGGATATGATTTCACAGATTTTTCCCGGATTTTTGGGGAGGTTATAACAATTTCTCGGTAAATGGAATGACACACATTATATAAACACCTGACCATGAGCGAGTAATCCAAATTGTGGGGGCATTTAAACTAGCAAGTGAATGGAGATTTTTACCGGTTGCTAGCTTGGAAAATGTAGGCTACAAAGTTACATAGAACTATGTGGAACACTTAAACGGTTGGTAGAACTTCGAGACTATTATGGAAAAACTCAGAGGAGAAGACTATAAATTAAATAAAAATGAGCTTAGTACAATGATGGACGTCCTTAAAAAAGTACAATTGTTCTGTAACATTTGAACTGTTAAAGATATTTTAATAAAATTCCTTACGATTAAAGCTGACGTATTTTAAAGTTGATTTGGAAAAGAACATACAATTATTTGGTCTGTAGCATAGTTGGTAACCCTCTAAATTTGGTCACCTAGAGTATGTTGATTCAAACGATTTGAAAACATTGTGCGGAGATCGTGTAAAACTATCACACGAAATATTAAAATTGTCTTAGGCTTTGAACAGCGAATATTTATGTTAATTTTGTTTTTATTTTATTGTAATTCCAAAAGTAATATTTTCTTACTGAAAAAACTTACTAAGTATTTAAGCAATACTGTATATCTCTCTACACATACACATATTTGTATATAAAAAATATATATTTAAAAATATGTTTACTGAATTCTGTATTTACAAAAATATATTTTTCATTTACTAAAAATATATAATATAGTTTTTTTGTAACCCCTTAAAGTTGTTGTAGTTGTAAATAAATAAAATACAAAAACATATTTTAAAATCATCATCCGCATTCGAACATACAATCATACACTCACAGATACTTGTTTTCCTCCCTTTTCCCCCATTTTATTTTATTTATATTCAATTTAAGAGTGTCTCTTCCTCCTTTTATACCTTTCACTACCACAAGTGGTGAAGAGGGTATTTAAACTTTGTCATTTTGTGTGTAACGCTAACCAGGAATCATCTCAGACCCTATAATGTAGATAGAAAAATCTGAGTCGATTTAGCTTTGTTTGCCTGTCTGTCTATTGTTGTCACGCTCATATCCACAATAATTAAGAGATATCAACGAAATTTGGCCTGATTTCCATAACTGTGCTTGTATGTATGAGTGTATAAATAAAACAATAACGTATTTACTTCACACGCATTTGTAATGGAGGGTATTGAAGCTTCGGCATAGCAGAATATAGTATTCCTCCTTCTTTAAATTAAATCAAAATTTAGTTTTAGTTTCAGTTTTCAGTTTGTTCTCTCTATCTTTTAGTACGTTTTAGTTTTATTTTAGAAATATTTGTGTGTGTGTATATTGTATATATGTATGAGTAAATATGTTAGTGGATTTGTTTTTAATACAAATATAAAAGAAATTAAGGACATTTAAATGTATTTATATATGTATGGGTTATTATTCCTAGAAATTTGAGTAGACTTAAAAGGATTTTTAGAAAAATCATAGGATTCAATAACATCCTTATAGCAAGTAACATTAAAAGGGGAAGTATTATGCACAAACTTAATCTCAAACCAACACTCACACAAAAGCTTAAAACTTTTGAAGATTGAAATAATCTGATACTAATGAATATCAGTGCTTACGTATAATTCGTTTTGGTTCTAAATTTAAAGTTTCGGATTAATTAGTTTTTTGTATTTCCTATTTTTGAAAAAAATTTCCATCTTAACACAATTAAAAAAAAGTATTTTTTTCATATTCATTTGTCATTAAACTGAAAATAATATTTAGTCACAATAACAATAGTTTTTTATGCGGTCTGTTTGATAACAAGAAAATTGTGATCAGTCAAACATATTGCGACCACAATTCTTTTTTTTTTTTTTTTAATAAAAATTATTTTATTACAGCAACGAAATTGCTTTCAAATAAAATAAATTCAACAATAAACATGTTGGTGATAACAATAAATGTTTGCCGCAAATATATTAATGTTTGCGACGAGCATATTTCGAAGTAACGTTTCTCTGCTTGTACTGAACATTGAAATGATTATTATGATTATATAAATTTGGATTTGTAGATTTCAGAAATAAGTATTATACATTATGTCCATGTGGAGCTAAGGAGCGCAGTTATAATAATTTTTAAAGCGAAATATTGATTTTAAGCAAACATAGGGGAATGGTAAAAAGAGAATAAAAAAACATAATCCAAATATCCAAATTCCTTCCAAGATCGGGGAAATACAACTTTTAAAATCGCATTTTTTTAATATGAAAATATAAAAAACTATCGGCCAAACTTTTAAATCATTACTCAACTGAAACTTACAGAGTTTAGAATTAAGGAATGAGATCGAAAAATTCTTAACATACATATATATAAATAAAAACAAAAGCACTTAAATTAAAGCCTTAATTTTTTATTTGATTGAAAGTTTTAACAATTCAAAAAAATGCTTTCTGTCACTTTGTTCAGACAAATTTTAAAAGGAGATGATCTTCCTTTTCAAATATACTTCACTTTTATAAGAAGACCCCAATGTCTTTCCACTGGCCTTAGCTCTGGGCAGTTTAGAGAATTTGCCTCTCTTGGTACAAATACCACATACTTGTTGGGACAAGTAAGGCCAAAAATAAGTGGACACATTATGAAGTCTTATCAATGGAAGCAGCACTATTTGTAAAAATAAAAATAAATTTCGGTATTTATAGAGTCTGCATGCCACATCAATAACTTTTGGTTCCCAAACTTTGCCTCAACAATCCCTCAAATATCGGCAACATAATACTTTTGACCAGGAAGTCGAAAATTTTAAGAGATCTCTGAAGCATGATTTTTTTGCTCAGTTTCAAAACGTTTGAATCTTAAATTTAGTTCTTTTTTTTTCTCAATTTATTTTAAGAAAAATTTTTATTTATTTTTTATTCGAATTTTGATCCTTAAAAATTTATTAAACTTTTCAGACTGACCCAATGATATTTTATATACAAGTTAAGAACCATGTAAAAGCTTGAATGTTTAATATGATACATGTGCGTTATTTCTTTGGACAGAACTGTGGAACAGAAATATTGTAAAAACTGTTTACATTAGAAAAACCTATTGCTCTACTAATGAATGACTAATATGACACTTCCTCAATCTTTCAACAGTTTCACTTAATTAATTTCTTTATAAGTATGTGTGAAATTGTTTAAAAATTATAAAATTTTTACTTAAACATTCCTATTTTAACCCACTGTGTTCAGAGTATTTGCCCTCTTTTTCCCTTCTTCAAATTTTTCTGTCATTCTCTTTTATATCTCAATTGAAATGTGACCATGTGTTAAAGTTTTTACCATTACGATTTATATATCTTCATATATTATTTCTATTTTTGTTTGCTTTAAATGTTGTTGTTATTTTTTCCACGACATTTTCTTTTCAATTCCATGTGTTTATATGTTGTTGTTCTTGTGAATAAAGGAATAAATTCCTTTAATTCATTAAAAATGCAAGAGATGCCCGATGAGAGTAGGTGGAGATGGATGCTGATGCTGATGACGAGAAGGAGGAGTATTTAAGGTAGTAAAAAATATATATGAGACTTTTCTTTCTACCCCATTGTGATGTGACTTTTTGACAAACATACAGCAACTACAACAACACAAAATGCTTTTAACTTTTATGTTTCTATTATCGTGTTTATTTTCAAAAATTCTGTTTTTAGTTTCTTTCCAAATACGAATGTTATTTTTCCCCCCAATATTTTCTTTTTTAGTTTTTCTCTCTCTTTTTTTTTGTATTTTGTTTTGCAATCATTAAAACGCTTTAAGGAAAATACAAAACAACAATAAAACGTATGAATAAAAAGCTTTAATAAGAAATTTGCCAAAAGCATATTCTCTATTAAATACTTTTAGTACACAAACAAATAAAAAAATGGAATGTTAGAAAGAGAGAATAATACAAATGAGGGGAAAATGGAAAAAAGAGTCAAGATTAACATTTAATTGTTAAAAAAACTATATAGAAAACTATAATAAAGTTTGATCTGTGTATGCAAAAAGAGAATAAGTTAAAATTCATACTTGAAAGGTACACAAAAATGAAGAAAAGGATATTTGAAAAGGAATTTAAGAGTTAGTTAAAAAAAAATGAGATAATTACATAGACCTTTTGTTGTCAATAGTGAAAAATAGATTTAAATTATAGCCAATCAGACAATATCCCAGAATATCAAAATTCTATATATAAAGTGATTTTACCGAAATTAAGTAAAAGTAAGTCTTATGATATTCTAAAATGATGTGCAAAATTATATGAGGATCGGTAAATTAGTTCTCATAGTTTCCATACAACCATCCTTCCAAATATCATTTTTGAGGACATAAATCTCACATATTCGTTGGAATTATATGAAGGTCGTTCATTAATTTTTCAAAAATAACATTTATAATTTATAAAGATTGTGTCAATCAAAAATTCCCGAAGCATTATTAATTTGGCAAGCAGTAGGTAATTGCGGAAATATAAGCCAATCATTTGTTACAAACGGCTCTATAAATACCGAAATTGTTTTTGATCTGACTTGGTCACTATGGTAAACAAGCTCTTGAAGGGTACAAGAACAATAATGTTGTATTTGTACCAAGAGAGGCAAATCCTCTTAACTGTTAAGGTCATATTTTTGCTCTTGTTAAATGACAATTGTAATTTTTAATTTCGATTTCCACTGAAATTATCAATAAATTTTCCATAATCGTTAAAATCACAATTTTTTACAAATATTTTAACTTAAATCTTATATTTCATTTCGATTTTTAGTAAGTTCTTTAAATTGTTGATTTTCGGTAAATATCGATTTTTAATAAATTCAAAATAATTTCTTGATACACATTTCAATTTAATTTTCAATTAAAAACTCAAACGCCTTTACAAAAGGACATATGTGAAGGTTTGTTCCCTTTAAAATAAACATGAACTGTGATTTATAGCACATTAACAGGATACGGATGATTGATCTAACTAACGAAACTTTTTAATTTCATTTTAAACGAAATTTTTAAAATTGTTTATCTCTCAAACTGTTACAAGAAAATTCAATGACTACGAATTTCCCCTGGCAAGAGAAATCATTTACATATTCCTACAATTATTTCTACATTAATCGTGATGAAGAGTTTGATAGATTTTATATAGTCGAATATGACATTTTGATTCGATTTTTGTTTAGATCAACATTCAATAAAAATTATATATTTCTACTGAAATTCATACAATTCAATTTTTTCCAGAAAAAGATTATTTCATAAAAGAAAAATTGATTTCATTTCTTAGAGATTAAAATTTAATTGAACCTTAAGGAAACAGGAATTTAATTTTCCTCCATTATAATCTGAATTCATTGTAATTTTTTCATTAATAGTTTAATGTAACGGCAACATCGCATACATGTGTAATATACAGAAATACGTATATGTATATTTTACCGAGGTCACACATATAATTCATCACAAATTTCCATTTATTATTTACTTATTTACTGGCAATTCAACACTATAAATAAGAATATAAATTATATAAGTTACTTTCATTTCATTTTAATATCCTTGTGCCATTAAGTAAACAAATAAACAAACAAACAACAACAAATGTAAAAAATGTAAATGAATTGTATCGCATCGCATCGCATCGTAAAGTGTTATAATAATAATTATTCTAGTGTATAAATTTAATGATAACTCAACCACATAATCATACTCATACTCTCCGGCTCACTCTCAGATGTAAAAACTAAAATAAATATAAAAATTCAAACACCAACAGTAGCAACACCAATACAAACAGCAAGAGCAGCAACAACAACAACAACAAAAATGTTAAGTGTTAAATTTTAATAAAATTTTAATGAATTTCATACAAAACATATTTGAACTTATGCCGCCACTCGTGTTTAAAACCCTCAAAAAAGTGTAATAAAAAACAGAAAAAAACACTCGCATACATAGGAAATTATATACATATACAAATATAAATGTTGACCTTTTGCAAAAGGGAGAGAGTAAGAGAGAGGGAAGAATAAAATGTATTAATACAAACAGCAACGTCATCAACAAATAGTAAATGAAAAAACTGCCAACATCATTAAATAAACTTTTATCTGAGTACATTTATATTTTAAATACATATACATATGTATATATGTATGATATATGTGTTTATATACTTATGTATGTTAAAAATACAGATGTATCTGTGTCATCATCAGTAATTTTCTGTTTCAATTTTTGTGTAACAGGAAACATTTTATCTCTTATACTCTTTTGCAAAAACTAACTGTTATTTTTAAGATTATAAAAATTAACAAACAAATACATAGACTCACTCACTCAGTCACTCATTCACTCACTCACACCTTGTCATTTTAATAAAACACAGTATTTCTAAAGCGATTTCTTTTAATATTTCTGTAATGTTTTAGCCGTTCGAGATATTTTAATGAAATTTCACATCGCTAAAGCTAAAGTTTTTCTAGAGCTCACATCCCTATCTGTACAAAGCAAAGTCGGTGACACTCCCAAATTAGCCACCTCTTTTATAGACATTATTTGTAAATCTCTATAAAAATGTAGGTTATTTTTTGAAGTTTCCAAAATCAAAGGATACATTTTCAAAACACATCCGGAAGAAATGCAGCCCAGTTAGCTCAGTGCTTGGTACGAAAACTCAAAACCAATGCAGGTTTAACACCATGAAAGTTTCAAAAAGTACTTAACAGGAACAGTGCTAAAAGCATATACAGAAACATATTTTCAGGCAGATTTTTCAAACTTATTGGACAAAACCTGTATGTTGCTGATACTCAAGGGAATCTTAAATACAAGTTTAGTACCAAAAACAGAAACAAATTTTTCAAAAAAGTTCTTGGTTAGCAATAAGTAGTAGCGCCATTTGTTACAATGGGCTCTATAAATATCGAAATAAACATCGTAAGACTTCGTAATATGTTACTTTTAGACTGACATGGTATTCTGTTACTAATTCTCCAAACCGCTCAGAGCTAAAGGCAGTGAAGAGATTTTGCGCTCTTGTTAAGGAAGAATTGAAGAACAGAGAACGGAAATTTAATACTGTTTTTTTTTTCTTTTTTGTAAATTTCGACTGCTTTTGGGTCACGAATTTTTTTCAATATTCCCCCGATCATCAGGAGCAAAAATAATTTGACCAAGAAGTTGTGAAAATCTACCAGTTTCTTCATCTATAAGCAGCAAGAATATTTTTTTAACGAAAATTTGACTTCAATTTCCATGCTCTGCTTTTGGCCTTTAAATTTTTAGCAGCGTTCCTGTCAGCAACTTTTCGTTATATAAAGTTTATATATTTTAAATAGATTTTTTGCGCATCTTTTTAGACTATATGAGGAATTGTGGACCAGATTCATAAAACTTAAAACTGGTTTCTAATTTCACAAATCTAAATTATGCCAAATATGATCATTACGCTTACATATAGATTAAATTTGTCCATCTTTTTAATATAAGACGTATGAGCAATATTAATAATTTAAAAATATTAATCATACGCAGGGTTTTCAAGATTTCTTTTTGGTAATAATTTGGAAACTTTTGATAATTTAAAAATGATTCCAGCTTTGCGATTTGAGAACTTAACAAAAATCATTTTTTATTGACAATTTTAGATAGAGCTCATGAGCAGATCTTTGACCATAGCTTATCCGAATTTAGTATACATGCATTTCAGTTAAATATAACAGTTTAATATATATTATATATTTATATCCTTATTACAACAATATTTTCTGACACATATTTTTCAGAAAATTTTGGACCTAAATTAAAACAAAGTTAAGAATAGGTTAAATTCTTTTGGCTTAAATATCTCTTAAACTGAAGGAGATAATTTACACACATAACATTTAATTTATAATGATTTACGAGAACAATCTAGGGGAAAATTTTCTTTTGTCTCAATTCATAAATGAATTTCATTAACTACGGCCCTGTCCACATAGAAGATTGTACTTTTACATATCAAATTAAGATTATTTCAGTTAAAATCATGTGAAATTTCATTGATATAACTCTAACGGTTCATCATTATTCTTTTAGTATTTAATTTTAAAAACGATGATAAAATCTTGAAATCAACATCCTGGTTTCGTGCTTTTATGATCAGATTAATGATCAAATATTTGCCATAATCATATTATGGTTATATTAAACATGCTGCAAATGTAAACTAAATATTTTAAAATATTATTTGTCTTAAAAATTATTTTTATTACAACCATAACATGATAATGAAAAATAATAAAAAAAAATATTTTTGGAATTGATTTCCCCAGCCATCCACCACATTCCCCAACTATTTGAATTCTTCATTTTATTTTTCTCTCAAATTTAAATTATATAATTTCCTTAATCCCCATTTATTTAACTTATGTCTATACTTATATAAATATCTTCCTTTTTTCGCAGTTAACATGTTAAATTTTAAGCATTTTCTCACTTATGGTTATACAAACATGTATGTGTTTCCACATACATACATATGTATCTTAATTTTCTACAAAATTCATATCCACTTTAATACTTACATGTGTGAAATAGTAATAATGTACTTGTGCACCTCGTTCAGCTAATGCTTGTGCATATTCATTTGTGGGACATGTGAAAAAGTGATCACCTACAGCTCTACCAATTTGTTGTTGATTTTGATATCCTGGATTACCTTCCCAGCTGGTATACTATAAAAAAAACAAAAACAACAAGAAATTAATGTTGAGCAGAAGTTTTAAGAGAAAAAAGGTATGAATGCTACATTCGGCTGTGCCGAATCTTAAATACACTCCACTGCGACAAATTTCATTAGAATTGTTTCAAGTTTTAAAATCTTATAAGTTTAAAGTTTTTTTTTCCAAGAACGAGGCCTAAATGGCAGCTATAGCAAAAAATATGGACCGGTATTCGACAAGAAAGAATTCGTTTTTTATTTAAGTTATTTACAAGCTCAAACCCGTTTTTCGGGAAGGGCCGTTATATGAAAGCTACATCAAAATATGGACTCATATTAATTTAATTAACAATATATTAAAGACACTTAGAAAAATAATTGTGCCAAAACTCAAATAGAAGTGGTTCATATTTAAAAGTTTTATTAATTATAAATCATATTCCGGAATGGGACGTTATATAGGAGATAGATCAAATAATGGATCCAATTATGATGATTGTTTAACGATGCTGAAAAGCATATAATTGCAAATTATAGTTATTTTTCTTTTAAATTCATTTACCTTTTGTTGATAAATTAGAAAAGTTTTTTTTTTTTTTTCTTTTTTTTTTGTAATTTGAAGGTTGTCATAGATACCGGTATATAACCTTTTTACTAATGAACCGATAAATAGGAAACAGCCTAAAACAATAGCAAATAATGTGGCCGAATTTCATTGAGTTGGGAAAATTATTCTAGGCGAGAGAAGACAGATAGACAAACAGACGGACACAGCTAAATCGTCTCAGATTTTGATTAAACTTTATGAGGTATGTTACACATGGTATGATAAATTTAATATACCCTCCTTATCACTTGTAGTGTTGAGGGATATAAAAAACTGACTTAAAAACTAAGGGAGAATACTATTTATATTACAGTCATGGTTGAAAGAAGAGGTATAGTTGTTAATACAACTTTTTATATGAGTAAAACATGGGGAATATGATTGTTTTTTCATTACTTCTATTATTTTCCTCTCGAGTGTTTTTGTTTGTATTTGTAAATATATGTGTGATTTCTGTTTGTGTGTGTTGTTAAGTTAATGATTTAATTTCCCAGCTGCTTTTTGCATTTTATTTAATTAATTAAAGTTTTATCGTTAACTATAAATGTATGTTGTTGATGAAAATTTCTCTCTTTTTTTCTGCACATTTTATCAACCTTTTAAATTTACTTTTATATTCTTTAATTAAAAGTTTTAAATTCAAGAGTTCGAGTGGAAAAAGAGGACATAAATATTGTGCTGATGTTAATGTTTTTGATTGCGGATTTTTATGTTAATTATAGTGCTTTTTACGCGATACCACAAATGGTGATTAAGCATATTTTTTTAATTGGTGGGATAAAGTGAATTTCATTTCATTGTACAAATTCTTGCTCGAAATCAAAATAAGAATTTAATTAAGTTAAATTCAGAATTTTTAACATCCATTAATTCTCAGCATGATCAAGTTCCACTCAAATTTCAAACTCACCGAAATTTTTCCATAAATAAAACAATTGTTTCCAAATTATTTTTTAATAATTCAATATGTTTTGAACCTTAAGAGAATTCAGGAACTTTAAACTAATTTGGCAGAGGTCTAGTTCTTACTCTTTATTAATTTCAAGATTTTTTCGATATCATCAGATGGACTCAAAAAGGAATCATTAACGCTATACAGAAGAATGAAGAATTCCCTCATCCAACGGCCTCTCAAAAGATATACAGCAAAACTTTAAGTCTTGAAAAGATTAGAGCGCAATGTTCGACTTGAGGTAAATATCAAGAAGCCAAGACCATGATTATTAAAAACATCGACAGCATCATGCAAAAAGCTTCTGTTATTTCAGCAATAAAATGAAAACAAATGGAGGCCCAGAAGCAGGTATAAATAACAGGCTGAATAGAGGTCGGGAGCGTAGTAGGTGAATTAAATGTTATGACCACAGTTTAATTATGTGATTAAAAATCGATTTGATGGTTTGAACCATTTAAAATACCTCAATCACAGGTGTTTTAAACTTAATTCCTATCTGGGTGAGTGTGAAATCGGTGATCCTCTATATAAAAACCTTTAAATTTTTAAACTTTATTTATACAGTTTAGAATTTTTGGGTATTTCCGCATGAAAAAATTCAGAAATTCCGTTGAAATGCTTATCCTTTTCAATTTTATTAAATTTCCCAATGAAACTTGCAAATTCTTGAAATTTGATATTCGTCATAAATTTTTGACATTAAATGACATTTCATACACTTTTCCTTTAAAGATTGTAAATCTCCAAGGACCAACGTATTCAAAGATACAAAAACTTGTGCGAAAAATTTATACCTCTGCTGAGAAGGTAACTCAAGTTAAGCTCCTTTTAGCAATTTCTTGGAAATTTTTCACACATTTCAAGTAGTTTTCAAATAATGGTTCAAATTTAACTGAATTATTTCCAAATAAAATTCGATTTGAAAACATTATTTTACGTTCAGAAGACTTTGTTCTTTGTACTAAATAATAACCTATACGTCGAGATGACTCTAATATATCCATCCATGATACATAGAATAAGACAAAAAACTAGCAAGAATGCTATATTTGACTATGGCGAATATTTGGTACCCTTCACCACAAATTCATGTGAAGTTAATATGTCAGGTTTCGTTGATATATATAAATACACATACACTCTCAAATGCATAAAAACGCATTTCATAAATATAACTCAAAAATCAAAAGATTTTTATAGATACATTTTTCGCTATAACTTTTTTCTACTGATCGATTTTAATAATTTTTGGAATAATAGTGCAGTTCACATAACATAATCCGAGAGCGTCTGAACTAAAAATCGGGCAACTCGTTTGGATATATTTTAAAGAACCCCACTCAAGATTTTTGTAAGTATTTATCGGTCAAATTTATTCATATGAAAATCTTTAAAATTGGTACAGATAAAATAAATTTGATCTTTTGAATATTTTAATTATCCAGAAGTTCAACTTTAGGACCCTGCGGAGTGACCATAGTTACGCCATCTTCTTCACCTTCGCTATCACTGTAAGAAGTTTCTTTGAAATCGGACGGAGAGTTTAAAAGTTAAAGATTTATTTATATTTAATTTGAATACCCTACACCACCATAGATGGTTGGTATATTATGCGTTCGTGCGGAAGTTTGTAACGCATAAAACTTAGTAACAAAAGCAAGTCGCAATTTTAAGGATACCTTGAAAAAATTATGAATTATTCTTTATTTTGCCTCAAGAACGATGGCTATTGAAATTGGTAATGGTGGTTTTATTATTTCACCTATTTCCCATAACCCCAGAATGGGGCTTTTACCCCATATAAGTCCTATAATATTAAACAATATGCTAAATTATAAGAGGAACATTCCGTTATAGATCTCCTACAACCCCCGCTCCAAGTTTGAAGGACTTAAATCTCACATATACGTTGGTTTTGTAATATGAACTGTTAGTACCATTAGAATATACTGAATTCTTAAGCCTAAAATAGAAAATAAATGTATATGAGGGTCGTTCACAAATTTTTGGTAGCTACCATTTATACCAAATGATGTGGTGTAGGGTATTAAATGGTCGGGATTGACGGAATTTAACTTTTTACTTGTACATTTATAAAAACTTTGTATATGAAAAAACTCACAATTTTATATAACAGACAGGCAGATAGAAGGACGGATACGGTTAAATCGACATCGGCAGTGATTCTGAGTCAGTCGGTAATATCTAAAGCTTTGATAATATGGAATAAATATAATAATCTAACAATATTGAATTTATTCTAATGACAAAACTTCCCTCCGCCTCTTTTTTATTTGCAAAAACTTTTTCTCCATTTTTATTATTAATTTAGCTCATTTTAATTTTTAAATTATCGCTTTAATTTAAAAACACAATAAAGTTATAAAAAAATTAAATACAAATTAAAATAAATATTTTTCTGCATTGCAAACATAAATTTTTATTGAAATTATATAATTTTTTGCAATTATTATTTATTAAGCAAAAAATTTATATAAAATGGCTTTTTACGCTTTTTTTTGTTGTTTCTATTAAAAAATATATTTTATTTATGAGGATTAATTAAAACATTTAACAACATATTAAACACATAAAAGAATAATTATCCATAATAATTGTTATTTAAAGCAGCAATTTACATATTTAGTTTGTTGGTTGAAAAATATTTAAATATAAAATAAATTTAATAGTTTTTGCGATAAATAAGTTAAATGATTGCAGGAAATAAAAAATGTGTTTTAGGAGAAAAAAATTAATTTAAAGCTGGACATATAAGGAATGAGATCGGTAAAGAATTTAAAGGTCTGTCGTCAAACTGATTCCAATATTATTAAATAGCACCGGGTGAACTGTTCGTTGAGAGAAAACCTGGTTTAAGTAGATGGAATGATCCACATGAAGAGGTCAAAAAACACACCCGGTAGGAATGCAGATCGTATAGCTCACTGCTGGAACTAATTGGTACGAAAAGTTGAAGCTAATGCAGTTTTAAACACATACAAGGCTCAAAATGTTACTGACAAGAATGTTGCTTAAAATTTAGAGGTCAAAAAAAGATCACGGTAATGGAAGTCAAGTTTTTTTCCTGCTGCATAAAGGATAACGAAACATATGTCCTGGCAGATTTTTGGTTATAAGTTTTATATTACTGATGCTCGAAGAAATATTAAGTAAAAGTTTAGGACCCAAAAGTAATCAAAAATTCCCAAAAATATATAAATACCGAAATTTACACCAACAAAAAAAGGCAAGTTCGATTCATAAGACTTCATAATGCGTTAACAAATTTTTTCTTCTAACTTGGCATCCAATCGCTATTGGCAAACAAGAAACTGAATTGGTACAAAACAAGAATGTGAAGTTTGTACCAAGAAAGGCAAATCCTTCAAACTGCCCGGAGCTAAGGCCGGTTGAGAGATATTTGACTCTTGTTAAAAGAGAATTAAGGAGCACGAAGAAGGTGTCCAAAAGCATGTAATTTTTATCTAGGCATAGATAACTATTTCTTGGCATTAATGGAATCACTGAAACAATTTGGACCCATTGTATTTCCTCTCATCCTTCCCTTAACAAAATTATTCAAGTATTTTAATTGATTTTTTTTTTAATATTGTTCTCATATTTTAAGCTTTTTTGTTATTCATTTACATAATATGCCCCATTGTGCATTATTTTAAAATTTGAAATAATTTAAAACAAAATTAAACTTTTGTCTTCAAATGCATTTGTCACAATTTATATTTGCGGTTTTTGCAACTTATACGGATTTTTTTAAATATAGAAATTCTGAAAAATCACTTTTATTATTTTCTCATTAAATTTGTTTTGTAAATAATTAAATTAAATCGAATTGAAAACACACAAAACAATTTAAAATATAATAAAATTTCAAAAAAGGATATAAAAATAAAGAAAAAAGATTGAAAGTCAGTTAAGACAGACTATAAAATATTCTATAGCATTCAGTTTTTTATATACCAGTAGGAGATACCTAAAGTTCAGCTCTTTCAAATTCGGAAACTGAGGTGTTGACTTGAGGGGTGTAAGTCTCAATCTTACCATGCGCATACTCGATAACTCTCCAGACGCTCACGCCTTATAGTGTAAACCTATATATGCATATATCGACTTTGACATTTGTTAATATAATTGGTTATATTCATTGCCTGGAAAGTTGTTAAAGCAGTTCCAATCTTATAGGCTGATTTCCCTCCAATCTCCCTTCCTACTAAAACCCTTTTCGTCCCTCATATGAATTTCCATCTTATTGCAAAATAACAAAATGAAACGTGAATAAATTGTCATTTGCAAGTGGTGATAAGGGCGGTTTGCCCTTTGTTAAACTTCAGCTTCTTTAAACTCCCAGCACCTCCACCTGCAGTTTGACATGATAACTTATGCGAACAACAGACGGCCGTTTATAGAATTAATGACATATGCAGCCCGGTAAATGGTCAAATATCTCCACTGCACGAGAAATGAAACTTTCAACAGCGAAGTCGACTACAAAACTTTTCACCGTCTGGACTAAAGAGATAAATTCTATGGTGTACAAATTTCGACTAGTAACCTTCCGACTTTTGATTATACCACTATTATTATCAATAATAAATTTTGTTCTTATGATATGGACGCCTTCGCTGCATGACGACTAGTGAGTCTACCGTAAACAAAAAAATGTTCTAAACTTCCAATTACAAACACTCTTCACTTATTTACCCAACAGGATATTGCAGATGCTTGGAAGGTTCCCAGGGTAGAAACCTGGGAAGGACGTAAGAGAGGGGCGATTTTAGAAGTCATCCGAACTTAATGACTCTTGAATGCCTTTTTCTCTTTCAGGCAAATTTATATCATATAGAAAAATGAAGAAATGGATCATGAAAAAAACTTGAGTGGTTGTAAATCGTTTGCAGAGTCCAGAGACCATAAATTTAAAGCTCCTTAAGTTAAACATTTTAGTGTCAATTTAATTAAAATTGTTATCTAACACCTGGGCAATTTTAAAACATTCTTAATATGTCGATTATTGTAGAATTTATGTGAGATATTGCACAATAATTTCAGCAATTATTCCTTATTCTCGGTTCAGGTGGTTCCATTAGAAAATTTCCTTTCCATATTAATTACAAATAAATTTTGCAATTCTCTGAAACTCTCAATGTCGTCAAAGAATTGATAGATTTTATTCTCTTTTTTTACATTTGTGTTGCCTGTTTCCAAGCGTTAATGTCTTTTGGCAATCGTATATATCTGTCAAACAAAATGTAACAAAATTAAACAAGCGACAACAGCAACAACAAAAGAAAAAAAACAAAGCAAAACAAAACAACAACTCAATTATAAAATGCCAATAACAATTCATGTGTCATCATCAACGTCATTCCAAATTGAAATGTTTCTGTACAAACGATTCCTGTTCCTTTTTTTCAATTTTTTTCCTTTTTTTATAGAAAGAGGAAGTTTTTATATCAATTTTTCGAAAATGAAAAAAAGTCTTGTATTCCCTTCTTCCGGCTCCCATCACTATTGTCTCATTTTGTATATGTATGTGTAAATGAGAGTAATTGAGTGGGTATCTTCTAAGAGTGTGAGAGTGTTTGTGGATTTTAAAGTAACATTAAATTGTTAAACATCAAATCACAAGAGAATTTCAGAGACGAATAAAAAAATTATTTCTTTTAGATAAAAATATTCTACAATAGAAAAAAGTTATAAATTCCAAAAATATATAGTGAGAAATCCTTGTTTTTCTTCTATCACACTTTTGGTTATTGGACACCAAACTTATAGACTCACTCTTTTACTTCATCAATTAGGCCGCAATAGAAGTTTTAAAGTTTCTTTGCAAGGGCTACTTGCTCTTCCACATATTTCTTTTGTTAAATGATGGACTTATCGCCTTGAAAGTCAACCCCCAAGGAGAATATTGGTTGATAGTTTGAATGTGAAACATCTTAACAGTAGGGAAATTAGGTGTCATTAGAACTTAAATGTTAAGAAAAATGTGTATTTTATTGTTACTGATGGTGAGTAGTAAATATATATCAATGAACTTAAGTACTAAATGTCGTAATTAAAACCTGATCCGTCAAAAAAATCAACGCCGAAGCAAATATCCATGACGTTAGAACAGTGCGAATGCATTGTCTTGTGATATCGTGTCAGACAATGTCAGGAAACTTGTATCGAAAACTATAAATTCGTTTGAAAAGTTCAACCAAAAATAACCCGAATAATACACCAGACAGGAGACCACAAAATTATATCATATTTCAGAAATTCAATATAGCGATTTTTTATTTTAATTTAACCACAACAAATCGAGCAGAAATGAGGTCATTAACTTCCATCATGAAGCGTTGTCATATGTGGGAAGACCGAAAAAGGTGGGCAATTTTTTTTGTCCACAAACTTGAAATCCTTGTATGAAATAAAATACCGTTCTTCGATATTAATTTTTCCAGACTCAAGATCAATTTTCTCTAATTTAAACGCTGAAAATCAACAATAGAGCCTTTTTTCAGGTCGATACCTTGTAATATAGCTGAGTTGTTAGCCTTACTTTTGTCATCTGTCAATAATAATTAGCATTCACAAAAACTTTGAGAGGGAATTTTCCGATTTGCACCCCTATAAATTCGCCTAGAAGCGTCTATGGGGTCCAAGCTCTCAAATTTACAATACTATTCTTTTCTGCTATTAATCTTGTGTAAATCCAAGCAGCCGATAAAAAGTTTATTAAAAAACATCGATTGTGCAACACTGTGTATTGTACAACATATTAAAGAGAAATGTCTCCCCTCCTAAAAAAAGGACATTTATACAAAAAAACTAAAATAAATAACAAATAAAATAAATGCAATATTTTTATACCCTACACCAACACACATGGGAAGGAGGGTATATTAAGTTTGTCATTATGTGTGTAACGATAAGAAGGAATCACCTGGGAGCCCATAATGTATATATATGCTTGCAGCAAATCAGAATTTAAGTCGATTTAGCTATGTCTGTCTGTCCGTCTATCCATCTGTTGTTGGCACGCTGAGTATTTGTTGTAGTCTTGAGAAGTTTTTTATTTAAGACTAGAAAAATCGGTTCAGTATATCAAAAGATATAGAACGATATCTAAGTCAAATAAAAAGCTTTCGTAAAAAAATCGACAAATTATAATGAAATGAAAATTATCAAAATCGGTTCAGTATAAAAAGTTATAGCCAAAAATACAACCACTGTTTTGACTCATTAAGTGTTCCTGTGATACATTTAAGAAAAGCTTTTATATATCGTATACGTTTCAGAGTGTATGTGTAGTGGAGTGTATTAAAGATTCGGCATAGCCGAATATAGCATTCTTGCTTGTTTAAAATATTGCAATTGTAGCTTTTTTTTTGCAATAATAATTATAGTTAAAAAATTGCATACAATTTTAACAATTGTATAACAATTCTTTTTAAGTAAATGCAATAACAAATAACTATTTATATATTGAGTGTATGTGTGTATGTGCAAATGTATATGTATATTATTTTATTTATGGTAAACGTGGGTATTGTAAATTTTAGCTATTGCAATTTATTTCTGATGTTCCTGCATTTGAGTTTTTTTTCTTTCCATATCATTTATTTGAATATTCCTCAATAAATAAATGTTTATGCAAAAAAGAATCGCATTTTTTCTATATATATTTTTAATCAATATCAGTTTAAAACCAGACTAAAGGGATCTATTAAATATTTATTTCACTATAAATTTCATTGTCCAAAAGCGATAAAAATTCTTATTAAATTTTAAAAGATTTTTTTTTTGGAAAATAATTTTCATTAAAAAAGCTATTTTTTGCTCACCTGAAATATAATCGCTTCACGTTCAGCTTGTGTGGCCTTATTAAAAATATTATTCATGATTTCTAAATATTTATCACGTGGCAATGATGTTGCTTCATCTTTATCAAAATAATCAATAAAATCGTATAATAGAAAATATGTACCTGAAAATAGATAAAAATTAAATTTAGAGTTAATAATTATTAAAAGGTAGAAATCAAATATCTTTATTAAAAATAAATTTTAATGAAAAAGTTATTTATATAAGACGTATGAGAATTATTTTTATGTAAATTTGGGTTAAGATAACGTATACGTCAAGTATTATCATTTATGTAATGCGCAATAAATTTAATTCGTAGAAAAAAATGAAATTAAAATATAATATTTCATTGTAATTAAAATGTTATTTATATAAGGTACAGGGGACATATCGCTTAAAAGTAATATCAGCAGAATTTTCTTAGAAAAATCTTTTACAGAAGATGTGCCTTCCCGTTCGAACAATATGACATTATGTAAATGTATATCCAAAGTTTTAAAATTCCCGGCGTAAAAAATCACATATTTTAATAAAACGCTTTTTCCTGATTTTGTTTTTATTTACAAGTGACTTGTATCGAAAACAAATAAATCGTTTGAATAGAGCAAATAAAGATCAGTATAATAGTCGTCCAGTAGTGAGGCAATTATCTTCCATCATATTTTAAGACCGAAAAATAGTAGATTTATGACTGAATCAATTATTTTCTGTACAGATCAGAGCCCTAAAAACGTAAAAAGATCAATTAACTTTTCTCGACTTTAATCCAAATGGAACTCAATGTTCATACCTTTGACTATATTGCTATGCTCCATTTTGGAGTGTATAGATAACTGTATAATAATGACAATGGGCTTTATTCCTTACAGAAAGTAATAAATACTTCGAAGGCAATGGGAGCGCCCATTGCTTAAATGCAAAAAAATATCCAAAATTCTCTTTCATCTACCTAAAGTAGAACCCTTTCTGATTTTATCGAAGAGAATCGATTTTACTACAAGTCTTTGTACCGGTAAAAAATAAGGGTAACTACATCGTACTGTGAAGCAGGAAATGCCTTAAAACACCGCCTTTTCTCATCACTCCTAAGAGTATTATTCGCTATTGCTATTAATTTGTTAAAGACATTCAAAATTTCCTCTAACCCAGTGAAGGTTGAATGCTTAGAGAAAAATACAACTACTTATGGTTGTTGCGTTCCTGAGCAATCATTGACTTTCCAGGAAATTTTCCAATAGCACAAGAATTTCTACCTTGTCTTTATGGTCTTGACCACTCACCATACTAACTATTAAAATATCTTAAGTTATGTGATACAAAAGAAGGCACCTTTGAATGAAGGTTCTCCAATAGTCCGGGACAATTAAAAAGCCATTTAACTGGAATTTTCCCATCTCCTTCCAATTCGAATTCTATGAAACTGTTCAAACTTCTTTCTGTCTCTATGCAACTATTCTAACCACCTTGCTCTTCTGAATAAAGGATTAGGTCATTCCAATAGAGCGGTACCTTCAACTCTTTCAACTCCTCTTCTGAACAAAGTTTCCCAATACGGGATAAAGTCTTTCAAATTGAACAGCTGCCACACTCTCTTTTCACTTCAATTTCTACAGAGCTGTTCAAATTTTCTTCTACCTCATAAATTCTTAACTTATATTTGTTATTCTAAAGTTCTACATTCTTCATAACTTCCTCTTTCTAATAGGACAATAAAACCAAATTAGCCGACATCTCATAGAATTCTCTTTGTCATCGTTTAAACTCCTTCAAACCCCAAAAAAAATTCCTTGTTATTCAATTTAACAACAATTCTTTTCAACAAAATTCCTTGTATGGGACACAACAAACACAACAAAAAATGAGCATCAAAATTCACATTCATCCATTTCCATTTATTTCAAGTTATCTGCTCTATTGTGTGAGGTCAACCGTGTAAACATGAATGATAATAATATCAGGCAGTTAACAACTGTTTCACAAAAACAATAACAACAATTTCAAGTGGTAAATTTATAAAGAGTATTCACGTTACAACAAAAGGTAAATCTACGTTAAAAGGTACCGAATGAATTTCGCATTGAGAACATGAGAACAATATGCAAAAAAAAACAAAAAACAAGTAAGAAATAATGTTAACACAATAACAACAATAATAAGTATAAAAAAACAAGAAAATTAAAACAAAAAAAAATAGTATGACAAACACACACACAAAGTCTAAACTTTAGTTGATGTTAGATTGGAGCATACATAAGTTACACGTGCAGCAAAATAACAACAATAACAAAAAAAAAAACGCTTAAAGCTTTTACTGCATGCACACACACATACAAACTCTAATAAAATAAATACGAAAAGAATAAAGAAAGAACTTCAGTAACGTGTAGCAGGAATTGTAAATGTTACAGAATGTTGCACGGTGGAAGAGGACAAAAATATTTGGATATAAAATTAAACACAGTTACAGCAAAGAAGTACATCATTGTGATATCGAAATGGATAACTTATAATTTTTCCGGAAAGAATGCAATGGGTTCTCTAATTAGAACTTGAATTACATAAAGTTCAAGCATTACATTCTTATTAGGCCCCATTGGGCAACCTCTATTAAGCGAGTCCATAGATCTTCACGACTAAGTGCAGTATGATTGGCTTGACGTTGAAACAAATTTCAAGTACAATATGGTCCTTCAGAAGATGTAGAACTAAGGCTTAGGACTTAGTGAATGTCTTTCGATACTGTCATATATAAATTCCCTCCAAGATTACCTTGCATACGTCCAAATATACTCTGTTCTAATATTCAAATAATCCTTCTTATTTGCTTCGGGGGAGACTGCAATTGAAGAGGATAGAGCAATTCCTCCGATGGAAACCTATTAACAACTGAATACAGACTCTTATGATTCTTAAGGCTGTTATAAGGACACTTTGAATATTTCTCCACTGCATAAAATTTAGCGAGAAGTACACACTGGATCAGATAATAAGGTGTCCATTTCCATACTACGATCACTGCCGACTAGTGTTTTGAGGACTATAGCCCTACATGGGCTGAGGAAGAAAATAGAATATCAAATATGCTCCCAATATTTCCGGATGGTCATCATTCGAAATTTGATCCTCCAATAACCTGGCTACAAATCGTCTTATCGGCAACATCAGCATCAACAAACTCTCAAAGGAAATTTTAAGAACAGCAAAACTGTTGAAATATCTATTATATATGTTATATCTCGATCTTGAGACAATAATTTATTACATGAATATTGAATCTCCAGGATCAATTTTCGCCATATTTTAAATAGTGCAACACGTTTTGGATCGCGTTTACCAAACGATTATAAACACGTTGTGGTTTCCAAAAGTTCATTCTGACTAACAATTCAGGCTTTGGAATTTCAGAAAATGTAGATTAAATTAAAATTCAATTCAAAAATTATAATTTCACACTCCTCTATTCGTGTCCACTATTTCATGGTTCCAAAGTTACAGTGTACGTTATAATATTACTTCTTCAGTATTATTATGCATTTTCATTCTGCTCCACTGTTCGTTGTAACAATAATTGAACTTAATAACAAAAACAGGACCTTTACTACCATACAAGCAAACAAACACCAATACAATTACATTGCCATATAATTGTAGTTACATACATACACCAGTATTTAAGTATTAATCCTAAGGGGAATGTAAAACAAGGAAAACAAAAACAAATAAATGTGTAAAACTAAAAATAAAAACAGAAAAAGATGTATCAAGGGCAAAAGAAAAGAACTAAGAATTAAACAGAAATTTCTCTAACCACAAAATATGTTCCAAATGACACAAAAACCAAAACTTTTTTGTCATAACCATCGGTAATTGAATTCTCCTGGTTTTAGTTAGTTGTTTTATTTTAATAATAAAATATTAAGTTATTTAGAACAATATGAATATATTAATTTGAAACTATATAAAATGTTCTTAAATCTCTGGAGTCTAGATATTGGTCTTTTAACTTAATTACTCTTAATTTTTAAATACAGATTACATGAATTTTTAATATTTCTTAAATATCATGAAACTTACCCTCATCTTTGACATTTCCAATCATAATGTCATAACCAGTCATATCGGCTGTTTTCATAAGTGTCATGGGATCAGCTGGTAAAAATGCTCCATCTATAGTGGGTGCTGAGGGAAAACTTAATATACCCGAATAGGAATTCCATTGTTGTACCGAAATTGTTTTGGCATCAACTGAACGCATACAGGCCATAACCGATTGGGGATTTTCCTAAGATGAAGGAAGAATAAATTAATTGGAATAATTATAAATTAAAATTTCAAAATATTATTTAATAATTATTGGGTGTATATACTAATCAGAGTCATGGTAGATTCCAAATTTAATACCAGGAATTAAATGGCCACCTTATAGGTTCACCCAATATTAATCTAATCCACTAACCATATGTGTAGTAGATCATTCAAAATATCAATATCGAGGAAACCAATTTTAGAAAGTCACCGACTAAGTCCCTGGCGAGATGAAACAAACACTTCTTGTTTCCAAAACGTTTCATTTAGGCTCTTGCGAAAACAAAGTTTCGCCAATAATTTCATATTTCAGATATATTTTGCATATTTCGTGGCTGGTAATCTCCAAATGTAGCTCAGGCGAACAAACATTTGTTTAGTTTCGGCAAATCGTTGGCAAAATTCTCAAACAGTCCTCCATTTCCAGATATCTTCGTATAGTATTCATAGAGGACTTTATCTTTACCAAAGTTTAGTTATTGCAAAAATATACAAATAAGTTCATTAAATAATCCTCCGTTCATGTTAATAATGCTCCCAATTAGCTGTAATCTTCTAATTTGCTTAAAACTACTGTAACTAGATCCTGGTTGCATTATGTGTCAGAGTGTTTATTTTCGTCAATTTTTTTTAATGTATCTATTTTAAATCCGATCATACGAATGATCTTCATAATACTAATGATCTTTAGCTCACATTTTGTTCAGTTTGACAATCTTTCTCTCTCCTCTTCTTACCTATATAAATTTCATTCTCAGTATTATGAGAGTTTTGTGCCATTTAAATGTTTTATATTTGACATAGCTTTTTGGCAGCTTTGATCTAGGAAATAGTACAGCTGCCAAGTTGTGTTACTTGTGAATAAGTAGATTTGTAATTTTAGCCTAGATTTAGATTAAGCGAACTAGTCACATGATCTTCCTGTTATACAAAATCAGGCAAAACTGAATTGTTAAATCTGTACTTAGAATTGAGGCAAAGCATTAAGTATGGCACAGTAATAGAAAAAGCATTTAACCTTTAACAACAGTTTTACCAATCAGCAAATGTGGATTTAACATTGTAACAACAGTGTGTTACTTGTAAATTTATAGGTTTAAAATCTTAGCAAAGATTTAGATCAGGTCCATTTATACTTTAATTGAATTTTCCTAGATCAAGTATGTCTAAAGAACATATATAAGTGTTCGTATAATTTTTACGAAGATGGTACAGCTGCCCAGTTGTGTTATGCTAATGGTAAACAGGGTTTGAAATCATGCAAGAAGAAGAAGAGACTCATGCTTTAGTCTCTTAAAATTAAGAGTTGCAAACTTCACTTTATCGTATTGTTGGAATGACCTTTTAACCATTGAATCTTAGTTATAACATAAACATTCCTTTTTCATTAAGGCACTACCGACATGCCCAAACCAAACTAGATATTGGAATAAATCCATTTAATGGTTGAAATCTTTGCCTACTTCTTTCTTTAGTGATGGACAAATCGGAAAGAAGAGTGTTATAACAACTAATTTGTATAAAACTTAATCAAACAGACGAATTGTTTGTCTGATTTTATTTGGAGATTGATTTGACCCCAAATAAAATTAGTCTCCTTAACATTAAATGCGTTGTCAATTTATAAATCTTGATACCGAGACCAAATAGCTACTGAAACCAATTGCAAGAAGGAGGCATATCTTACGAGTTTTACGATCGTAACACTTCAAATGTAGATATCAAAGTGGTTTTATTATCGTCAATCTCAATGCGACATGAAAACATTGTATAATTTAGTCTTTTAACTTTATTTAATTCCTACACCCAATTCAAAATTTTAAAAACATAAACACAGACAGTCTACTTACCGACAATAACGAGGCATTACAATTGCAATCATTTATCAAAGCTTTACCAATCTCTACTGCTTTTTCCGAAGTCATATGACTCCAGGGTGCATTCATGGTACCCGATTGCATCATGCCACGTTTCACTAAACCCCTGGTAACAGGTGAAACTAGC
This sequence comes from Cochliomyia hominivorax, assembly GCA_004302925.2. Classification (NCBI taxonomy): domain Eukaryota; kingdom Metazoa; phylum Arthropoda; class Insecta; order Diptera; family Calliphoridae; genus Cochliomyia; species Cochliomyia hominivorax. The sequence continues at coordinate 74,023,586 of PYHX02000467.1, forward strand.
TGAGCATTCACCGAACTGGAACCAGCCGATTCACCAAACAAAGTCATCCATTCGGGATTACCACCAAATGCACGAGCATTTTCTTTAAGCCAACGCAAAGCCAATGCTTGATCCCAGAGGCCCACATTACCGGGTGCCTCTTCTTCAAAACCTGGCATAACCGGTGAAAGATGTAGAAAACCAAATGCACCGACACGATATTGAAATGAGGCCACAATTACGTTACCCACTGCAGACATAATATCAGCATTATAAATATCTAAAGTGGCGGAGCCGGTCATGAAGCCCCCACCATAAATCCATATAAGAATAGGCAAACCATTGGTGGTATTTTGGGGTGTAGCACTATGGATTAAATGATCAGGATCAGTTTTAGCAGCATGCTGAAGAAGAAATTAAAAACAGGAGATTTCAATCGGAAATGTCTTATTTAAAATTTAATTTCTTCCAACTTACCTCACCACCATTAGCTCCACGACCATGACGTAAACGCGCTTTTGCTGGTGCCCATATATTCATATAAAGACAATCTTCTGATACATTTGTATTGGGATTCCATATCTCTTCACCGGAAAAGCCAGGGAAGTATTCATATCTATAAATGAAAGAATAATAAATAAATTTATTAACATTTTTCTTTTTTTCTTGAAAATATTTTCACATAAATTCAATAATGTTTATGAAAAAGTTATAATAAAGTTGTTGCAAATACCTTTTTACCTCTCTTTCACTCTCTCCCTCACTAACTTAACCTTTAACTATTTCAGTTTATAGTCCAAATATATTTAATAGACTTTCTGGTATTTGAACTTTATTACAATCGTAAACAACAGGCCACTCAATATTATTAGGTGTTGTATGTATTAGTATATGTTAATATGTATGCATGAGAGCATGTGTATGTAAAAGAATTTGCGTGTATGTTTATATTGGCAAAAATGTTAATTAATGTTTATAAAAGAAATATGTGAATGTTATTTACTGTTATTAAAGCAACAACAAAATTTAAGAAATGATGATAATTATTGGAAGAATAAGGAAGTTACGATAAAGTTATATGGTTTATATGAAGTTCTTTAATGAGCCATTAAAATGGACATAATTAAAGGAAAATAAAGTGGAAAGTTTTCAATATGAATGTGAAAGAAAACCAGATTTTGTGTAACATGAAATAAAATAGACTTTGGACTATTGAAGCTTAAGACAGTAATTGTCTCACTACACGGATTTGAAGATTAACACCTCTTCTTGGACAATACCTACCCGCGAGAGAGCAAGAAGAAGACTCAAAACGGATTCTTAAGCATCTCTTTTGGTGCAGCTATTGAAGTAGAGAAACCAAAATAAAAATGGGTTACTACATTAGTCAAGACTCTTTTCAGTCCTGGTCTACTCGGCTTCGAAGAATCATATGCTGATGTAGTTTAAATCAAAATCTCATAAAGTATGTCCCCTATCTGATAAGTCAACTGTTAGCAATAGTGTGACAGAAGATTGAATAGCAAGAGGGAATTTTATATCCCGTTGCGTTAGTTGGGACTTTGCAATCGATGTTAAAACCACAATGGGAAGACATGTCAGTTACCCATTTTTATACCATCCACGGCCACAAGTGATGAATAAAAAACTTCTAAAATCCTTCAAAAGTATAAATATTCTTGCATCAAATCAAACGCAGTCGATTTAGCTTTATCCGTCTTCTGTCTGTCTGTCTGTCTTCTGTCTGTCGGAAAATTTATATCGTAATTTCGTTACGATTTTTTAAACTGTCTTAAATTTGCTACCTGAAGCCGGCCATATCGGTTTAGTAGGAACTTTGACGAAAACCTGTCTTAAAATATACAATGGAAACGAATAAGAAAGTTATATTCGGTCAAGCCAGACTTTGATATAACCCACACCACATTCTTGGTTATTCATAGTATCTAAAAACATATAATTTGCTTTCTCGCGTTTTTGCTTAAGAGCTTAAGATTATATTTGTCTACGATTTATGCGTTCTAATAAAGGTCTTTTCAACATATTATTCAGAAATATGTGCTGATTATTTTTGCTTTGAAACCTCGGGAACACTGATGTTTGCAACAATGTCAACGATAAACCGTTAATAACTCAAATTAAATGGAATGCATTACCAAAATGAGGCTTAAAAAGAATCGTCCATGTTCAAGAAGTCTTGACGGGCCAAGAAACACTTGAATCTAGGATACTGCAATCATACACGGGAAGATGCAAAACTACTGGCACTAACTGTATAAGAGTTAGATGCTTCGTGGTAGCCAATGGCATTGCTTCCATCAATTTTTTAAGAAAATCGGAATCAATCTCTGTGACAAAAAGGAAAAACAACATAATTCATGTTTTTGTAATTTTCATGCTGCATCTTTGAACATCAAAATGAAGTTTTTTTCATATTTCATTTTGAAGTTTATAAAAGTTGCCAGAGAAGTTCAAATAAGGTTATGTTGCTTTTCCTTTATGTCACAGATCTTTTCCCATCTTTTTCACAAATTCTTAATTGAATTGCAAGACCAGCATTTTTTCATCCATAAAAGGGAGAGGAGCGTCTTCCAACAATTCGTTATAGATTTTCCAACTGCCAAATATGCTGTACAAATCATAACACTGCCGCCGCCTACATTACGTTGTGACATCATTTGAGTCAGTACAGTCTAAATTAATTTTTTCCTGAGATAAAATTACTCTTTTTCCCCTCCTACTCCCATTCTATGTATTTTCTTTATATTATTTTTTGAGCATTTGCTTACACTTTGGCTTCTTCCATCTTCATCTCTTCGTAATATGAGAGCAACGTTTTTGAAAGAAGATACAATTTGTGACGAGTTGCTTCTTGGTTTTGTAACAAAATGGCTGATTAACAAATAGAGAGATTATTATAAGATTAATCTGTGTATTTCCCCTAGAAGGTTTCCGGTATCACAATACTGTTCTTTCTTAAAGAGATAATGCACCATGTTTTCGGAACTTTTAATTTTATGCCCAAATTCTCTATTGGAAAAAAACTAATTTGGAACTTCTCTTGATAGAACAGAAAAGTTTCCTAAGCCATCTTTATTGATTTTATTAACAAAACTATATTTTTGGATGAGAGCAACAAATATAAAGCAAAAGCAGAGAAAATAAATTAAATGCGTTTATAGAAATAAGCATCAGTGTATGTAAAATTTCTCTTGTTTTAAATTCAAAAATTAATTCTTGGAGAGTTTAAAAAGAATCACATAACCAAAGTGATCAACTTTGGGGGGGGGGGTCTTCATCAACGTCCCTGACCAGATATTGGTTTGTAATTCTCCAAAACCACTCAAAAAACATCTCATCATTAATCACATAAAATTGCTCTCACGTTTCAAAAGTTTTAAAACGCCAACTTTATTTTAGAATGATAGAAAAGACAAAACAAAAAATGGAAAAGAAATAAAGTGCTCTAATAGAAATATGTCTCGGTGTATATATGAATTATTTTTTGCCGATAATATAAAAAATACTACACCCGAGGTTATTTACTATGGAGGGTCACCGACTGGGCCCCTGACCAGATAGAACCCTGAACTACTCCACATCGACTTGGCTATATTTAGGCTCTATTCTTGTAAAATGATAAGGAAATATCTCTAAATTTGCAAAAGTTATGGAATATTATAGGGAATATTATATAATAAATGTGGGATAGTTTTATTACAAAGTTTGATGACTTTGATTAAAACACAATTCTTTAATAGAATTTAGTTTATTATATATTATGTATATTAGGCTTAGTCAGGGGGTATTTAATAGTTTTTAATTTCATAAATCCATATATTAATCACTTTTAAGACACTTTCACAACTTAAAATTTATCACTTGACTTCTTACAACTTTACAACTTAACACTTAACACTTAACTCTTTCACTTTAGACTACGACTGCCTGGACCAGCGCTCAAACTCAACTATACGAAATTGACCGTCTATTGAGATCTAATCGTTACTCGTCAGTTTTTGTCGATTTCTAGAATATTTATGTCATATACAGTCATCTCCTCTTCTCTATTCTGTCAAATACAACGGTCGTTTTCAATATTAGTTTTAACTGCCATAGTCTTAAACCTAAGTGGGGTTACCGACCGTGTGCGATAGGCTCCATCCCACATAAAGTAAACAAAATTTGGAAAAACTTGTATCAAATTTAAAAATTTATCATAATTTTATATTGGCGTGCTAATGACTTGACCCCATGCTGAAGATAAATATATAAACAAAATAACAAAAACTACTTATATACAAATATATATATATGTGTGTAGATGGTTCCTGGTGTGAGTCTATTGATAATAAGTTTCCTTTGCTTTATAACAATACCTTCCCTATTATACCTATACTTTTCTATAACAACTCACCCTCCTCATTCTCCCTTCCGCACACACATTCACACACATACATACACTTACATTTAGTAGTCATTTAAGTAGCCATACAATTTATTTAACCATCTATCAATTCTCAACTGAAGGCTCTCTATATGTATTCTTTTTTATTATTATTTTTTTTATAATTTAAGTAAGTGTAACTTTTCGTATGTGTGTTATTGTGTTTGTGTGTGTGTATATATAAGAATGTGTTTTTAACATATACATATTTGTAAATGTATAAAGACGTATCTATAATTTATTAAATCTTACACGTTAAATATATTGATTAGCATTTAGGTGCGTGCGTGCAAGAAAATAAAATATACTTATAGACACCCACACACACACATACACACTGATTACTTTAAGTAAATATATGTAGGAATGCACAGTGGCACCAATTGATATTTTCTTTATTTTTAATAATTGTAAAATTTTTAAAACCTTTAGAGAAAACTACATGAAATTATACATGGTTAGAACTGAGGTGTTTATAAGTGATTTTGGGGGAGTACGGTTCCTTATCTGGTGAGAAGAGTAGTCAGTGACCCTACCAAATGGAAAATCTATGGTATTTTGATATTTTAAAACTTGTCAAAAATTAATATAGATGTAAAACAAGAGGAATTTTACATATACACTGATGCATATTCATATAAACGCATTTAATTTTTTTCTCTATTCTTGTTTTATTTTTATTGTTCTCGTCCAAAATAAAATAAATAAATAAAATAAAAGTCAACTTAACGGTACTTTTTAAAGTAAACAAGATTTTTTCTCAGCCTTTTTATTTGGCTTATCAATGCGATCAGATGTTCTTGGTGCTATTTTGTGTGGAATGTTTTGTTCTTCTATGCAGAAGAACCGAAAACCAGAATGTCCATTCGGCTACCAAACAATAATAAGGCTCTACAAGCGAAGGTATATTATACTCTAAGTTTAGGAAACTACACATAATATGGATACACCAAGGATTTATTGGAAATGAGAAGGCAAATAATTTAGCAATAATTGTTAGAGAACTCCCAGGTATAACAAGGGTGGAGGAAACAAACCCAGGTTACTCTAGAAATATGAAACAGTCGCCAGTATTACTTTGGAAAAACCCAGATGAGGAGAAGACCATGAGACCAACATGAGTATCCTGACAGGATACTTTACACTTATGGCACATTAAAGGCGCATTGGAGCAGCCGATTAAAATGAATGCAGGCCAAGCGGGGAGGACATCGAGATGATGTGGTATTTTTTTCTCTCATTGCCCAGTTTTCACGACACTGAAATCTAAGAATTTTATGGATGATACCTTAACGGGCGTAACCCAACTAAGGGGGTAGGACTTGAGGAAGATCGAACAAGATACCTTAGCATATGACATAGGACAAACTGGGAGTGCACAATATGCCGAACAAGAGGCTTAGATGTATGCCAATGGGCATTAGACATCTTTATGGATTTGGTCTCTTCTCTTCATTCAAACTAACCTAATAATGACAGTATCTCAATTTTACTGCAGAATTTCATTTAAAAAACAAATTTCATAACATTTAAAGATGCCCAAGTGAACTTTTCTGTCCGATCAAAAGATCATTATAAAAAAAATCGTCTAAAAATCGCGCACAAATATCACTGGCAGATGATCTTATCTCTTTTACTAATGAAGATTGGATATTGCGGCAAGATAGTGCAGAGGTACATATTCAAATCAGTCTAAATGGAGACAGCATATCTTTGTTAACTGACCGGATTGAAGTCCTGACTTAAATCCACTGGAGAACACAAGGACTTGATATTTTATTCAAATAATGCCAAAAACGAAAGTGTAATAACTTTAGCGGAGCTTAAATAAAAAAGAAAGATTGTGAAATTGAATCCGATCTTCTTAAGAGAATAGTGAAATCAATGTTTTGGGGTAATACACAACAAAGGATCATCCACCCATTACAATTAATACTAAAGAGACTGATAAACTTAAGTGCATATATAGGAAAATACCTTCAAAAATAACACTTAACACTAAACACATCAGTGGCTGTACTCCATCAAATCAACTCAAAAACCCTTCTGATCTATTCCTGTGAAATTTCATTGTAACACCTCTAGCAATTTTGAAGTTACGGAATTATTTAAGAAAACTCTCATTATAGAACCACTGTATAAAGTTTGTAATGATGATTGTGTATTATTTGTATAGGTTTTTATGTGTGTGGGTGTATTTTAACATATGTAGTTATATAACCTTAATGAGAATTTTAATGATACAAAACTTTTTCCTTTTCTTATATTTATTTTATTTTTCCTTAAATAAATTAATTTCTTTAACTAAAAACTTTATAAAGAAGAAAAAAAATTAAATAAATAATGAAGACATATGAAAGAAAATATGATAAATATTACAAATAAATCATTTTGGGTCATATCTCTATAAAGTTTAGATTATTAGCAGATAGGGAAGAGGTGAAGGGCAAGGGAATAAAGTAATTTAAACATTGGACTCCAGATTATAATTAACGTATTAGAATTATTTCATATACCAAATTTTTGACTTGGAAGTCTGATAATCTTCTTTTCTTTAAAGAGAACGTAATTTAATGAATTTAATTATATTAAAATATTACAGAAACATGCACCAATTCCAGAAACTTATGAACATCAGTTTGCGATGTACAATAGTGAAGAGTTTTACACAAAAGATAAAGTGAGGTTCTGTCAGCTCAAAATATTCCAAATAAAGATAAATAAAGCAATAATAATCCAAAACCGATTGCAAGTCTCCCAACAAGCCATTTTCCTGCGTTTTATAATATTGATAAGCGAGGAATTGGGATTCCTTATAAATTGATGCAGAAAAGCATCATTTATAAGGAACCATTAACGAGCCGGCATGAGGCCATAATTATCAGCCATGGCAATACTCGGCAACGCATTGCATAAGCAGTCAAAAGTCGGGTTAATTCATTTCTCATCCTAAAAAAATGAGAAGAATCTCCAAACAATCAGGAGGACATTTGTATAGGAGCAGGATTAAATAATGGACTGATAATTATCAATTTCAAAAAGCGAGCTCTGTGTGCCAAATTTATTCCAGATAACTTTCAAAATTCTAAAATGGAAAAAGTGGTCTGTAGTTGAAACCGAAAAAATTTAAAATGGTTTAAAAGTGTGATGTAATTAATTTCATATGACAAAAACTTTGTTAAGCCCCCTTTAACTCTGATAAAATCTATTGTACTAAACCTCAATAACTGAAGTTTAAAATTTAAAAAATTTGGTCAGTTACCATTTAGTATTGAACGCTACACCCTTAGAGGTAATTACATAGAAGAGTTTTCAAAAAAGTACATACAAAAATGAGCGATACAGTGATTTTTGAATAACGTCATTCCCAGTGAAAGTGATTTTTAAATCACTTTTCTTTAAAACATTGACAGTGATCGCAGTATTTCAAAATAAAACATGAAATGTTTTTTTATATTTTTATTAAAAAACTTAAAATCACGGAAAACAAATAAATTTAATAAAAGACATTATTTTTTCTGAATATGGGATTCTCTATAGAGTTCTTACTGTGCACCGTAGGAAACGGATAATTTTAAAACCAGATGAATTGTGAATTTATGCTCAGCGCCACCTTTAAGTAATTTTTCCGCCTCAAAATAAAAACAAATACATTTGAGTACGCAACAAAAGAGGAAAAAACGACATTTTTAGTAACTGTTATTTATAATTTCACTCACTGTTGTTACCAGTGATTCACCAATCACAGTGATTAAATCACAAAATATCGCTTATCTCTTGTACAAACTGATTAACTCATGGATCTTATGGTTGTTAAATCAGAACTCTTATTTCATATGGCAACTGTATGCGATTAGATATGCTCTATTAACATACTTAACCGCAGTATTGGAAAATTTTACCCAAAAACTTGTAATTACCGACAACAAAAAAAGACGATTGCGATATCCAAAGAATGTTATAATATCAATTTAGCTGATAAATGTACATTACAACCATAAAGCAAAAAAGAGCCTAATATTCCATTAAAATAGACGACATAATTCCCTACAACATAAAACAAACCTGAACAATTATGGTCTTAGAATTTGATTTTATGAATTTTGCTTACTTATTTTAAATACTGATTGATAATTAAGTTGATTTTCGGAAATGAATGTTATAAGGCTATAAGAATATGGAACAATCCAGCGGAATTCGCAGCAGTGCTTTTTGTGCATTTAATACGGGAAATATTACCACAATACTAATTTCTTTGGATACATGTATGCACTGTAAGTGATTTTTTAAAACAAGTTTGTATCTAGCGATACTCTGTAAATATAGATTTGGACTATCAATTTATTAATCTGCGGCAAATTCAATTAAAATATCTTCAAATCTGCGTTCTTTATGAGTTTTAAATCTTATTCTGAAAGAACATGTATATGTGAGCTACACAAAATATTGGACCGAACATGACTAACCTCAATAAGCTTTGTCTTTGGCCAAAAATAATAATATAAAGCAACTTACAACAAGATATTATAATAGCACCTATGGATACAAAAAGAGTTAGCAAAAGCCTCAAAATCCAAAGGGATCATAAGAGTGGTCTCCGAAGTGATATCACTTCTTCATTTTTTAGATTCCCTTTTTCATAAATGAGGAAGTAACAAATTACTCGTATTAGTTGTGCATTTGTATTGGTTGACATACAAAATTTTTTTATTTAAGGAGACTTTTCTTAAATTGATTCTTTTTGCCCATATTTCTCCAATTAGTTCATGTAACATACCTCCAACATCAAAATTACCAAACATAAACATTTTTCTGGGTAACACAATATCATCCATATATACGTATGTGTAACTACAAGAACATTTACTTGTATGTGTTTATGTACATATGTATTCTAAAACATATAGAAATATGTTTATTTAATTTATTTGTTTCTTTCATTGTTTACATTCTCTTTCATTGATATTTGTGTACACGAACATGAATTCGACATTAATAGATAAATTAGGGTGGGTCAACAAATAGTCATTAACATTGGATTTTAACTAAGATTTTGATAAAAAATAACTGAATATTTGGTTTAGAGTTATCGAAAGATGGATGGATGTGACAATCGAAATTAGTGTTACGAAATTTCCGCTTTTTCATTTGAGTTAAAATCGATTTTTTATTCAGCAAATTTAAATGGTCTTGAGAGCATGTTTTTGGCCGTAGTTCTTCTAGATTTAGTTAACATTCATTTCCGTTGAGATTTCTTTATAAGACATTAGGTCTTGTACAAAAAATGGTGTTATATTTAAATGAATGTTGCCAATTTTTGGAAAAAAATTAAAAAAAATTCAACCTGATATCTCTTAGACTTTAAGAGATAACCTACACTTAAAAGCATATTTAAGAGATTTTTGGGGACAGTTTCGCTTAAATTCATAAATGAATTTTCGAAAAATTTTTAAAAAATCAGTATATTTAAGGTGAACAGCTTTAGAGGGTCACCGACTATGAAATGGAATAGATAGCGGTCTGCCATCCAAACAAATCAACTCAGAAACATCTAAGCTCTAACTATAAGAAATTTATTTACGATACCTTTAACTGTTTAAAGGTTACAGAATTGTTTAAATTAAAATAATTTGGAAACAATGTATGCAGTTCATGCGTATACTTAATGAAATTAATTTTTATTCATCATACGTCTTTTGCTCCATTAAAGCTACAGATTTTTTCAATTTAGTAGTAAAAAAATATTATTTAGTTGATACTCTCGAAAATATAGGCTTAATTAATAACGTTTTTCGAAAAATATAAACGTTTAAAGATCTCTGGAAGGGGAGCTGGTTATATAATTCAAAGTTTACTTCGGTTACATGTTTGTGTTTTGCACAAAGAAAGAAGTGCCTCAAATAACTACGGGACAATTTTCTTCCCATATGCTTTCAAGATTACTGAACTAGCAGGCTGATTACTTCTCAATTGTCTAAAATTGGATAGAGGGATTTCATATTTTTGGATATTAATTCAGCACAGCCATTTCATATCTAGTTCCTGAGTGTATCTTCAGAAGGACATTGCAAGAATCAAGAGGCAGTACTGACTCTAAAGGTTATACTAATTCAATGAGGTAAAGTGATATGAATGTTAAAGATATTTCTAGCCATAACTTTAGAATTGGTCCATGCTTACAGATAATTTGTGGGCTGATATGTTAACCAAAAAGAGATCGTTATTTAATGTTTACTTTACAGAAATGATAGCGGTTCCATTTGGATATATCCAAAGCAACATTTCCATGCACTTCCTGAGGGTAAGTTGTGTTAATAAACAAGGATAATATTTTTAAAATAATTAGGTTAAGTCAAGGGCTGAACCAGAATTTAAGAAACTTAGATATTAGGGACCATAAAAGTCAGACAGGCAGATAGATAAATACATTTTTAATACTTGTATTGGTGGAGGGTATGAAAATACTCTTCATTGAATTGTCACTCTCACAACTCTGAAAAGAGATTTAGAGAACTAAAAGGCAACAGATCCTGGAATCCTTTTACTGTTCGTATATTTTATATAGACAAAAGCTAAATGATCTGTTTATATTTATTTAATTAGAAAAATGGATTTATCAAAATGGGATCACTTTGATCTTATTTGAGAGTTAGCAATTAGGCGATTTTTCGAATCATCAAAAATAAGTTTTTCACAAGAATAATCTTCAGTACGATTTCGAATAATTTCTATTTTCGAATTATTCGACATACCGATTTTTTTAGTCACTTAACCGGGTTTTAATGAAAGTTACTTTAAGTTAATCACTAAAATATTCAGTTTCATATTGGTACATTCCGCCATGACTGAGGGGCAACTTCGTATGTTGACCCAGCAAAGAACTGTATGCATTCTTAGACATCATGTCCTATGTTTATCTATTTAGACAATTTCACGTTAATTTAAATAATTAAATGAGATTCTGCAAGATTTTTTATTTAACAGTAAACATTTTTAGGTAAAGAGATATTGACCTGTAATCTAAACATTATTTAGAAATTTAAAAAAAGTTTTTGTAGAGAAAAAAGTGGATTTAAATGAATCTATGGTATCTAGATACATTATTTTGAATATAATACCGAAAAATACTGACAAAAAATTTTTATTCGCCATCCACTTAGAGCATTATACAGTGCAAGGATAATTTGGCGAAATTTATTACAAATGGATATTTAAACTTCATTCCATTTTTATTAAATAAATTTTTTTCTATAAATTTATAATAATCAAACAAAACCGGTTTTGACATTAATCCTTATTCGAATACGATTTTTTGAAAAGCCCATTTTTCGAATAACTCGAAAATGTCAATTTTTGAATACACTTGTTTTAAGGTTTACCCAGCTTCTAGTTATGTATTTGCAAAAAAATGTTGTAACAGTAATTTTATAGAATATAAATGTCCTCTTAATGAACATAGACACACACAACAACATTCAATATTCGTAAGTATGTAATTATGTGTTTGCACATATTAATGTTTAATATAAAGAATGTAATTTAATACTTATATGATTGCTGTTGTAAATGTATATGTTAAAACGTAATATACAACTTAATTAAGTTATAGATAATATTCTATTCTTCTTCTTCTTTTTGGTATTAATTATCATTTAATGAAAAAAATGTAAAGAAAAAAAATATTTTATTAAAATATTAAAAAGAAAATATTAAATTATTAATTTGGAATTAATAAATTTATGGAAACATTGAACTGATCACAAATATGGAACGAAAAATATTTTTCTCAGCTTTTTTTCCCACTTCTTACTCCACAGTGGTTTCAAAAATATTTTATTGGAAATAATTCTATAACTTTGAAACTATACAAGATATCTTATTGAAATTTCACATAGATCGTTGGGAAGGCGTTGACGGTAACCCTCCAAAGAAGCCTTTATTATGTTTTATATTTAAAACAGAGCTCAATGAAATCTGGCTGGAAATAATTATGTTACTTTTAAACTGTACAAGATATCTTATTGAAATTTCACACAGCTAGAGCGGAGATGCTTGGGAAGGCCTTGTCAGTAAGACATAGCTCAATGAAATCTGGCCTAAGTAATTCTAATTATAAATTGATAAATTAGAGTGGAATGATTTATGTACTTCATAACCATTCAAAATGGTCAGTTGAAAGAAAAGTTATAGCCAAATAAATAAAAAAAAATTATGATTCACTGTGTGATCCTGTGTTATATTTAAAAGAAACTTTTGTATATCGCATACGTCTGTAAGTGTGTATGTACAAAACCTAACGTATTTACTTGAAATGCATTTGTTGTGGGGATAATAAAGATTGGGCTACAACAAAAGATAAGAAATCATTTTCAATAGAGCTCCTAACACATCCATTAGGAATGCAGCCCGGTCAGCTCAGTGCTTGGACCTTTTCGCAGCTTCCTGGTCAACAATTTCATGTTACTGATGATCTAGGGAATGTTAAAGGAAATTTGGAATCTTAAAGATTCTAAAGATGTCAATCATTTTTTACAAAGAGTTTTATAAAAACTTTCGGTATTTAAAGATCAAGAAATGTTTTCAAAAAAGACTGCTGTCTTCTTTAAAGCTTCATAATGTGTCTACTTATTTTTGGCCTGTCGTGACATCAAGTCACTATGATACAAGAATAATAATTTGGTATTAATACCAAAAGAGCAAAATCCTGCAAATTAGCTGAAGAGCCCAATATCACTAGGTCAGTGGAGTGATACTTGTCAAAAGAGAATTGAAGAGCACAAAAATAGTGCGCAAAAATGTGCTAAAGTTTAAATGGAAATGGACTTCCTATTCGAGCAAAGTGACCGAAATTACTATAAAAATATTAATGGAAGGTATTTTCGAAAAGTTGTTATCACTTGTGATTAAAACAATTTATGTATGTTAAGAATTATTTGGTTTCATTGCTTAACTATATAAAATTAATTTTGTTTCAATTTATTAATTATTTTTTTGTCAATTTGAAGAAATTAACGTATGAGTGGAGCCCGACTTTGGAGGGCACCGCCAACACCTCTGACCAAATAAGATATCTTTATTCATTAAGTTTTAATATGATTTGAACACACTATTCTTGGTCTAAGACTAGTTCTCCGTGGCATTCAAACTTATTGCCGTTTGAAGAGCGAATTATCAGGTGACAAAATCAGCTATTAGCCAGCTAAGTAACGCAAATATAGTCAAAGTGGACCTAAGTTTTCCAGTGATCAACAAGAGGACCATAACCTTTAGTACTGTTAATTTGAAATCTGGTATTTAACATCTACTAAAGAATAAAACTTGCTTCGTTTTGGATGGATTGATAACTAAGGCCACTACTACTGCTCCAGTTGGTTAGAATTCTTAGTGCTTGTTCTATGCTTTATGATATCTCAAATGGTTCAAAAGTTAAAGAATTTTTTCAAAATATGTATTGGGAAACACTGAGTACTGGTATCAATAAAAAATGGGTTCTCTTGTTCTAAATACTTCCATAATAACCTAATGAAATAATGGACCGATTATAATACATTTCGTCCAATTAGGAGTACATGGTGTGGTAGGGGCAATTAAATATATAATAAAAATTGTTAACACTACAATTTAAAGAGACATTTGTGACTAGAAGTTATAAGTGACACAGATACATTAATAAACAAAAAAAAAAAACAAAACAAAACTTTGAAGTCCTTAAAGGTCTTAGACAACTATTATAAGAAAATTTACTTATGTATGTATGTATGTATGTATGTATGTATGTATGTATGTATGTATGTATGTATGTATGTATGTATGCTTGCTTGTATGTATAAGTATTTGTTTATTTAGTCAGTGTTAGTATAAGTATGATATTCTCATAAATATTTGAGAATATTTTAAACTAACAAAACATATACACATAAACATAGGGAGGTACAAAAAATTTGAATTCTTAACTTTTCAAAATAATGTCTTCAGGTGATTAAGACAAAAATAACATTTCTTAAAGGAAATAAAATATCTTCAAATTTAGTTTCAATATTTGTTTTTTTTCCAAAATTCTTGAATACACCCTAATAAATATCTATACTACTACTACACTACTAAATAAGTACTTGTTCTTTACTCTATAGTATAGTTTAACCTACTTTTTGAATATTCTACCCCTAGAAGTTCTACTGTTTTTTTGAAAAACTCTTTTTTTTTTGCAGCATTTAACATAAATTTTATTGTTTATACATGATTTTTTTCATTTTCTCTTCATTCTCTGAACTAAAAGTTAAAAGAAGAATAAATAAAAACAAACAAATATGTTCCATTAAAACTATTTTGTTGTTTTTGTTTTTTTCTTACTCTTTATTTGTATTTCATGCAGACTTTAGATACCTTGTAGTGACGTCAATTCAATGACGTCATTCACTGCACTGCAAAATTTTGTTTTATTGTTGTTTTTTTTTATTTGAGTTAGTGTTTTCATGTTTGTGTGTGTTTTTTATACCAAAGTTTAAAAAGAAATAAATTTTTGGTATTTTGCCAAATTGATTATACATTTTAGTTTGTTTGTCTTCTTTATGCTTCTATTCCAGGTGGCAATTGTACTCCTTTTTTGTTTGATTAAGGGCGCAAAATGGGAGGTTTAAAAAATACCCCGATTTTTATGTGATAAAGAATAGAAAAATAAAAATATAAAGGAAGATATAGACTGGAACTGGAGGTACAGAATGTATAGTCATGTGCAGATCTTGGGAGTGAAAAGGGTAATTCCTGAACATATTGACTATTGCATTCCTTTATCGTTCCTTGATAGGGCATTTACTCAACACATGGAAAGCACGCGGCCATAGATGTGTACTTAGCATCTACACTGATCGCACTAAATGCATCGGAGTCTTTATTGAGGAATTTAACATTCGAATATTATTCAGACTTCCAACTGAATACAATACTTTGCAGGCTGAGATTGAGAGAACTACCAATAGGCTGAGCTAATCGGAGAGCGACTAACTGGCTAAACTTTTCGGAGAGTGGGCAATTGGCTCAGCTATTATAAGATATACGATCGAGATATTATGATTTTTACCGAGACCAGGATAGCAATTTGGTCAACAGATATCGAATCTTGCCCGCAAATGCCACAAATTATAATTTGAGATGGCAGAAGCATTAGGATGTAATTCTGAGTACCGGCTTAATGCAATATTTTGCAGGCTTAAATTCATAGAGATGCCAAATGGCTAAACTATTTGGCTGAGCTGGTCGAAATATCATGTTAACAATTTGGTCCCGTACAGATATTGAATCTTTTTCAGTAAGGCCACACATCATTAATTGAGATGGCAGAAGCATTCGGATTCTGCCTTACAGTTTAATGCAAAATCTTGCAGGCTGAGTTGTTCAGATAGCGACCACGTGGTCGAGATATCATGGCGACAGGATAACAATTTTAACCCTAATTGATGTTGAGTCTTGTCCGGGAATACCACATATTATTTATTACCATTGGAACATTGCAAATTGAGCCTTAAAAATTGATGGCTTATGTGGTTTACTACTCACCGAACATTCTTGAGCTGTAGCACCTAGAAACAACCGTTAATTTCACGCAGAAATAGCTCAATAAGCCCTGATAATACGCATCTTTGACTACAATTCACTGCAATCAACCCCCCATCCCATGGAGCTGACAAGAACTTTCGTTGCGTAAGGCCAATTTGAAAAGATTTCAAGAATGTCGACCAAATTTAAACACCAAATTCCCGTCCACTGAAAGTTAATAAACTTATGAGGAAGTTCCAAAATTACAAAACTATTAAAAAAGGATTCAGGGTCCAATCCTCTTCTCCAGGACGTTCTGCGTAAAATTTCATATGAAATATTTTTTAGTTTCAAAATAACAGAATTATTTACAAAAAAAACCCTTGTAAGACCACTGTATATCGTTCTTAATACAATTCGTAACTCAATTCATTCAAAACAACCATATTTGCAATCCCAACAACAATATGATATAAAATCCAAAATGAGATGCATAAATAAGATGCTAAAAATAAAACTCACCTTTCTTGTACACATGTTGCAGGCAGTCTTGTTGCATCTAAAACACCATGCCATGGCTCAGCTGGTACTGGCTTACGAAAACGTAAATCATCCACAGGAGGTTTTGCATATGGAATACCGGTAAATACATGCACTTCACGACCCTGAACCGTTACCGCACGACCACGTACCGGGCCACTTGTCGTTTGCACAATTAAACGATCTGTTATGCCATACGCCACCGACGACATACGCAACAATATGACAAGTGTAGCAAAAAATCCACGATACAAATCATTTGTAGAGGTTAAAGACGAAAACGATAATGACGAGAACGCTAGAGATGAGGGTATTAGAGACGCGAACGCATTAAATAAATGACTAGAGGAATAACGGGATTTGCTTGAAGAAGAAGATTTAAAGAAAGATGGTGATGACGATAATGATGGCGATGATGCTGACGATGATAAGGAAGATAACGATGATGTTTTAAATGAATTTGCTGATAAGATTGTTTTTCTAGCTTTTGTTGGTTTTGTGCTTTTGGACCTTGGCAACGACGAAGCAATTGCTGGAGATGCTGTCGCTGAGGCAAACGAGGGTGTTGTAGACGATGACAACGATGATGAGGTTATAAAACGAGCCATAATAATAAACGCGCCACTGCTTAAGAGTTTGGATTAGATAAAAATATGGTATTTTTTATTTAGGCGATTTTTATTATTTGCTAATTGATGTCACTGTTTGGTTTTACGGATGTTTTTGACTTAAATCAAATACATTTGCAATTGTAACGTGATTTTATTTATTTTTATCTTAAGTCACTTGATTTCACCTGAACTTGTCATAAACAATTATTGACTTTGACTACACAACGCAGCACATTCACTCCCACTCACTTTTTTAGAAAACTCTTAGCCACACTAACACACATTTACACGTTTATCTTTTGTACACCGAGTGTTTAGCAAACAAACGCACTTTTTGTCAAACTCACGTTAGGATGCGGATACGGATACGGATACGGAAACTGAGGTTTCTGGTTTAAGTGTTCGTTTTTGAACTCTTGTTTTTTCAATTACACGTGAACTAAAAACTTGAGTTTTTATCTCGTTTTTATTTTTCTCAACTCTTCTTCAAACCACTTGTGTTTCCAACAAGTTGGGTTTATGCGGTTTGTAACTTTATGTTTATTGTTTTTAAATTCTTTTTCCCCGTTTTACTCTCGTATGGCGTTAAAGTGTCAACAATTTTGCTTTTTTGATTTCATAGCAAAAATTCAACGTTGGAAGTTGTTGTTGTTGTTAGGGAAAGTTTATTGGATTCTTCAGTATACGTTATTCTGGAACCCCCTCTTTGTTAGTGTTGTTGTTCTATATATCATGCTCAACATTTGCCTGTAATAGACATTTATGTTTATTTTTACCGTTGAGTTGTGCTACTTAGGTTCCAAGTCTCAAAAACCAATGACTTTCTAATGCCTCTTCTGCTGTTGTTGCGAAATGCATATAAATGTGCTATTTTCTTTCTTTTATCGTTTAGTTCGTAGGGTAGCATAAATACAACTACATGTTCAAGTTATTTAAAACTATTATAATGTTTCTCCTTCTTTACAGCTGTTGCTTTGTTAGCTTCTAGAGAGGGTCCTTTTATATTATCCTGTTTATGGTTATTAAAAGCCGTTTAGTTATGCGTAAAATGCATTAAGGTTTTATTTTTCATAAATATTGTTATTGTTGTTAGTATTATGTTTTTGCATATAAATTTATTTCACTTTTTTTCTCTATTTGTGAATCCTTTTAACTTTTGTCATTTTTAAAATTTACATTAATTTTGTTGTGTTTTCAAAAAAAAACTGCAAAGAGAAAGAAAAGATAAAAGAGAAAAAATTAGCATAAATGGAATTGTTTTTTTTTTTTTTTAATTCTAGGAAATAAAAAATAAGGCAGAGCTTAAACAGTGGTCATGAGGATTTTCATATATCTTTTTCCGTTTTGGACAAAAACAATCAAATCAAACCGGTTTTCTCCCAAAAATTACCTTTTTCAACAGCTCAATTTTTATACCCTTCACTATCACAGGTGGTAATGAGGATATATCTACTTTGTCATTCCGTTTGCAACGCTACGTAAGAATCATCATAAAGTATATATATTCATGCTTCGAATCAAAATCTGAATCGATTAAGCCATGTCCGTCTGTCTGCTGTTGGCGCACTCACATCCATAACAGTTGAGAAATCTCAAGGAAAATTTACCTTCGTTTTTGCCATTGTGGTAAGAAATTTTTTATTTAAAATTCCCAAAGAAAAAGGTAAAAAGGTATCCCCCTAACAAACGCAAGTGTAAATATCACATATCTGTGAAAATGTTCAAGCCAGTTTCTTGAACTTCGACACGTAGATAAAATCTTAATAACGACGGAGGAGTGGTATCCCCTTAATAAACGAAATTTTTAACATCGCATGTCTTTGAAATATATAAAGAAATCTTAGCGAAATATTATAAAGTATGTAATTTTGAGATAGGACAAGGGGAAGTGTGATCCCCTACAGAGGAGTTCATAGTTATTGTTCCATACACAGTGGGTTATTCGCCATGAATGCAAAGTCAAAAGTAAAGTATTATTATTTTAAAAAGCGTTTTAATATGTACATTTATCATAAAACTCTATTCCGGTATAGGCGTTATATGGTACAGTGGGCTGAAACGCTTTTTTTTTAATTACAGTAGAAATTTTTTTAGATATCTTTATTAGATTTTTAAGCAATATGTATACTATATTTCTGAATGATTGTTCAGAACAACATTTAATATTCTCAAAAATGTGAAGTGTATGGAAGTCTGAAAAATCCATTACCTCATGCCAAGAAATACATTTGAAATTTAAAAGTGTATTCTGTTTTAAGAATCAGGCTTTAGGATTTTAAAACATATAATTTAAAGTAAAATTTTGATTGGTTTTGGTTTTTGGATAATTTAAATTTAAAATTTCCATGTAAAGAAAGACTTTCAAAGAAATATAAATTTCATGTATATTTTTAACAAAATTAAAAATATTTTAAATCAATATAAATTGAAAATTTTTTGATTTGATTAAAAAGTTTTGATTTTAAACTAAAACTCTGAACAAGATCGATATAAGACATTTGGCTCAATATTGAGAAAACTTACTCAAGATCTTGCAAATTTTTTAAAGTTAAAAATTCAAATCCTAATAACTTGGTACTCATAATAGACATAGGTCCATCAAGAGTTATATAAAATTGAGTGACGAACGAGCGGTTGGTACACTTTTTAGCATTTTTAAAACTCCGGCATGGTGCTTCTATGGGTTGTTGTGATAAGTCATTCTGGCAAATTCGTGAACCTGTCTTTACATCTGGAAGATATCTGGCGACCACATTAGGATTAGATTTGCTGTACAACTCTCGTAAAGTTTTTCTTTAAAAATGAAATGTCTACATGTCTACAGATGTTTGTATTGCCTTGGAGAGCGAGTAAAAGTTCTTAATATTTGATTGTGCCCTCTGTATAAGATCAGTATTAATGTCTCTAAAGGATAACTTTATTGTCAAGGCTTAATTTAAATTAATGGGTTTTTATCCAATAACTAGGGCTAGAGACTTTTAACTCCATATAAAACTATCTGATTTCAACATGGTGACGCCATTAAATCTCTTAACCAAATGAAAACCAAAGAAATAACTTCAGCAGCATGAAATATTTTAATGCGATTAAGAAAATCAGGAGATCTGTTTTCTAACTTCAGTTCATTCAATTTCATTCTCCAATTTTTATAAAAAAAATTATTTGATTTTTCAAAAACTCTAAAAAAAATCGACATTTAAAGTTTTTTATACATTCTTGACATTTTTGCTTTAAAAATTTTGAAATCTTTAAGTTACAACGTTTTTATAGATACAAAAGACTTGTGTAATAAACTCAAAATAATTTAAATAACTGAAATATTTAGAATTTTGTAAATGAAATAATAAAAATTACATTTTTCCTATAAATTCTTATAAATATAAAAATTTTATTAAAACAATATATTATTTGAAAAATGTTCATATCCTGACCACAAATGCTTACAAAACAGAAGTGGTTTAGGTCATTTCCAGATATCTCTACTTGTGAAATTTTATTTAAGTAAAAAATATTCACTATTTGAAAACTTTAAATATAAAAATTAAATTTAAATTTTCTTTGGGCAAATTTAGAATTTAACCAAGAATTTTTCTCATTTTAATTGCTTTTTTATATTCACTTTATGGTTTACAAAAAATAATATTTCTATTTAGTTCTTTTCTAAATTCTTTTTAAAACATTTTTCTTTGTGGTTTCGTCTGCAAAGTGTTGTTTAAAGAAACTTACTCACACATCCAAATAAATATTACAGCAAACTTATAAAAGTATAAAATAAACTGAAACACATGTTGTTGGTATTTAGCTAAAACCAAAAATAGAAAAATTTGGTTTATACAAATTAAAAAATATATATATTTTTAGATATAAATATAATTTTTATTAAAATATTTATATGGACTCAATTAGTATATTTTTGCAATTAAAAAATCTAAATATTTTCTCCTGAATACATGTGTATTTTGTTTATGCTTTAATTAAAGAAAATAAAACAGCAGATTGCCAAATAATTAAAAAAATAAAAACGGTATTTTTTAAATGTAAAATATCTTTGCAGATTTTGACTTAAAGTTAAGTTTAAGATAAGTTCTAGTTCAGTTCCAGTTTAATTCCAGTTCAGTTCCAGTTTAATTCCAGTTCAGTTCCAGTTTAATTCTAGTTCAGTTCCAGTTCAATTAGAGCTCAGTTCCAGTTCTGTTCCAGTTCAGTTCCAGTTCTTTTCCAGTTCAGTTCTAGTTCAGTTTTAGTTTAATTCCAGTTCAGTTCTAGTTGAGTTCTAGTTTAGTACTAGTTCAGTTCTAGTTCAGTTCAAGTTTAATTCCAGTTCAGTTCCAGTTCTTTTCCAGTTCAGTTCTATTTAATTTCTAGCTCAGTTCTAGTTCAGTTCTAGTTCAGTTCTAGTTTAATTCCAGTTCAGTTCTAGTTCAGTTCTAGTTCAGTTTTAGTTCAGTTCTATTTCAGTTCAAGTTTAATTCCAGTTCAGTTCCAGTTCTTTTCCAGTTCAGTTCTATTTAATTTCTAACTCAGTTCTAGTTCAGTTCAGCTGTTCAGTTCTGGTTCAGTTCTGGTTCAGTTCTAGTTCACTGTTCAGTTCTACTTCAGTCCTAATTCACTTCTAATTCAGTTCTGGTCCAATCCTTACGATGCTTATAATTATTTGAACAATATATGTTCTTTAAATAAATACAACCAACATAACCTAAATTTATTTTATCTTTAAAATATTCATTACAATCCAATCACAATACACTATCAAAATATGAAGAGAGGGGAAAAAGAAAAAACTTACACAATTAACCTTTTGATTATATAATATTGAACTCATACATTCATATTAAATTGTCATGTCATTGTAATCGTACTTATAGTACAACTATTAGATATGGATGAGTAAACATTACACACATATACATATAGAGTTATTTTAAATAACTGAAGAGAGAAAAAATATCACACATACTTGTTATTTGACTAGTTAACTTCCGTTTAATAAAAAACATACACATACACATTCATTTACAATTACAATGCAGAAAGAAAAAATAAGAATAATAAAAGAATTAAAATAAAATGTTGATAGAATTCCCTAGTTGATATTTAATAGCAACAAAAAATGTAAAAAACACACACACATACATAATAAAAAGAGCATATAATATTTTAAACAGGGATTAAACACAATGGATTGCACAGTGAATGAAAAACATGTTTTTTTTGGGGGGGAAATGATTCTATAATTTGAAAACTATTTAATTTTTTGCAATAAAATTTTAGATGAAGATTATTAAAGTGTTTTTCTATTGATTTGGAAGAACACCATCTGCCAGCACGCCCAGAGCTTGTCACCTCGATATAAAAAATTAAAAAAATGTGCGAAATTGATCAAAATGATGTATCCACCATTAAGCTATAATCGCGAAATTTAGACACGATATAGATAAATTAAAATTCAAGTTCACGAAATTTTGTTCGAAATAGAGATAATGGAGAAATTATTCTTAATGCCTTTGAATTTAGTTTACGTTTATTTCCGTTTATATTTTTTAATTTTGAAAAATTTTAAAATTTGGTGGAGGGTTTTATAACGGAGAGATATTACCACCTTTTTGAAAAAAATAGAAAAAATCGATTTTTTAAATTTCTATTTCAACACAATATAACTTTTAAACGCAAACACTTAGATATACGATCTTTGGTACAAAACCTATTATGGACACAGATTGGACCCACCACATCAAAGAGGAAAAATTAATCATGAGACAGTGTTACTTTAAATCGGATACATACAGATGTACTTACTTTTCCGCAATATGGTACAGAATCCAGGAAATATCACAGAATCTATTATTAACAAAGATTGACCCCGCCACATCAAAGAGGAAAAATGAATCAAATTCAAAAATGGATCAAAATTTTACTTTGATCCCTCAAATTATCCATTTATTTCTACACTTCATAAAATCAACATATAAGTGTAGATTTAAGGAGATCCTTACTTTTATAATTTTTCGAAAACTAAAAGGATTTTCTGTTGGAGATTTAAAAAATCAGCTGATCAGCTATGGACCACTGTAAACCGGACCCAGTAGGAACTTGTGCTTTTACACATCAAATAAAATACACTTACTAAATTATTAATGTTAGAAAGCATTCAGTAGTTCCACAATTACAGCATTAATTTCAAAAATAAAAAAAAAAGAGTGTAATAGACGGTTGAGACCGACTATAAAATACCCTACAACATTTCACAGGCATGACAAATTATGACCGACACTTGTAGAATCTGATTTTATGACTTGTGATATTTATATCAAATACTTTTCTCATACTCACATTTATGAGAGACTTGTGCAATTAAAGAGATTTTCTCCCGATAGTTTCGTATGGCTGTTAAGATCATTTTTGAATTGAAAAAAAAAACATTTATTCGGACCTAATTTAATTAAAATATTTTAAATTCCATGAATTACAAACATATTTTATGTTTGTTTCTGTATGTTACAAATATTCAGCATAAACCACCCCAATCACCTACGATGGTATAAGAGGGTTATAAGAAAACGCACTCTGGTTGGTCCTTGTAGAAATTAACTAAAAACAAGGCTGAATTTACAAAATACTCCTGATGTAAAGGATATTAGCATCGAGGATTTTTCGATCATAAATCATTAACTTCCGATCAGTAATACAAGTTAAAGTAAAGTTCTGACTAAATCGAAATGCTTTATTAAAAAATCTCGGAAATAAATCGAACATTTCCCTCCTTAAACTCAATACGTTATATTATTAATTCTTAAACTTTTTCACATTTTTAAAAGTTTATTTCATATGTTCATCACTCTCCCTCGAAGAGAGCTTTTACTGTAACTCTTTGTTCAATACATGCGTGTTGAAAATATGTGTTCAGGGAATAACTGACACAACAAAGAGTCAAATAAACTTAAATAAAGTTTTATATAGAATTAAATCAAAGGGTGAATAAATGCATAATAATGATGTAAATTATTCTACTTAAGTGATGATTATACATAAAACACAATAATGATGTATAACAAAATGACACTAGAGCTGGAAGAGGAGAAAAGCACAATCAAATATGTGATTTAGCAATTGAATAATGAAGTCAATAACTAAAATAGTTTGACATAAAACTTTTTTTTTTTTTTGCAAAAAACTAAACTAAAAATTGTTTTCCATTGTGTAAATTAAGCAATTTGTGGAAATATTTTTTAAATTAAATAGATAAAAACGCCCACGCATAATTTAAACTAAATAAATTAAGGTAATTTGGAGAAGAGGATTAAAACGGGGAAAATAACGTTTATTGATGATCTAAGAACTGCAACTTAGCAATATATGTGATCTAAATATTTCATTCTCATAGGACTGATTTCAATTATTTTTCAAAAAAAGAGTAACGTTAATTACTAATTACACGATCACCTAGAAACATGAAATTTGGACTGTAAAACGCCCGCTTCCTAAATATATTTACTTTGTCGCGATCTTTAGAAGTTAAAGGGGGTAAAACATGGTAAAGCATTTATCTTATATCAGAAGTATATAATAAAATCGTTTTTCTCTCAAAAATATAAGCTGACTGGTGCTTGGTACTTTTTTGAAACTCAGTCTATTTAGGGGGGAAAACTGTTAAAACTATAATATGGTACATTTTTGTTAACCGGAGCACATAAAACTTAAATTTTGATTACATTAAAATTTAAGAGAAATTTTTAAAATTTTTTAGGGTTAAAATACGTATCCATATTTGGTACTTTTTTCTCAAATATTTTGTTATTGAAATTCATTGAAACAAATAAATTTGGATCTGAAAAAAAGTACCAAACCAAAGAAGGGGTAAAATCATTAAGACTAATTTGCCAAACCTAAAAAAAAATAATAAACTTTAACTTGGCACATTTAGTCTTACAAAACGAATTAATAAGTTTTTCTAAAGGTGATTATCAAATCATAAAGTACCACACTCAAGTTATATAGTAGTACTTTTTTTGCAGGCATTACATGTTAAGAGTTTGGATCATATCTGCAACATGTGTTATTCATAATGGCAAAGATTTTGAAAATTAATATTAAAGAGTTCTTTTTCAAGGACGGAAATAGGTATTTTGGTACTTTTTGACTATAAGCATATATAAACCTAAATAAATAAAATATATATATTTTTTTAAATCTTCTAAATGAAATCATTAATTTTTTAATAATACTTTTTGAGTACTTTGTCATAGTTATTATTCAATCAAAAAAGTACCAAAAATTCTTCTGCTATTTAATAGCAAAAGAATTTGTGGTACTTTTTTTATCTTCTAAAGGTACTTTTTATTTTAGAGGTATTAAATAATTTGTAGACATGGAATCAAAGAAGCATTGTGCAAAATATATAAAAATAAATTTATGGACCAAGATTACACGACGTGTAAAATGATAATCTTATTAGTGGACGCGGCCTTTTTATAAACATTTTTTATTGTAAATTTCGATATTTATATATACAGAAAAAATTTAGCGAAACCAACATTGAGCATAGTTGATTTAAGATTGAATAATTTTTTTTTATTTAGTTTAAATTAAATATTTTCACATTTGTGGTGAAAAAATACTGATATTAATATATAAAATTACACAGCGGTAAATTTTTAAAATTACCTTTAACTAGTGAAAATGATCTCAAGAAACTGTATTTACTGTGAAACAATGTTAAATTAACATTTTTTATCTGTGAAGCAAAATCATAACTGAAAAAAATATTTATTATTTCTATTTTAATTGAATTTAGATTGAATTTTTCTGTGTGTAGAGCCCGTTCAAACAAATAATTGCCTACTTTTGTCGCAACTTCACATTGTTCCCATACCAAGGAAGTTTTTGGGAGTTTTTAACTGCTTTTGGGTATTAAACTTTTCTTTAACATTCCATCTAACATCAGCAACATAAAATCAGCCCCAACATACGTTTTGTCATTCATTATTCACCAAAAACATTTCTTTTAAGAAAACTTAACTTTGATTTCCGTGATTTGATTTTGGCCTCTAAATTGTTCGCAGGGTTCCTGTTAGGAGCTATTTTTTGGCTTTAGAAATATCATGTAGACCATTCCTTCTACCTGAACCAGATTTTCTCTCAACGGACAATTTCTTCCGATACTATTTAATAACATTGAATGTTTCATCAACTATTTGTAGGACCGATTTCATTTCCAAAAAAATGATATGGAAACACTGCGCCGTAAAGCTTTAAAGTCATCTTAGAAATCTGACCTGATATGAAAATTCCATTATTTCTTTTCCTTCTTTTTGTGTTACAATCTCAAATTTATTCCCCTTTTTCTATATCTGAAATTCTTATAAAACACCCGTCTTTGTCTTTATATCAAACCAGACAAAAAAGTTTTAATACTTAATAAAAGGAATATAATCCAAATATAAAAAATCCTTAATAAAAAATAATGTTCATTTCATTCATTTCATCACAGAATAAAAGAATAAATACAAATAAACAACATTTAATAATGTCGTATTACAAGAGTGATTACAACTGCAATTTTAAAGCGCATTTAGAGGAAAACATGCAAATGATTGCCAGTCACAATGACGGTATGATTAAAGGTAATAAAACTCTGTCGAATCAAAAAAATAAAATAAAAACAAAACGACAATATAATTAAACTGGTATTTTGTATACAACAACAATAATAATAATAAAAAGAACCACAATTAATGACAACAAAATTACAAACGAAAATAAAAAACAAAGAAACAGAAACTGGAAAAATATTTCGTAATATATTTTTAATTGTTGTAGTTGCTACATACATGTTGCAATAAACTACTTGCAACATTTAAATAAAGTTTTCATTTAACATGATTATATTCACTATAATTTCCACAACAACAACAGCAACAATAATAATGATGTATAAAGTTAAAAAGGGTGAAGGAGAGGAACAAGTAAGAACGTTGTATATGGCTGTGCCGAAACTTAAATACCCTGAGTTGAGGAGAACTAATATTAAATTTCATCAATCTAAACCAGATTTCGAAAAATGGGTTTTTAAACCTGAAATATGGACATGGATTGGACGAATTTATTTAAAACTAACGTTATAAGGGAATATCTTATACTGAAATTTTAAGAGCTGATTTGTTAGCACATTACCGTATTTTAAGATCCCCTTTGGTTAATTTTTTCTATTTCGAAAAATTTGTTCTCTGAGGAAACAAATAGCACCACAAAAACCCACACAGTCAATTCCGAGCCAATTAAAACCACATAACCGAAATATCGTATTTATGCTTTAATTATTGTGAAAAATCAAATTGCTGGTTAAAACCAAATGTTCGAAAAAGTACCACATAATGACCCAAATTCATTTTTCAAAAAGTACGTACGTTCATAATGTACGAAAAGTACCAATACTCAGCATAATTAAAACTCCAATTTATATTTCTAAAAAATAGTACCACATTATTAATCGAATTTGGCACTACTTACGATATGTCTTAATGAATCGAATGAAAACTTTGGCTCAATCATTTTACTTCCTTTTTATCCCCTTTTTGGTAATTTTTTTTGCTTCTTTTTTCAATAAATTTAAACATTATATGTCCTTAAATAAAAAACTGTTTACAAAATAGTACTAAATAGACTTAAGTGGTTTATACTCTTAATATTAGAATTTTCAAAAAGTATCGCAATTATATTTGTAACTATTTGATAAGTTCCAAAGTACCAAAAACTTTTTAAAAGGTACCAAACGCCTGATTTTCGAAATCAATAACAAGAAGAACAAAATTAGTTTCCAATCTATTTTAATCTAGGAAATACAAGGTTACCGATTTTCCCGATTTTTACTTCTTTTGTAAATATTTAAGCTTCCAAATATCCGGTCTTGGAGCATATAAATTTTGCTGGGAAAGTAATACACAGTTCCAATTTAATGGTGGTTGAAGTCACTTATGCTGAGGGATTATGATCAACCTTATAGGGGAGCTATATGCAAGTATGCAAAATTAGTTTTGAAGTTGTCTCAGATATCGGTCTATACATTTTCCCCTTCAGAAACAATATTGTCGGTTTTCAATAAGAATCGTTACAATTAACTACAAACGGATAGACAGACAGACAGACAGACAGACAGACAGACAGACATAGGTAATTAGAACTAGTTTTTTCTTTAATGATCCCTTCCTGGTATTACCAACTGTATGGCTAAGTTAATACACCATCTTCATCACTTGTAGTGGTGAATCTTTTTAAAAGGAAATCTGTTATAACAGAACTCATACATTGAAAGAAAATTTAAAACTGAGTCAAACAGGAAGAAAATTAATGAAAATGAAAAAAATATAAATGCAAAAATGAGAACCAGATCCAAAATACAATACTCAAGCAAAAGAAGAGAAGAAGAAGAAGAAGAAAAAGAAATTATTATGCACGAAAGTGTCAACTAATGGGCTTCCGTCATGCAAATCATGCCAACAAAACTCGTCATCGACGTGCCACTTCAAATCCCCCAAAGGCTTATGGTAAGAAAAATATTTAACAACTACCAACATCAACAACAACAACAAAAAGAGAACTCACTATAAACAAACTTATTTATAAACACACACATACATACGGATATACACGCACATACAAACTTAAAGGAACAGAAGAGAACAGAAACGAAGTCAAATCAAAAGATTAATATGAAATAATGACGTTGCACATTGGTCCGAAAGGAGTTAAAATTGAGGCTTAATTTTGGGAAAAAGATGATAATTACGACATGAGATTGTCAATAACAGACATAATGACAGATAGATAAAAAAGCGTAGAATTTGATCTATTTAAAGGATCTTAAATGATTTTAATTTACTGGACGAAATATTTAACCACACTTAAACCGATAATTCTCCTATATATATCTTAGCGGAATTTAAGTTTTTCTTTGTTGAATAAAATTTATGTACATATTTGATAAACTCTTATTTAAAATATTATTATTCAGCTACTCTGAAAGCAAAATTAACATTTTCAATAAGTAAAGTTTAAATGAAACCTTTGAATATAACTAACTTTATAATTTAGCACTCTATGAGTAATTCAGCTGTTCTAAAATTAATTCAGCTAAATAATTTTGATGAAATTTTTAATATTTTTATATTTTTTGTTAATTTTATCTTATTCAGCTAATAATATTTACTTTCTGTTAACATTTTTATTAATAAGTGAAATTATTTATTATATAAAATGTTTATCAGCTTTTAGTAAGTTTTAAAATCGTATAATTAAGCTAAAGAAGAGTCAAGTCAGTCTAAAATTAATTAAAAAATGTTCAAATTTAGAAAAAAATATTTACATATTTTGTCAACTTACAATTTTTTTTATTCAGCTACTCTAAAAGTAATTCAGCTGGATATTTTGTAATGATATAAAATCATTTAAACAACTCTGACTGTAAAAATTAATAACTTGTTTTTAAATGTTTGTGTAAAATTTCCTTAACTAAAAGGTTTTTGAAAGCTGAGTTATACATTTTCCTTGCTGAATAAATTTTTTTACAGCTGAATTATGGATTTTATAAAATGAAATCAATAAGCGAAACAAAACATAGTTTTTAACTAATAAATGTTGGCTTAATTGTAATTTCTCTTACTAGTTAAGTAGCTGAATACAATATTTTTATAGCTGAATTATAGATTTCATTAAGCGAAAACTATTTACTATTTTAATTTGAAATATTCTAAAAATTTCAAATCTCATTTAGCAAATCAAAATAATTTATAAAATTTTAATTTAAATTTGTAAATTTTTTTCTTATTTGCAAAGAAATGTTAGCTGAATTGTAATTTTTCCTATATGATTCTGATTTTTGAGCAGAATACAATATTTTTATAGTTGAATTATATATTTAAAATGAATTTTTTAAGACATTTCTAAGCACGTGTCTACAAGGATATGTTAGCTGAATTGTTGTTTCTCTTATCAAAATATAATTATTTTGAATATTTTCTAAGTTTAGATTGCAAAGATTTGTTTTCTAGTTCATTTAAAATAATTCAGATAGAAAAATAATTTCAAAATTTAAAAGAAAAATATAGAAAAAATTAGTCTCAAATTTTTGAAGCTTTTAACAAAATATGGAACTAAATTATGTTATTAGAGGCTGAGTAAATTATTTTAATAAAATTTTCAAGTATTTTTCTTAAAAAACTTCTTGCTGAATTAGGTTTTCCTTAGCTGAATTAAATGTAAACATACATCAAGTTGTTGTAAACTAAATAAGTACCTTTTTATGTTAGGTTTTCCTTAGCTGAATTTAATAAAAGTTGTTAGAAGCCAAATAATCAATCACTTTTATAAGGTTTTATTTTGCTAAATTGAAATTTTCTTATGAAATTTCTTAAGTTTAACTACAAAACTTTAATATTAAATGATTCCCCGGATTCCTAGCCTAAACGTAAGTAAACTTTTTTCAAAACTATAGACAATAGCTTGCTGAATTATATTTTAAGGATCTATTATAATTCTCTATAAAACAGATCTGAATGGAACAAAAGGACATACTTTGACTTAAGGTTTAATATAATTCATTAATCAACCTAAAAGACTCTGCTGAACTTCTTGTTCTTAAAGATTTAAACACTAAATAATGTCAGTTATTTAAATCATTTCACACCATCGTGTCCTATTGTAGAAGATACAAATGATGACAGTGGTGGCAAGTAAGAACTGCATCAATCACACAAACAAAACAAAAGAAAAAGGACAGAATATGAATTGCACACAAAAGCAACTTATGACTGTACAACAACAAAAAAATATTACATAAAAATAAAAAAATATCAAGAAGATTTGCATTTCCTTTTGCTTTTACAAACGCTTTTCTCTTTCTCCATTTCGTTTTTAATAAATTTTTACAACTTTTATTTGTTTAAAGTCATAAAGTTTATAGAGCAAAATCCAAGGTCCTTTTCTAAATAGTTAAATAAACAATTTGGTTTTTTTAGTTATTTTTATTGTTAAGAACCTGCAAAAGGAAAAAAACTTCAATGAAATATTTTTTTATAATTTCAATTATTACTTTTTCCAGCACCAGATTTGGCACACAAAATGATTTGGAAGTTTTTTTTATGAAAAAATGAAAAATAAATAAAATTTTAAGCACGAAAACAATTTCCTTTTTCTCTAAATGACACGGCCATTTACTAAAGTAATATGTTATATATAATAATAAATTATAAAGAATATCAAATAATTAAAAAATAAATTATAAATGTCAAGAAGAAATCAAAAGATTTAATAAGGCGTATGATTAATATTTAATTTTATACATTGGGAAAATATTAAGTATACGCCTCACAGAAAAACTTTTTCAAAATAATGCTGTAACTTTTAAACCGTTAGAGGTATCTTAATAAAATAGGACATGGTTAAAGCTGCAGTCCACCTACAAATGTGTCCACCTCATTACAACAACAAAGGAAAATTTTTATATAAATAGTCCTGGTATCTCTTAATAGTTTTATATAATCATAAGATTTGCATGGACGTATGATTAATATGTAATTAAAATCTTTGTAAAGAATATTAAGTATACGCCATCTGTAAATATTATTTATCAAGAAATAATTCTGTTACTTTGTAAACCTTAAAAAGAGTTTTAGTAAAATTGCACATATTTACAGCAGAGGTATTTGTAAGTCTCCTGGAAACTTCATCATTACCTTGGAACCTGCTATTCAGAGACATAGCTGGTGACCTTCCAAACGCAGTGTGTTCAAATCGACCTTTAGAAATAATTGTGTAACTGTTAAATCGCTGCAAATGATGTAATGAATTTCACAGAGCTTAAGCACTTTTAAATTAATTTAGAGGAGTACAGTCCTCCCTATCCGGTCAGAATAGTAATAGAAATAATAAAAAATAATTTATAAATTAAAAATAAAGAAATTTTTCGTATGGAAAGTCGAAAATATTTTGGTTATCTCCTACAGTTTCAGAGATATTCAAATCTAAATAATTTTTTTACCCCCTTTACCCTTGCATTTTATTAGTTTTTATTATTATTATTATTATTATTATTATTATTATTATTATTATTATTATTATTATTATTATTATTATTATTAGCGGGCTATTCCTATTTTTTTAATTATATGCCAGATCGCTATAAAATATTTAAGAATATTGCCTCAATAACCATACAAATATTTGAGTCCGTTAAATAATTAAATAATCTCTTTTAAGGGACATTGAAGAAAAAATTGTGAGATTTTTACGACAAAGATGGCAATGTTTATTCTCTGATAAAACCATTTATTCACTATATATACTGAAATGATCACCCTGTCTTTGTAAAGACCGTACGGTACAAAATACTTTATGGGTATTAACTTCGCATACTAAATTATATACTAGAAATAATTCAATGATGACTCCAGCTTTATGATCTAAAATCTTTACAAAAACATGCAAAATTGTTCGTTAAAATTTACCAAATTTTGATAAAAAAATCAACGTTCCACATTTCCCTACGTGACCAAGTTTAAGGGCTTACAATATGAACTCCTCCATATTAAATTCAAAATAAATCACATCCAACCATGTACAATTTGATTAAAATAGCTTTGAAATTCCAAAAGTTACATATTTCCTTCAAAAAAAAACTGAGAGACGTATGATTAATATTTAATTTATATGCAAAAATTAAATATTAATTATACGTCACTTATGAAAATGAAAAATTTTACTCAAAATTAAATAAAAAAACGTTATCAAATATACGAATACATATTTTGAATACGCTACATACGTTTAATTTAATTATTTTTAATAAAAGTAATATTAATGGAAATTAATTATCATTTTTAACTCCTGGTATAACAGATCTACATCACATATCCCTGATTGCCAAATTGTTGGGCCAACGACTACGCTCCTGACCTAATAGACACCTATACTCCTTCAAATCAATTCAAAAAGTCCACAGCTGTTCTGAATTATTCACTGTCACATTTCTCACTGCAAACTGATTTCCGAAAATTGTATAAAAATATAAATAAACTTTATATACATTCAAAAACGCCAAATCACTTATTTTTTTCTAGATGTTAAAAATTTTGCTTAAGACGTATGATTAATATCAAATTTATATGAAAAAATTAAATATTAAGTATACGTCTCATATGACTAATACGCGAAGTATTAAATTTCAGATAAAAAAGAATTATAAAATCACTAATTTTCATCTGAATTGGCAAAAATATAAAACTTAGAACATTTTTAAAAATTAAATATTAAGTATACGCTACAGGCTTTAACTTAATTATTTTAAATATTTATATAAAATATGATGTGTATATGTATGTATGTATGTAGGTATGTATGAATGTATGTATGTATGCATGTATGTATGTATGCATGTATGTATGTATGAATGTATGTATGTATGTATGTATGTTTGGATGTATGTCTGGGCCAACTTATATAAAATTTTCATAGAATATATAAAGAAAAAGTTTTCAAATTTGGTCCCGATCACACTCTCAAGGAACTGGACAAAATATAGGACATATAGGATCAAGTGGGAGGTAGCGCCCATACAAAGCAAATATTGGTTAAAGAATATCTAAAGAACTATAACTGCGAGAGTTCTCAAATCTTGTCCCAATCACATCCTCAAGGATCTATTTTACTCGAAAAAATTTAGAAGATTAGAGAGAAAGGGGAATTCCAAATATGTAGCCAATTTTAATTAATAATGCCTGATGAACTATAACAGCGAAAATCTATCAATTTGGTCAAAACCCCATTGAATTGTTTTTAAATGTTGTTTCTAAATTTAGGAAGGATAAAATCTAGTGAGTAATAAAAAAATAGCAATAAATGATTTCATTAAATCCAGCTACCTCAGATCTATGTCTAAATCAAGAAGCTTATTTCAATAAATATCTAAGTTTATAATATAAAACAATCAAATATAAATGTCCTTTTCGATTGTTTTTACTTTTAAAAAGATAACAAATCAAAATTTTGCATAAAGGCTCTTGACGCATACAACAGAATCTGTCGATATTTTGTTTATTCTTTATATCAAGGACAAACCTTACAAAGTAACCAATAAGATCCATTATTTCATTTAAATATAAAAATAATGACTTCAAAGCGTAAAAAGCAAATAATTTCATTTTCTAGAAATCATAACTCTTTTTACCAGAATTCAATCACTTAAATTCTTGTGAAATAACATTTATAATATGAAACAGAACGTTTTATTTTTTTGAAATCTTTTATTTGATTCCTTTTAGTTAAAAACGCAAAACATTTTCTTCTATATTTGTTTAACAAATTGAAAACAGTTTATTTTACTTTATTTTATTACACCCTCCATCACTGAAAAGGGTATATTAATTTTTCATTCCGTAAGTAACGGTAAGAAGGAATCACCTCAGAACTTATAATGTATATAGACCATTTGAGTCAATTTAGGTTTTGGCACGCTCACACTAACAATAATTGACAAAGCTCAACAAAACTTGTCCCAAGTATTTGCTATAGTCCTGTAAAATTTCTAGTTTAAAATCGGCAAAATCTTTTAAGTATATAAAAAGATATAGATCGACATCTGAGGCAATCAAAAATATAACTAATTTTATGACTCATCAAGTGTTTCTGTTTTATATTTAAGAGAAACTCTTATTTATTGTATACATCTGCAAGTGTATGTGCGAGGGTGTATGAACAAAACATAAGGTATTTACTTCTGACCCATTTGTGGTAGAGGGCATTGAAGATTCGACATAGCCGAATATAGCATTCTTACTTTTTGCTCTCCTATTTTTTTCTAGAGATCTGCTGCATACATATATGCATACACATGTATATAAACATACATATACTCATGCATGTATGCATGAATAAACATTAATAAAATCATAAAGTCAAATGAAAAATATTTCTGGATTTCTTTGTTGTATTTTTCTCATTTTTATGGTTTTGTGTGAAGAATTTCTTTTCCGTTTTGTGAATGCAGTGATGAGTGTGATTTTTCATTGTGATTTTTGAAAATTTAAAGAAAACGATTTTTATCAAAAATTTAAATTTGTTAAGAACAAAACAGGATATTGGAATTTAATGGAAGTTAAATATGATATAAACGAATCTACAGGGTATCAAAATTAAAGAACTTATAAACAAAATCGATCTGAAAATTCAGTATTTAAAGCAGAAATTTATATTTTTCTGTATCATTTGAACCGTTAAGGAAATCTTATTTTTAAATTGATTTGCAGGATAACCAGCCCCTATCAAGTTAGAAACATAGTCGGTGACTACGTTTCTAACTTTTTATAGAGGACCATCTCTATATACAAAGAGATGGTCATAGAAATAAAACAAAAATGTTCTGCAAAAAATTACAGTCCTGAATACAGACCAATCCGCAATCACTTTGAACCAAAATTAAGTTACAGACTAAACTGAAACTGATCCAGATTTGAACTAGATCTTAACCAATAAAAGAACAACAATTTAATCTAAAATCTAAACTAGATTTTGTATTAAAGTCTGAAATACATTCTAAACTAGAATCTAAACTAGAATCTGAACTGGAATCTAAATAAGAACCTGAACTAGAAGTGAACTAAACCGAACTAGAACTGAACAAAAACAGAACTAGAACTGAACTAGAACTGAACCAGAACTGAACCAGAACTAAATCAGAACTGAACTAAAACTGAACCAGAACTGAACTGGAAATGAGTTTTATTACATTTAACATTTCAAAGTGATATTTAGAAAGAAGTTTATATTAAACCGAAGAGAAATAATGGACCGACTTCATATAGATTGGTATATCTTTTTTTAATATCGAAAGATTTACAACAAATTTTGTTAAATAATTTTATATTTAGCACTATATATATATATATATATATATATATATATATATATATATATATATATATATATATATATATATATATATATATATATATATATATATATATATATATATATGCACTTAATCCCATTCTATGGTGAACATTTGCATGGGGCCTAGTTAAAATAATAATTCCATCGTTACACATTTCAATAGGCATAGTTCTTGGCCCAAAATAATGACACTTTTCAGTCTTCAAAACTACGTACTGCATTTTGTTCACAAGGTTTACACGAACAGTCAGCCATCTTAATAACTAGTATGGCAGTAATCGTTGAAACGACTGAGAAAATCATTCTAAATTACAAACATTTGCACAAATCATGATTCTTCATCAAATCGTAAATGAAATTGTAAATATTTTGAGAAAAGTGTTATATCAGAGGCAACCAACTCCAGGTGTTCACCATTCAACCATTCATGTATTTACTACAGAACTTGTACTCATTCACATCAATTGGAAATCATACCAGGAACGTCCATGTGAATTTTAATTAGCAAATATTCAGTTGATTCTAAGTTACAGATTTCTTTCCAAAGAAGCGCTTTCAGTCCATTGTTTCTTATTGATGTTTCTTAGATACTTTACAACATCCTAGATGGTCCCGGGATCTACCCACATTTTTGTACCTATTCAAACCTATTGGAAAACATCTCAGCAATGTTTGTGTGAATTTTCATTAAAAGCTATTCGTGAGGCCCTAAGTTACAGATTTATTTCCAAAAAAAGCGTTTTAATACCTTTATGTGCCATTGATATTTCTGAAATACTTCTCCATTTATTCGATAATTGTTGTACTAATAGATTCCTCGATCGTAAATATAAAAGATCTGCCCGAAAAACTCGAGTCTCTTTCAAGTAAAGCTTTAAAGCTTTTCATTTTTAAAACTCTTGAAAAGAAATTAAATTTTCTTTCTTTTCCCATTAAGTAATTTGTTTTTTGCTTCAATTTTTTTAATGTTTATTAGTACTTTTGCGTGTAACAAGTCTCTTTTATAAGTTATGAGTATCTTGGAGAACACGACAAGTACTTGAACAAAAAAAATTGTATCACTCTATTTTGTTTTAATAACTTTTCTACTTTATTAATACTGCATCATTATGTTTCATTTTATTTCCTTTTTTTAATTTATTTAATTTAAAAGAAAGAACTTTAATAATGTTAAGTTTTATGATTAGTTTTTTTTTTTTTCCTGTTTCTTCGACTAACTTGAGTTTATTTTCTTTTTGCTGGTTATAGAGTTGAATGCAGGTCTATAATACAGGACAAAAAGACACCATTTCCTTGAAGTGAAAAAGAAATCTCTTGAAAAAATAAAAAGAAATTTTGAAAAGTTATAAACAAGCAATGAATCCTTGGGAAATGGTGTATTTAATATTCGTGTCAATTTTAAGGGGTTATGATGATAGTCCTCCGTGCCACAAGTAAAAGTTGAAACTTAAACAAGTCTATTTAGTTTAAAGCAAATAAATAATGGTAACTCGTGTTTGGCCTTTTTTTCTACATTTTTTTTATTTTTCTTCTTTCTTTTTTGTCTTTTTCAACAGTCACCATGTTCTTTTCTTAAATAAAAAAGTCTTATTGCGTTTTGACCAAAATGTATTTATGTTGCCCCCCCCCCCCCCCCCCCCCCTAACTACAACACCATCAGACATTATAAGGATTGACTTGAGTTCAGTTTATGCCACCGTTTTATTTCCATTCGTTTCTAACATTTTTTATTATATTTCTATGGCATATTTCATTATAACTTCTACATGTTAAACACTGCAACAAATATCAAGCAATAGAAATTGTCGACAAAAAAAAACAGTCACGTCTTTTAACATCTAAAAACGCCATCATCAAGAAGAAGATGGCACAGTGGTCTTAAAACACATTTCATGGAAATAATTCCGTTGTTTAAAAACTAGTAAATATTTGTAGATGAAATTTCACACGGACATTCCAATCGATTAGAAGAAGCACAGTTTCAGAGCATGTCCAGGGAACAGGGAGTAAAGCCTCAACAATGGTGGCCTCAAAACGCATTTTATGAAATAATTCTGTAACTTTGAAACAAGTAACTATGGAATTTCTCACAGTTACCCTTGAGGTGTTTTCCAAAAGATTTAAAGGATCACAGATTCTAAGCGAGTTCAGAGGTCAAGGGGTAGACCTTAAAATTCCAACAAACTAAAGAATACGATCGTTTAGGGCTTCAAAACGCTTTTTATTGAAAATTATTCCATAACTTTGAAACTACAGAATATTTTGGAATAAGATTTCACACGAGCATTCATGAGGAGTTTGTTAATTTATTTAATGAATTACAGGTTTTAGCGGGTCCAAAAAACAGGCGGTGGACCACCAAATTTAAACAAATTTAAGAAGATAATGTTACAATCGCTTTTTATGGAAATTATTAAATTTTAATTAAAATTTCACAAAAAGATTATTAAGATGTTCTTCAATTGATTTGAAGAAGCAAAGGTTCTTAGCGGGTTCAGGGGACAGGGGCTGGACAATCAAATATGGTCAGTTAAGTTATTGACAAATTAAAAAAACTATAGAATTTAATTCCTTTTTTAAATGAAAAAAATATATTTTACTTGTAGATATTCCGTATAAATATGTACAAAAACTATGCTTATATGGGTGGTATATCTTTTATCGTTAAGGAGATATTTACACAAATGTGAAATTTTGATTTTTAATTATAATTAATTTTTTTTTTAATTTTTTTTTTTTTTTTTTTTTTTTTTTATATTGTTAACTGAACGTTCAAGACTAGCACTGCGTGGAATGCATTTTCTCGGCGGAATTTACAGGATTTTTAAAAAATGTATTTCGTTCTAGAGAATTTAAAATTTATGCTCTATAACATCATAAACTTCTCTGGACTATAACATTTTATTCATAGGTGAAAAATAATTTTTAACGCAAATATATGGAAAATAAATCTGTAGGGGAAATAATTCCCCACCAGCCCTATCAGAATCTTAATAATTTTAAAAATATTTTGTTTAATTTTTTAAAGTGCAAAAAACCTTCACCATGGCGGTTTAAATTAAATAAAACATTCCTGAAAAGAAATCTGATATCCCAAAAATTTAATAACGACACAGTGACTAATTTTCTCAAAAAAAGACAAATTTTTAAAATAATTTTCTTCGAATGGGAATTTTGGGTATTTGTGGCACAAAAAGTTCAAATCTGTTTATGGTTCTACATATCTAATATCAAAATCTTATGAAAATAGCTTTATTTATATAGATTTTATACGGGATCAAGTATTAAGAAAATTTTCACTAATTAACATCGAAAATAAAATTTTTCGCTTTTTTTGAAAAATTTGTTAAAGAAATGTAGTTTAAATACTTAATTATGTACACTAAGTTCATTTTCAAGAAAATACCTTTCCAATGATACCAAATATGTATAACTATTGGACATAATCTATTAAGAATTATCAGAAATTTCCAAGAGAAAATTTATAATTTTTCTTTTATAAAAAACAGATTCCCTGACCACTGTGTAAGGACGATGGCGATGTTGATTTTTCTGTGCTAAAACTTAAAAACTTGTTTAATCAAATTGTTGTATGTTAGCAATTTTCTTTCTGCGTCTCTCTCTCTATCTGAAAAATGTTGTTGAAAAAAAGTCTCAGTATTTTTCCGTAATTTTCTTTATAATCATCATTTTATATGATTTTATACTCTTAACTTATTTAATATATGTGTATGTGTGTATGTCTGTATGTGTTTAGTCTCCTCTATAAATTGAGTGTCTTGGCCAGATAAGAAGATTTGTTTGCAATTTTCTGTTGAAAGCAATTTAAGTCGGAAAATGTTTATATAGAAAGGGGTTTTCCTTACTTTTTTTTATTATTTCTCTTTTTCCTAATATTTTTTCCGTCTTTTTTTCTGATCATAATGAAAATAAGGGTCTTTAACTATAATTTGATGTATATATTTATTTATTATGGAGACAGTTACTTCTTGTTTGTTACTGTTTCCAATTTCCTTAGTAATTTTGTCAGTCATTTTCATGTGTATTTATGTAAGTGACACATCATTACTGCAGTAAAATGGAGTGTTTGTGTATGTGTGTGTGTGTGTTTAAATTAAATTATTTTATTAGTCTAAATTACATAAACTACATTGCAGTATATTTTTATATGCATCATTTTGTAGAAATTACTGTTCTTTTTAATGAACAATAATGAGAAAAATTCTTATTTTAGTCGAATTTGTTCAGAATATAACTTTTTTTAAGAGCTTTAACTTTCAGCTTTTTATTTACTTTCTGACCTTTTTGGCTTTATACGAACTATAGCCAGATCTGTTATCTTTGTTTTGCCTTTCAATTTTTTAGCAAAACTTTTCTCGTTGGGAAGTAACAGAAGTTTTAGTGAAAATATCTTTTAAATAATATTAATCATACGCAACCTGTCAAATATATTAAAAAGTACTTTTAAGTATAAATGAATCCAAGTAGGATTAACATTAATCTGAAATGTTGGGACAAGGCACATCTAAAGACCTTTCTAAAGGTAGTGAATTATTGTTATAATTTTTTTGTTCAGTTCTCTAATTATTAATTGAATTATCGTTGATATATATCTATGAGTAAGTATATAGAGTAAGTACTCGCAAGAGTATATAGAGTAAGTACTCGCAAGGCATTTTTGCAGCGGATGACCCGAATAAATATCGTTATTGGTCTCAATTTTATTTAAATATAAATATTGATTTAATTCAAAAAAAAAAAAAAAAAAAAAAATCAACACAAATATTAAATTTTAAGTTCCTTATGAATATTTGACGTCAAATGAAATTTCGCCTACGTTTTCCTTCACAATTTGAAATCATGGAATTCTCGTGCTCCATAATACCAATGGTTTTATTATGATAAATTTCATCAGGAGACTTTTAATGGATCATAAGTTAGAGAATTATTTTTTAAAAATCGATGTGAAAGCATTGTATGTTTTTCCTTTCTAAATATAAAATTATGAGGTGGCCGGCTTTGGAGAGTTACTTTTTGCGCTTTTGATTTATCTGTTCAGAAACGTAAGCATCATTTCAACTCAAAAACAACTCGACTCTAATTGTGTCAAATTTCGTTAAAATATCTCTCACTATTCAAAAGTTACCGCATAATTTCCAAACTAAATTGATTTGTAAACTCTGTGCACTTAATATTAGTTTTTTCTATTTAAATATAAAATTAAAAAAATTATTCCAAATTTGGAATTATTAACGATTTATTGAATAAAATCTGAAAAATATATATTTCGAAAATGGAAAATATCATAAATGAAAATTTGTTTAAAGTTTTCATTCAAACTGAAAAAAAACAACACAACAAGAAAAGTTTTAACCAAAAGATTGACAAGTATGATGAGTTAAGTATGAAGAATGTGAAACAAAGTTGTTGTTGCTGTTGTCTGTCTCTCAACTTTACACATGACAATTTACAACAAACATGAAAACAACATTATTACATTAACACGAGGGTTGAGCAAATAAACGTTGGTTTTATTTATTCTCTTAAAAAAGCTATTGTTGTTGTTGTCATTCTATAAAAGTTGTTGTAATTTGTTATTTTGCCAAAAAAAAAATAAACAAAAGTTTGATTTGGGTTGGAAGGTTATTTACGAATTTCGTTTTTTCTTCTATTGTTTTTTTCTTTCCAACGTTATTATTCTTTTATATCAAACCATCCCATCCCTGTTAAATATTAATATTTTTTCTCTTTTGTATTTACTCCCGTCTGCGTATACTCCTCCTTCTCCACTTTTTATTTTAAATATGGCCACATTAATAATATTAGAAATCGCTTTTTTCTATAACAACCGCTCCTTTAAATAATTTCGAAATAAAAAGGTAAAAATATATAAATTTATAAAAAATTTATAAAAAAACACTTTTGAAAGAGAAAGTGGCGAAAGATGTAAACAGTGATAAGTTCGGTATTTTCAGAATATATTCTTTCTATCTAGAAATTTTCAGTGAAAAAAGATGTCTGAGAAAATCTACAATTAAAATAAATAACAAAAAAATAAAAAAAAAATGTTTTTACCTAACTTATGCCTGCCACTGTATATTTTACTTATAGTCATAATGCTTTAATAATCTCTTAAATCACTAATCGGAATAATGTGAAATATATTAAAATGTTATACAGAATGTCTTATGCTTTCAGAAAAAGAGTTCAAAGTCATTCCGCTGTAAGAACAACAAAAAACAGCTTGTCAAGCGCAGCTATACAGTTTTATAAATTGATATATCTTTTAAACAACTGATCACATCAAATTGAAATATATGATAAATCAAAGGATCTTAAACGTTCCGAAAAATTAATTTATAGTCATCGTTAAGACACAACAGTTTACAGTTTTACACCATGTGGAATAAAACCACAGGTTGTAACCATAAACTATACAGTTTTTAGTTTTAGTCTTTATCTATTAAACTACTGATCACTTCGAATTCAAATATATGAAAAGCAGGTCTTATGATTTAGGAAAAAAATATTC
Source organism: Cochliomyia hominivorax (assembly GCA_004302925.2). NCBI lineage: Eukaryota > Metazoa > Arthropoda > Insecta > Diptera > Calliphoridae > Cochliomyia > Cochliomyia hominivorax. The sequence goes on from PYHX02000467.1 coordinate 74,066,163, forward strand.
ATAGTTATTCCATTGGAATATAAATCAAACAACAGTTTTTTAGGTGCAGCTATACAGTTTTAGAAATTGATTTGTATTTCTAAAACTATTGATCAGAACAAATTAAAATGTATGACAATATTTTAGAGGAATTTCTAAGCGTTCAAATATGTCCTCTTCAAGACATATTATTTTTGGTCATCCTGTAGTAATAAGAATGAAAATACAGAGTGTAAAACGTAGCAGTACAGTTTTAAAAATTAGTCTGTACCTACTAAACTATTGATCAGAACAAACAAAAGTATGGGAGTATATTATGGATCAATAATTTTTTTCGGAGAATTAGTACACTTAAAAAAATTCATGAAAAAAACTCGTGAAACCTTTAGAAAATTTAAAAATGTTTCGCATATAATAAGTCTTAATCGCTCCTTTTTTGGTAACAATTCTGTAATTCTTAAACTGTTGAAAAACATGCTCAAAGATTTGCTGAAATGTTTCTGAATTATATTAATTAATTCCAATTTTGGATTTAAATGATTTCTTTACAGATGAATATAAAATTTGATAGGGAATCTGACATATATTCAAAAAACTAGAACGCATATTAAGGTATAAGATCAGGGGGAGAAGTAGCTTCCATGCAAATAAAATGTTGATAAACGAATATCTAAAAAACCACTACACCCAGAGCTTTTAAATTTAGTCCCAGCAAATTTTTCACCCAATTGTTTTACTGGTCAGAATGAAGGGCGGATAAGATCATGGGGAGAGATGTCCCCCATACAAAGAAAATTTTAATTATCGTAAAACACCGAGTATACAAATTACATTCCCAATGGTCTTTTTTTACGGGCCAAAATGAAGAACGGAAAGTCCCAGGGGAAGTGACTTCTCCATACAAAGCAAATAATCATTATCAAATATCTAAATAACTATAACAGCGAGATTCTCTAATTTGATCCAAATCACTTTACCAAGGAACGATTTTAATGAACAAAATATAGAACAGATAGGACCAGGAGGAGGTATACCCCCATACAAAGGAAATAATGATGATTATCGAATATCTTAACAACAATAACTGAGAAATTTTTAAAATTTGGTACCAAACAGTTTTACCGGACAAAAATTTAGGACGGTTAGGAAAAAGGGAAGAATTAGCTCCCATGCAGTACAAATATTAAATTTAATTTTAGAACGAACAGGGCCAAGAGCCTTTGGCAAAACGTCCATATCATAAAATTTCTTAATACACGTTGTGCTTTGTGAAATTTCCTTCCAGATCTTGGACTGAGGGAAATGTTTATATAACTCAAGCCACCAAAACCTTATTAACCAAAATAATATAAAACGAAGCCTCGATATTAGAACCCCAAACTTCTTTAATAACTCCATGAGTTAGATACTTTTTGCTATTTTTCTAATTTTAGTTATTGTTTTTATTTATATTTGAAAAGCTCATACTTCAGAGAATTTTCTTTCTTCTTCCAAAACAACCAATGAAGCTTTAGAGGAAAAAAATTTTATTTTTTAAGCTCTTAAGTTTTCTTTGTTTTGTTTTGAATTTCTTTTCTGGAAATAAACTACTTTTTCTTTTAAGGTAAATGACACTTGTCATGTTTTCAAAATTTTTTATGCGATGGAGCAGAAAGAGGACAAAAGGACATATAAATAAATGTTCTTAACATAAAAATAACATCAATAATTTTTTGGAGGAAATCAGTGGAAATGTACTTAAAAGTTGGAAATCATTTTCTAATAATTTTATCTAAAATAAATTTTAAATTGAAAGAAATTTTAAATGTTGAGGAATAAAATATTTCTACACAAATTTGCTATTACACTGTTGCATATTCCTTTAAAAGCATTTAATCTTTTTTCCTTTATTTTTGTTTTATCTTTTGTTGTTTTCATTCAAAAGTTAAATTGAAATTTTTTAATAAGAGTTCATTATTAACAGTATTGGTGATTTGCCTTCTTCATATGATCAAATGTCCTTGATCCTATTATATGTGAATATTTCTAAAAAACGTAGATGTAAAACAATAATTTAATCAAAAATTTCATACCATTTAAAGATGTCCCAGGGAAGCACTTTTTGTACGAACAAGAAAATGTCCAAAATAATATTTTTTCATATCCAGGGAACATTTTCTAGATATGAAAACCCACTAGAGACATCGATTGAAAAATTAAACGTTTCAAAAGAGTGGTACGTAACTTCTTAAAAAAGGACAGAATTAAGGTGTTCAGAAACCAAGGGACATACAAAATTAGTAAAAAGGAAGATTAATCTCATAAAACAACAAATTGAATTCTACACAAATATAGAACAAGCTAAACTTTCCTGGACTTCCAAACACGTACCTCACATTTTACCAAAAAATCTGAGCAACGAGGATAAAGTGTAAGACAATGCTTAAAAATCAGCATAAA